>CAKNXH010064572.1:0-128246 GCA_932178445.1 Andricus quercusramuli | reverse complement strand
AACAAATACGAATTTGTTACATAATGGGGTAGTGATATCCGAGCGATGTAAATATTTAATAATAAGTGAAAAAGTTAACCAAATTTAGAAAAAAACTAGAGTTTCCTAACTCCCGTAAAAAAAGTCTCATGTAAGTAATAAATAAGTGTGACGATGGTCGTGGGGGTTAAGGCATAGGCTTTGGACCCACTCCGTCGGCTTGCGGGTTCGATTCCCGCCTCGCACTCTGGAAGAGCCTCGGTGGCCCATGCGGTGAATACTTGCCTAGCAAGGGAGTTTGTTCATCTCCGGAGAGTCGTGGGACCGGCACCTCTAGCGAAAAAGGTTCTCTAAGTACTTAAGGCTGTTGCTCTTGGTGGTTCGGAACCCACCTTAAACTGTAGGTCCCCCTCCCACCACCAAATAAGTGTGTGGGGGGTGTGTGAAGGAATAGGGAAGAGATACAAAAACAATGTAAACCCTTAGGGGACACATTAGAAGCTTCCATTCCAAATAATAAATAATCATTAATTGTTTAAACAAATAATAAATACTCGAAACAAATATCGGTCTTCCTGTTAATGACTAATTGTCCGATTAAACGTAAAAACAATGTTTCTCTCACTCAGTAAGTAGGAAAAGACAATTCAAACAATTGAAAATTGTTAGAAGAATTGAAAATTAGTTTGAATAATTGAAAATGAGTTTGAAAATGCCTATAAATATTTCACTTGTTGCCCAGAAATGATTTATGATACAAAAAATGACGAACAGAGTTCATGTGTGTCAATTTTGCGCAGAATTGTCAAATTCACATTGTTTTTCATTCTTGGGGCTCGATAAGGAAGAGTCGGGCGTCAAAATTAAAAGTAGATTAGTGAAAATAATTCGTTGGAGACTCCTCAATAAATTCTGATAATCTTCCGCAAGCTCACTGAAACCCCAGAAGTATGAATCTAATTTTTCCGAAAACAAAATTTTTCCCATGTTAATCTTATAGAGTTCTCCGGGACTTTGCGGCGCGCTTTAACATTAATCGATTTGGCTCTAACTTGGAGTGATTTTTTTCCGAGAAACTGAAAAAATAGGGAGAGGAGCATGCCCTCTGGTAGAAAAAAAATAAAGGGTATAATTTGACACCGGAATTTCACATTCCACAAATGGTCAAGTGAAATTCCCATTCTTCATAGTATATTAGAATTTCTGTATAAAATTCCACATTTAACATACCTTAAAACGGGGTAATTCTGGTACTATTCACCACAGATTTCACCAATTAATTTTCACATTAAATTTATTAACTGCAAATGAAATTCCGTACGAAATTAAATACATTTTTCATGCACTATTTACACTATTTTCTCCTGAGAGTAGTAATAATTATCAAGAAAGTAAATACATTATCAATTTTCTCCTCTAGTCCGAAGAAGGCGTTGGCTGACTTTTTCTTCTCATTAAAGGACAAAAAAGAGGGCAAAAAAATGCCAACCAATGTTCATCATTTGCACTTGCATTATTATCCGACTCCAGTGCAACTGTTTGACACGAAACCTTTCCAAGCACCGGATAAGGCACACCTAGAGACATTACATAGGTATGTTGGATTATTTTCTTAGGCTAAACTAAAAGAAAAGAATAGAAGAAACTTAGAATTATTTTTTTTCTATCTGATTTTTTTGCAATTGAGGGCGCGGATGCAACACGCCTGTAGGGTACCTCTCTGACCTTGACAACAGCGCCACCTGACACGGGAACTATTGGATTTCTCAAAGTTATGAGATTAATCTCAATGAAAACCAGCAAAACATATCAATTCACTTGAATCAAAATTATTATACTGAGGTCTGAAATGAATTATTTACTATAAGATTCCTTCTTAATATTGAATTGAAATTCATATTTCTTCTGATTAGTTAAAAATAGGTGGCGCTGTCGTAGATACCCAACAGGCGTATAAGGGGACGAGCGCTCGAAAACGCGAAAAAAAAACTCTGAAAAACTCTAGCGATGCCTACAAAGTGAAGGAAGAAATTATAATTGACTATTGTTTTATAATAATTACTGGCAAATAGAGACCGGCCGGTAATTATATTTTTTTAGTTTTGTCGACAAAAAATATTGAGGGAAGTTCAAAATTGAAAAAACTACGAGTAAGGTATTTGTTTGTCACTATTCAAAAAAGATTTTTGAAATTTTTAGATCGATTAATTGAATATTGACATAATTATGTATTTTATAAGAAAGCATACCATGCCGCCAACGAAGAGTATGCTGTCTGATACTGCTCAATGCTGTTGGCGGCATAGAATTCTGTCTCATAAAATCTCTAATGCCGTGAATTTTAGACAAAGCTATAACAAAATTTGTAGAAACCTTACCTAAAAAGTGAAGAACAAATTCTTCACTGAAATTTTTCTCAAATTTTCACTTTACTTGATACATTCTGCAGGTAAAACTAGAAAAACATGGTTACCGAGCCATTATTTTTTTCTTTATTTCTTAGCCATCCCTAGAGTATGCTGCATAAGTATACCAAATTTTAAAAATTGTCAATAATATTTGGCTGAATTATGACGATTTATGTTTTATTAAATAATTTAATTGAGGGAAACATTTATATCACATATTTAATTTAATTATTAAAAATTGTCATGGGAAAAACGACTTGAAATAGATTTTTAAAATTTGGATATCATGAGACGCTTGGACAATATTCTTTTTAGCGTTTTCGTGCGCTCGTCCCCTTATTTCATCCGAAACCTCAATTGATCATTTGTTTTTTTTTTATCAGCGAGTCTCTGAGATCGATGGGATGGACAGACCAAGAATTTCCTATTCCTGATCCTAAGATCATTTTCCCCTCCAACATTCAGGATGATTGGCTGAGTCCCCATGGAAATTCTCGGAAAATGTGGAACTGGGACAACGAGCTTTTTGGTAAGATGTATATTTTATTTATGTGAAGGAGCTATTCAGTAATTCAAAATGAGTATAAAATTTAAAAAAAATAATGGTTGTAAATTATTGTAAAGTAAGAAAGCCGAAACGAAAAGGGAAACTGAAATTGGGAAACCTATCAGGGAATGTAAATGCAGAATCGGGAAAAGAGAAGTGAAAGTTGAACCGAAAAAGCGAAATAAGGAAACGGGAAAGACACAAAGGGGCAAATCAAGTGCCTCTGGAAAATTTAATCTAGACCTTACAATTTTGATCAAATTCACACGTATTTGTTTCCATCTCATTTTGCAGAAATTATTTATAATTATTCAAAATCTCACGGATGTAGTAAAAACACACCTCATAAGTAATATCCAATAGTTTATAATTTTCCAATACAATTTTTGTATGAATAAAGAATTGAGTGATGGGGCTTGCTCAGAATTTAGAAAAATTAAGTACTTTTTTATTCAATTATTTGTTCACGATACACGTGAAAATAGAGCTAAACTACAATTTGTTGAGAATGAAAAATAATTTTTAATGTCATAAACAGTAAAGAAATACATTTTTTAGTCATTTTTGCTCTGAAGATGTTGTTACTTTGAGCTGACCAATATTCATTTATTATGCTATTTTATCAGGGAGCCACATTTTTTAAATTTATTAACAATTCTATTGAAAAAATTTTAGTTTCACGAACAAATGAAGATTTTTTCAATTTGTAGCCAATAGTTTCCGTTTTCTTTTTTCAACGGAAGCTACTTGATAATATCCGTGTCATGATATTTAATCTATCAGCAATATTTATAAATAATTTATGGAACAGAATTTATGAAAAAGTTATTTTTATAAGCAATATGATAAATATTTATGTATTTATGAAAATAATGAACAAAAATATTATCGCCTCAAAAAATAACTTAATAAATAGGATCGTTTCTGAGTCTTTGACAGTCTATTTGCTAAGAAAAACGACATTCATTCATTGACAAATTCTCAATTTGCTTATAGAGAGGCTTAATAAATAAAACATTATTTTAAGCTGATACACTGTAATAAAGGAAGGATTTTTCGATGTAATTTTCAAATCAATTTCGTTGAAGAAACAAAATATGCCGGTTGAAAATTAGCGGAAATATGCATTTGTTTATTATCAAAAATTATTTCTGAATGACCGAAATAGCGAGTTACACGCTCTTATTACTTTCTTTTCCATTATTTTCCTCTAATCTATTAATCTATAACTTTCGTCTAAATATACATTTTACATCCATATGGATATTTCCAGCAGGAACTAGAAGCAAACTCTACAATTTTTAAAGATTATCAATTCAAAGTTCTGCAATTTTGAAGAGTTAAAATTGAAAATTCTTCAATTTAGAAAATATAGAATTAAACCTTATTCAATTTTTAACATTTATTTTTCTAAGACATGTAATTTGAAACATTCTTTGGAATAGATCAATTTTGTACATTGAAATTTGAGAACTATTGAATTATGAAGAAATAGAAGTTGAAGCTCTTAAATTTTGATGATTTTTCATATCGAAAGTCAAGTTTTGATTCCGAATCTTCCAAATTGAAGACATTTTGAATTTGAAGAATAAAAATTACAGAATGCCTTATTGTTAAACCTAAAACATGCATAATTTTCAGTTAATAATTGTCAAAATTGGAACCTCTTCAATTTTGAAGATTTGAATTTCATAATTGAATGAATAAAAAATTTCAATTTGGATGATTTTGGAAATCTCAAGCCAAATTTCAATTCTAAAATTTTTAATGTGAATGATCGAAAATAGAGAATTTTTAATGGTAGATTGTAAAAATTAAAAACTTTTTAATTAAAATATTCACAATTTAAATTTTTACCATTTGGTAGTGTTGCAATATTGAAAACTCTGTAATTTAAAACACTCAAAATTCAAAGTTTTATAATTTTGAAAAGTTACAATATTGAAAATCCTTAAATCGGGATGATTTTGATGATCATGGAAATCTAAAGTTTGTGAATTTGTGAAATATAGAACTGCAAATTGTTCAATTTCGAAAATGCGTATTATAAAGGTATGTCCATTTCAACGTTTCTTCAGAACAGTTTAATGTTGAAGACTCACAATTGAATTTTTTTCAGTTTCAACGATTTGCCATCTAAATTTCTTTAATTTGAAATATTTGCAATTGAAACTTGTTCAATATCTTATGTGTATGATAGAAAATTAGTTCATTCTGAATGCTTTTTTTTGAAATAGTTCTAATTTGAAGATTCATAATTGAAATTGAAAAATTGGTGCTATTTATAAATAAATAAAAACATATATATACATAAAATTTCTAAACTGCTGAATATTATTCGCAAAATTTATATTTACTAATTTTACCATATTCCAAATGAAGAGGAATATTCCGAAAGGAAGAGGAGAGTAACATTTAAAAATAATAAATAAGTTCAAAATTTGTTGTTAATTAAAAAAAAATTGTTTTTCGTAAATCAGTTCTCTATTTGAAATGAGTTTATCTTTCATTTTAAAAAAACGTGAAAATGGACGAATATTGTAAGGTTCAAACTAATTCGTCAAACGGCACTTCATTTGCCCAACCATGGTAGGGAAAATAGAATTTAGGAAATGGAATAGGGAAAGGGTACAATAATTGAGGTCCCGGATGCAAGAAAAACAAGAGCGCTCGAAAACGCGAAAAATTAATGTCCAAACGTCTCGTTATATGCAAAATTTATGTTTGAACAATTTAATTGTTTTCATGTGTATGTTCTTGTAGAAAATAACATGGTGGAACTTTTATCGATTTGAAGTTTCTTCTCCAGTGAATATTTTTTATAATATATCTTAAAAAGTGAAAAAAAATCCCCAAATTCAATTATTTAAAAAAAATCGTTATAATTCACGCAAATATTATTAGAATTGTTTGAATTTTGGCATACACATGCAGTATCCTCCAGCCATGCCTACAGAAGGAAGATAAAAATGAAAATTGTTTTTTGTTCAATAATAATTAATTGCAAATTGAGACCAGTCGGCAATCACGTTTTTTTTTAGTTTTACCGAAAAATATATCGAGGTAAGTTCAAAGTTGAAACAAATTTCAGTGAGGCAATTGTTTATCACTATTCAATAAAGGTTCCTAAACAAATTTAGATCAATTGTTTGAAAAATGACGGAATCATATATTTTATAAGAAAGCATTCTATGCCGCCAACGATAACTTCGTGAGCACTGAGCACTATCATCCAGTATACTCGTCGTTGGCAGATTTTTTCTTATAAAATACCGTATTTCGTCAATTTTTAATTAATCTGTTCGAAAATTTCTAGAAGTCTTCCCTGAATAATAAAGAACAAATGATTCACTGGACGTTTTTTTTAACTTTGAACTTTTCTCCATACTTTTTGTTGGCGAAACTAAAAAAGATGGCTACCATCCAGTCTTAATTTGCTGTTAGTTATTATTAAACAAAAGGCCGTTTTTTCTTCTTCTGATAGGTATCGCAACTGTATAATTTGTGTTTATTCTAAATTTCAAAACAGTTCTAATAATATTTAGCTGAGTTATGACGATTTATGTTTCGCGTTGTTATTCTCTACAAGCCAGTATTTTTTAAATTCAATTTTCTCAAATTTTTAAATTCGGATATCACGAGACGCTCGGACAGTACTTTATAAGGAGAGGTCACGAGATGTGCGTCGCCGGGGCTAAGACTCTACATTGAGTACAGTTCCACTGACCAAGCTTCGGCGGCGTGGCATTGCTTATACGTGAGTTGCGTGGCGTATCCAGTGGCTTAGAGGCGGAGGGGATATATAGGTTGAAAAGAGAAGGCTAATACCACTTTCGGACTCCTCGCTTACTCCTGTGTATCCCCTCCACCTCCAAGGCGCAAGATGGGCTGCGCTACTCACGTATAAGCGACGTCACGCCGCTGAAGCTTGGTCGTTGGAACTGTACTCATTTGCGAGTCACGCGCTCGAGCGTAAATACTCAAACCTAGATATCTCGGAAACTAAGACCCATTTGATCAAAATAAGAAATACGCACCTAATGGTTTTTGATGTACTTTTAAAATCCTTTATAAACTTTATGAAGCCAGAGTCGATTCGGCGAAGCACATCTCGCGTCCTCTCCTTGTTATTGTGCTTTCTATCGCTGGCCCCCTCATTGCACCCGGGCCTTCAATTATTCAAGTCAAATATAAAAAGGAGTAATAGTTAAATCATTTTGTTAAATTAGCATTTTTCTGTAAAAAATTCAATTTTAGACCAGAATAGAAAATATATGAAATAAACCGTAAAGGTAGAAGGGATTTTTTTCTTTTAGAGACTAACCGGATATTGCCAGTGCCATTTGAACATCAACCAGTTTTGGTCCAAGTTCCCTTTCATCAACAAATCGTCTTTCACCAACCAGCGGCTAAGGAGGAAAAAAAGCTGAGCTTGCTGACAGCCTTCTTTCAGAAACTGCATCGCATAAAAAATGCTCTCTTTCACGTGGAAAAGCCACATGACGACTGTGAAGACAGAAAAAGCGAGGCAACGATAACCAATAAAGTCAATGGTTACGTCAATTCAATACTTCACGTCAATTCAAATACGAATCGGAAGGTCTAGTTTCACAAAAAGCGTCTTGTTATGCATCATAATCTGTGATAATGTCCTAATTTAACATTAAAAGGACAATTTTATTTTTTCTCAAATTTTAAAAACAGAGTTTAATTTTTATTGCATCATTTTTAAAGATTACAAAATTTTAATGATAAGTTTTCCGTAAATGGAGAGTGGAAATGAAAAAGTCAAGTGCCTAATTTTTAAAATCATTTTAACTTGCTCAACAATTCTAATACACATTCCAGAATGAAAAAAATATTTCTTCATTAGCCTGAATTAATCAATTACTTAAAATAATTAGAAAATCAGCACATTAGGTAGATGAAATTATAAGGAAGAAAACATTCTTTATATATAACATAACCTAAAGTTGTTCAAAAATTATGAACCTTGAAAGTCCATGGATTTTTGTTCAAAAAATTCTGAGTAATAAAAACGATAACAAATACGAGAAAATTAATTTGTTGAAAGAACTTGATTCTTTGAAAACTAGAGATTTTTAAATTAGAATGTCAATTTCCCAAGAAAAACTCAAACACAATCTGAAATTGTTGAAGCTTATAAATTTGATTATTATAGTCAAAAATTATTGTATATATTGGATGATTTCTGGTTGAAAAATGCCAATTTTCGGTAAAATATACCAAATTTAGGAATTTCCCATCAAGAAGATTAATTTCCTACCGAAAAAGACAAATTAGTTCAACTTCACACCAATAGTTGTATTTTCAACCAAAAAAGATGAATTCTCAACAGAAATGTAATAGTTGACATTTCTGTCCAGGAAAATTATAATATTACAGTTGAATCCCGAGAAAAAAATGAATTTTCAACAAAGAAGACTAATTTCCTACCCAAAAAGACGAATTGTTAACAAAATGGTTACGTTTCCAACCAAAAAAATAAATTTCGAACTAAAATGATAAATCTTCAACCAAAAAAATTACTTTTCAACAAAGTAATTCAACTTTTAACCAAGCCATTTTCTTTTCAACAAAACAAATAAATTATCACCAGAAAATATAATAGTTGAGAATCAAACTAAAAAATATTTTCAATTCTAAATCAGAAAGATTTGAATTCATCCAAATAGAAGAAATTTCAGTGAAATAGTTGAATTATCAGCAAAAAACGATTTTAATTTTAAACTAAATATTCGAAGTTTGGAAGGAAAAAGAATTTTCAATACAAAATAAAAATTTCCAACGACAATTTGTTTTTGAGTTTTCTTTAATATAATTTTATATTCATAAGTTTCTCGAGAAAATGCAAAACGATTTTTGAAGATTTCAGATTCCAAAATCGAAAAACCTTGAATTATTCCTAATATTGTTTTAAAAGCTTCCGGATTCATTTCAAAAAATTTTGAAATTCTTTTATAATTTTTCACTATCTTTTTAAATAATCGTTTTAAATTGATTCAAACAAAAGAATCACTTTATATATTCCGAGAAATCTTTAAAAAAGGTTTTATTATCTTGAAATTTTTAAAATCCATTAAAAAACTCTAAAATATTATTTCAAAATCTTTAGAAATTTACATTTTGTTTCAAGTTATTCAAATTTTTTTTATCATTTTTGAAACTTGATGATAACTTTTAAATATCTTTTAAAATGATTAGAATTTTTCCAAAAATTTTGAAAAATTCCTACATAATTGAAAAAATTGCCTTCAAACCTCCAGATTCTTTCTTCATAATTTTGAAAATCTTTTGGAATGTTTCAAAATCTTTTCAATTATTTATTTGAAATAAACTTTGTAAAATGAGGAATCATAACAAAATTCCGAGAAATCTCACGAAATTTTTTTATTTTCTAGAAACATTTCAAAGTTCTTAAAAAGTTTCTAAATTCTTTGTTTGAAATCGTCAAAAATCTATATTTTGTTCTAAATAAAATTATTCTTCTGTCCTTCCAAAACTTCATAATATCATTCCAAATTATTCGAACTTTTTCTAGAATTTTTAACTAAGCAAAATAAAAAAATTCCTGATTTGAAATCTTCTAGATTCATTTATGAAATTTTAGGAAATGATTCAAAATTAATTGTTAAAAGTGAAGAATTATTTTACATATTCTCATGAATCTTCAAGAAATGTTTATCTTGAAACTTTTCAAAATATTTGAAGAAATGTCTAAAATTTATTTCGACTTCGAAAATCTACATTTTAATTCAATTTTTTCGAAATTTTCAAAACAATTCTGAAGACCTTTTGAAATGATTTGCATCTCTTCTAAAATTTAGAAAAAATTCTGCAAAATCAAAAATATTGCATTTCCAGTACCGACAATTTTTTCACCGTTACTTACATTCTATACATTTCGTAAACTAATATATACTATGTTTTTTTCATAATTTTATTCTTCTTATTCCCTTCGTATTAAAAAACAATCAAAATTTGATTTTTCTTTTCGATCAATATGTTAGAAAACATTCAGAAATAATTTTTTTTCACCACATAAAATTACATTTTTGAGAGTTTTGATTTACTACATTGATGATGCAGAAAACTCTCAATCATTTTTAATAGATAAATAAATAATATTTTGGCCTTTATTACTAAAGAATTATTTACAATTTATTATTTCTCTTTTAGAAATAAATTTTTAGAATAAAAATTTCTAATTTGGAAATTGTGATTTACAATATTCGAGAAAATTCAAAAGAACAAACTAAAAATAGCCACTTAAAGTCATATTCGCTCACTATGAAACCAATCAGGTAGTCACAAACAACGAGTGAGAGATTTTTGATAATTTGTTCCACCTATTTTTTTGGATAGGATAATATAATACAATATAATAGCAAAGGAAAAAATGATAAATTATAAACTCATTATTTCTATTTTCAACGGAGATAAAGTAAAAAAAATAATAATAATTACAAGAATTATCATCGTACAAAGTTTCAAGAGAGACTCTTTCTCACCTCAAAGTAAGAACTACAGTTTCAATTTTCTCGAGACTACTGGATAATAATTATTTCAATTGCTCTGTTTTCCCTTCTATTCAGGGCAAAATAATGAACAAACAGATTTCTCAATTACACGCTACACTTGCAAAAATCATTGAAATACAATCATCGGTTTAGGAGATATGTTACTTTCAAAAATATCGGGTCTCCAAATTCAAAATCTAGTCAATATCTGAATTTCGAAATTTTTGGAAAACAATTTAAACCATCAATTTGACACACCTAACAGTAAAGTTTCAGCAAGTTTCAAAAAAATCGCTACACTCCCTGCATCTCTGATACTCAGGAAGTGGATTGACATATTTCGAAGCCTAACTTTGATTTTTGATTTTTTCGAAACTCGATAGGATTTTTGTATACAGTCCTGCTGAATTTACAGTACGTCTTTTCAGTCTCTTTTGAAAAAATTCAAAATTGCGCTTGACTCTTCTTGTATTTCCACGTCTCAGATTTAAATCATAATCGTTATCTGTAGCCGGTAATATAGGTCTTCTACTAAACTCTCTACCGTGAAAGACACATTTTGCATAAAAATTCACGTGCCTCATTAGGTATTGAATTGACTTATTATTATCAATTCTTCAAGTTAGAAATTCTGTCTGATTTTTGTAGTAGTAGGTTAATTTTCATGTAAATAGAATCTAGAATTTTAAGACTGACCAATGAATGAAAGATAGATTTACTAAGCTGGCATTACTCAAGAAAAAGTTCCTTATGTAAATATCGCTTTGAAATAAAAAAAAATTTGTCTTTCTGATTATATCCTTGAGATCCGAGAGAAAACACCACTTTTATTTTTCGTTTCTTGTAATGAAGAGAAAATTTCAGTAGTCAAATTCACGTGTCGATACTTCCATTATTTCAATAGTTGATACTTTTGTTATTCAATAACAGAAAAGCTGTTTTTTATTATTTCAGAAAAAAACATTATCATTTGACAAATGTTTTCTCTCCGGAAATCACTGGATAAATGTTTCATTATAACGTATTCAATTATGTCCTTACTAATAAATCATAACATTAGGCTTTTTTTCTGAAAAATCTTATCCTGTGAAATCATGTGCGAGAATATTACATGAAAGTCTGACAGAGTCATGCTCGGATTATTATTACTTTCTCTGTGAAAACGGTAAAGAAATGTATATGTCTTTATTCTCATTAACTTTTTTCGAGTAGAGTCACGTTTTACTTTACATAGTAAGATGCTCATTAAATCTTTTTCTCCTTGTACGTGCTAAATTTACACTCTTACTTTTACATACAAATGAAACGTAGACAATATTATAATTATTTACTCTTCTTCACTAAAGAAGACAACTTTGTATTTGAAAGACAACCAATCAATCTCTATCTTTGAAAATTAATTATAAGCCATTTATTACAACTCAGTTTGAAATTTCCCACTTTTCAAAATATATTTTTTAATTTTGAAATATTTTTAGTTACAAATGTTAAAATTATCATAAATTCGATTCTAAACTGTGTTTTAATAACTTAAAAATGTTAATTACAGAGTCTTGCAATATAACTATTTCTAACTTAAAACTTCTTTTGCTTTTTTCCAAGTAAACCCGAAACCCCAGTTTTTTAGTAACAATTTATTTTGTCTTTTCTGACTTCAACTCGCCATAATTCAGCCAGTTTACAAAATTATTTGATAAAATTCAGAGAAAATTTTCTCTGTGATATTCCCCGATCAGTAGATTATATAACTTAAGAGAAATTTCATTCAAAGAAAAGTTATAAATTTTCTCCTGATACATTGCATAAATCATGCATTCTTACCTTCAAGCTCATGGGAAGTGGAGCGAATTTTCAGTGATAAAAAACTTCTAAACGATAAGTTGTTCAGAAAGATATAAATAGTTATTGTATGAAAATAATTAATCAAAATCAATCGTCATTAGGAAATTAGGTTTCCTTTCGTATGGGCGGCTTATTCAGTTGTAAAATTATCGTACATTAACTTTTGTCATATTTTATTACAATGAATTTTAACAACTGATCATCGCAAATTACAAAACACTGACTTATGTTCATTAAGTTGTTTATAAAATCATGAACACATTTTTTTACTACGACACATTATAAATTGTTTCAGTATGGTTATTATACTGATTTGAGACCTGCCTTATTGAATTAGAAAATCTTTACAGCATTGGCGCAATTAGAAAGATAAATAATAAATTTATTTGTTAATAAGAAAAAGTTTGTTCTTCAGCTAGAATTATTAATCAATAGTTGCTCGCCATACGCCTAGAAATTCGTTGAAAAATGAACTTTCGAGCGATTTTTGCCCCAAAAAAGTACATTTTGATAAACTCTGGAACGTGCCGAGTTGATACATACGTGCGAAGAAATGGGTCGCGCGAATGAAAAAAACCTTGCTAATCCACTAATGATGATTTAGTTATTCAATTATACATTTTATTTATAGGTGAGCGCAGAGCCATGATGAGAACACACCTAGCGCTCAAGCTATACAGCCGATTGTGCCACACCCTGAACCCTTTGGGTTACATGAAGTGGGCCCAAGGGTTTGTTGCCTGAGCCCCATTTTGTATACGTGGTAGTTCAAGCAGTTTTGCCCTCTAAGCGTCTGTACCTCTATCGTTAGGTCTTTCTTGGGTAATCTCAGAATTTCCCTGGCTCTGTCCATCCTGTTCATATAGCCCAGGATAGTTTTCGCCTGCCGGCAACCCTCGTTTTGTTCTCAGTATTCCGGTTCCTTCGTCCGGATTTAGCTTTTAAAGGTCACCTCGATGCAGCAAGACGATAGTGCTAGTACCAGTTCCGGGCCTTTTTCCCATCGCTGTTGACGACCCTGACGCGTGGGAAGATTATTGTTGCGGCTGAGGGGTCGGAAGTTTGCCCTACCATAAAAGGTGATAGGGTTTACCTGAAGACCCAAGGGAAAATTTTGTTTTGGGGAGAAAGAAGAAGAAAGGAGAAGTCAGTGTCCGGTATCGATGAGTCGAGTCGGGTCGTGTTGGGGGCTTTGCAGGAAAGTGGATTTTTTTAGTTATTTTGGAAAGCGGGAGGGGCTGGATGTGGATACGAGGATTGATCGATTCGCTGTTCAGGAGAGGCTGAGTTGCTTTTTTCATCTGGATTTTATTGGACCTTTTGTTTCCTGGGGAATTGTTCCTTTTTTTCTCACTTTTATTTGTGTTTTGGTTTTGTAGAATATTGTGAATTTGATTTTATTGTTTTTTGTTGAGAGTTTTTCTGTTCGGAGAAAAGAAAGGAGAAATGAAGAGTCACATTCATGAAATTGCCCGCTGTATTTTGGTATCCCTCTGGTGTTGTTGGAGGGAACCCGGCGGATGACATATACCTCCCGTTGCGTGGGGATCGACGCCTAAGATAGGTGGTCGTGGTCCTAGCTTTTTTAAATTTAATATTTGTAAGATATTTGTTGATATTTGACAACCGACCAGGGTGAGAATGTGGGGGCCGCGGGGTTTTGTGCCTTTCCGCTGATTCTCTGTCCCTTAGATTGAGAAGGTACTGCAAGACAAGCTTTATATGTCGACGGCAGGATGGCCTTAAATTGGAAAGGTACTGCAAGAAAAGTTTTATGTATCGACGGCAGGACGACCTCGTATCTATGAGATGACGGTCATAAGGGTCAGAGATTTCGGCGGATCGCTTACAATCGCTGTGTCGCTTTTCGCCAGCTGGTCCGCTTGTTTTCTCTGCCCTTGATGCTTGTGTGACCAGGAAACCATATGAGAGTCAGGTTTTTCTCTTCTGCGAGTTGGTTAAATGCCTTTTAGCGTTCTCAAAGCAGCTTTGATGTTATGTCTGGTTTCTTAACTGCAGTAAATGGCGCTTGGCTGTCCTAGAAGATTGTAATTTGCCTTCCAGCAGGGTTTATCTCTATTAGCGTCTCAGCACAGCGGGGGACGGCTAGGACTTTTTCCTGAAAGATGGTGGCATGCCAGTCGAGTAGGATCCCTATCCCCCTTCTCTTTGTGCTGTCATAGATTCCTACTCCTGAACCCACCCCCTCTCCCTTTGAGCCACCTGTGTACCAGATATCCCCTTGGATATCATTCCCTTGGTTACCATTTGCTTTCCTAACATTCCTGCTTAGAATGCAGATGCAGGAAATCTTGGTGAAGTTAAAACGTTTCTTCATTCTATCTTGCCTCATTCTAGAATTATCAATGTACTAATGTCACCTGGGGGACTAGTGTGCCCAGGCTCCCAAATCCACCTATTTGCTCTTGCCAAGCAGCCCATAGCGTAAGTCGCCCCAGAGGTTATCGCAACGTGTAGGGGATCTTCAACGAGCATGTATCCCATCATCGCTGTGAGCCTAGTCCTTATTGCCTAAGTTACGCCCCTAAATCCAATATTTTCTGATCGTCGCAGCCTGAGCTGCGTTATTTTGAGTTTTGTCTGTGGCCACCAGACCACGGCCGTGGATAGGAGTCTTGTTTTTAGGCCTTAGACTCCACGTAAACCCAGAAGCTCTTCTGCACATCACAAATGCCACGAAAAACTTTCTTCATGGGGTCTCTAGATGCGTCGACCAGCTCAGTTCGCTACCCAAGATTACTTCTAGGTATTTAAGTAAGTCTGAGATCATTAGCCTCTTATCATGACAAGCCAGGCAGTTAGCTATCCACACTCTGTACTTTTTCGTGAAACGGCCAGGTTGGTCTTTTCCGGACCTGCCAAAAGCTCTGAGCTGTCGCATCAGAGTTCAACGATGCGCAGCGTTGTCCTTGTAAGAGCCATCAGCGTTTCGAGATGAGCCCATTTATTATGACTACAGAGTGATCTACGTTTCCCTGGGTATACTACCCTTCCTTATTTAGCCTGCGAAGGAGGCTCTCCACTACAATGCACAACAGGAAGTGTGACAGGAAACCCCTCTGAGGAAATTCCCGCAACTCCACTCTTCTACATAGGCATTTGCCTGATGTGGTTTCCAGTCGCCTTTAGCGAAGCATGATTCCTATACAGCTTGCTAGCTGATCTGAAACGCTACACCATAGAGCCTCCTGACAGATGACTTCTTAGAGGGGTATTGCTGACGAAATTCTCTATGTCCAAGAAGGTACCCACAGCATATCCTCCTTGTTCAAGCTACTGCTTCAATTTTTCCAGGGTAGTATGGAGCGCAGTTTCTAGGGAGCAATACGCGTAAAAAGGCGTCATGCCCTCTGTATAGCGGAAAGTCTCAAACCACCTCATCCCTGATATATCACGCGGTCAGTTTCTCTAGCGTCTCCAGAATGAAGGACAATTAACTGAATGGCCGCAAATATTTAGCAGCAGTGTAGTCCTGCTTCCTAGGTTTGGGAATAAAGGCCACTCTGTTGTCCTTCCATAACGTTGGCACTTGTTTAAGAGCAGTGGATGTCCTTCTTTCTCTGCTGGCCCCAGCTTTTCTCCTCTCGGTTGGTCTGAGTTCGCTGGAATCCTTGGAGGTTGACCTTCATTAGGTAAGTCGGAATTTCTTCTTCGTCTTTGGCAACTTCGCCATCATCGAGTCTTATGAGCACAAGGCGAGCTTCCGGATTTTTTTACAGGATCTTGTGGAGCCTTGCTGTATCCGAAGTGTTCTCAGATCCCTCGTAAAAACCCCTTAAATCTTCTTGTTTATATATTCTTATGTTCTTATTGCAGTCATACTGAGCCTTGTCGTAGATGTGTCAGTCTGAAGACAATTTGATTATGTTTCCCTATTGTGCAACGCTTAAGTATTTTTGCGGAGTTTCTACAGATGGATGTTTTACTATTCTGCTCTTTTTCTTGATTCAATTGTGCTCTTAGGGCAATCATTCTCATATGGTATATTTGTGGTCCGAGAGATACTCTTTACCGGAGGCTTTTCAGTCCATATTTTGCTACTTACATCTGCCAAGCATAGAACCCAATCGAAAAACTCACTTCCGTTTTAATCTGAAATGTATGAGTATCAACGACATTAAGGACAACCAACTTAGTAACCGCTAGGTATTCAATTCTATATCTTTCTCTGCGATTGATGTTTGTACTCCCCTCCGACATAGTCCAACATTAAAGGAATCTTATTCTTGTGGCTGTGCTGAATTGGAGCTTCGACCTCTCTAGAACGTGGGGGTCCATAGGTTCAATTGGTAAATAAGTTGAGGCAATAAAGACCTCTAGTATTTCTTCGCTTCTGCCCCTGAATGTCGCGTTAATGATAGTGAGGTCCCTGGAGCAGAGCTTAGGAACTAAAATCGCATCCATACCCTTGACGATTAAGCATGCCCGTGGTGCTTCTTCGCGTGGCCACTGACATATGAAGCCACACCCTCCTAAGTCACTAATTATTTCTCTGTATAACCAGGGTCTTAGGATTAGGGTAATGTCTGTGTGCACCACTGGCATACGCCTAGACAGAACTGCCGGGGCGTCTTAGCTATGTTGAAAGTATATTTGCATCAATAAGATTCCCGTATCAGTTATTGATACGCTGATTTGGGGTGTATCTGGGCGTTTGGAGGCCCCTTAAAAAGCCTCAGATAGGGACGGTATTCTAGAGCTGCATGGGCCCTAATTGATGCTTCAGGTAAAACTTCAGTCAGAATCCAGCCCAATTTCCTTCGGCTTGGTAGCCTGTCGATTGAAGTATACCCTCCAAAAATTGGTCCGCAGAGTGTGGTTCCGAAAGGCAGCTGCATCAGAACAACCGGCGGATTCTCAGGTTACCGAGAACCAGTACGGTCGCTCTGTGGTACCTTTGGAGACACAAAGTCCTCAGGATCTCCAGGCTTAGTTCCTTCTTGAGCCTAAACGATAGTGTCTTCTCTACCAACCAATCCCGCGGCCAGATATCTGCAGACTGCACTATGTTGGCCGCAGAACCAATAAAGATGTCGAATTGGGGGGCGCACCTCTCTCAGAGTGATGTGTCAATCTCCTTAGAGATTTCTTTCCTTACCTTTCTAGCTGCTTTGGGGTCAAACAGACTTCAGGATAACCCAATGTGACAAGAACTCTCGCTTGGGCGTTGTTAGCCATCTGTGCGAAAGTGAGGCTCTATGTTTTCAGAGCCTATGGCATGTTGCGTTATGCAAGGCCACTTGCGAGGAGCCTAGACTGCTGCTCGAGAGCTGCGCTATGCGGGCTCTCATTCTGTACGCCTTCACGGTTTTCTCTCTATACAAAGAGCTAAGTCATCTTTTTTTCAATTGCGGAAACTTTCTTGTTTATCGTAGGGTTTAGTGATCTCCACTGCATTTGGTAGAATGTCCCCGGAGCAGCCGTCCCCCTTTGGCGGTGGGTTAGATGAGGGCCCCGGATCGAAGCCCTTGTTATTTCTTAATGTTTTGTTTCTGTCGGCCATTCTGGCCTTACGAGTAACTTACGAGATAAAGAAGATACATGCAGAGCCCCGCTCTCAGGGGGAGGGTCTGAATACTAACGCATTCCACCCAGTACCCCAAAGTCTCCCTTAAGACACCTCTTTTGTGACTCCGGTGTGTGCGCTTTGACTGAGGGGCACGTCGGAATGTTCAAGGATTTGGTAACTCAGGTGCAACTCAGCTCTTGACACGGGGATCTCATTATGGCTTGGGAGTATGAGAACTCGCGCTGTCGATATTCCAGAGTGCTTTGCTATTCGCCGTCTAGAAGGATCGCTCCTTAGCTTAGTTTCTGCAGACTAGAGTCCGTCAGTTCCTCAGAGCAGCCACACCTCGCGATGCAGTCCCTCTGGTTCACCTTCTCCAAGGCTCTAGTCCAATTAGACCCTTGAGCCCCCATACCAGCTACCAGGTCACGTGATCCCTAAGTAAAGTAATAATGATTTATTTTCAATAATTATTACAGTTAAAAACATATTTGACTGTCTGCGAAGAAAGGGACATAAGCTTCGTTTTAGAGGACGAGCGATTGGAGAGACGGTCCAACACAGGAACTCCATAGAAGGCCCTCACTTTGTAGTTAATTAACAATTCAAATTTTTTAGGTATAGAAATAATATTTTTCATTACGAGAGAGCAAATAAAAACTACCGATAGGTATAAAAAACTAAGAATCGATCTTTTCCGTATTAGATCCCTTTCTTCGCGGTCGGTTACATATTTGTACATTTCTGGCCAACTTTCTTGTGGGAAGCTTCTGTTAGTAAATATTCGCATGAATCCCCACGAGCTTGAAGATATGAACAAATTAACCGTAGAACAGTATAAAAAAATATTTCTTGTAAATTTGATCCGGAAATTCCAAAAACTGGCTGAATTACGGCGATTTTACGTAAGAAAATAGAAAAAAATAGGCTGGTTTAAAAAACGCGTTTTTCCGTTATATTCTGAAAATGGCAAAAGCTACAACTTTTTTATCAAGATAAAGAAGATGTGCGATTGAAATTAGTATCAGAATGTATAATTTTCAAATAAAAATTCACAGCTTTTTAGAAAAGTTTGCAGGGGGTTTTCTTCTCTTTCAGGCTGTTCGGGAAAAAAATTTATAAGCTGTTACAGAATCTAGTCCTATAATTAAAATTTCACATTGATTAATTTCAGAAATTCTTTTTATTTTAAACTCAAAAATATTTACCATTGTAAAGGATTGGTTCCTGAAATTTCTAGTTGTAATAAAAGGTTCAATTATAATTAATATCTCTTAATTAAAATCACTTAATTTTAAGTAATAAATTTATTTATCTTTTCGAATAATACCATTTTCAAAGTAACTCCGCAATACTTTGTAGATTCTGCAGTCGCGTTCTCAATGGACCAAACTGAGCGACAAGGTGAACCAGTAAGGAAGGAAGGTTTTTATTGTTAAGAGCCCGCGTCCCAAAAGTAATATTGTCTAATGTGCAACTCTAGTCGCTAAGGTCTAAATGAAAAAAGGAGTCATTATTTGCTGGGTGTGAAAGCCAACTACCTAGGGATTTACTCTCTCATACTTTTAAAACCCCTTTTCGAACCAAGATTCACACAAATATGACAACTGTCTTTTTTTATATTTTTATCACAGTGAACCCTGGTATATCAAACCGTTGCATATCATTCTGGTTATCAACTTTAGATCAAAATGATCCACTGTTGCTGATCCAAAATTAATTCCGACACAACTTCAATCATATCTTTCGAGTGGCAATTTTTGTTTCGAACGTCGTAGGTTATGCATGACCGAAATAATATTTCTGAAACGATTGATTTTTTAGAAAATTATGAACTTCAGGATCAGAGAAAAATTCCAATTTTCCTTTATTAAGCTATAAATCGCTATGGCTCTAGAAATTGAACTCCCACTTCTGGTATATCCACAACTTTCTACGGAAAACTTCAAATGTTTGAGAAAACGTTAAATTTGTTGCAAAATAGACGAAGGTGCGACAAGAACAGTTATAAACTTTAGGTAAAAAAAAATTCAACTAAAAGAAAAAAATTAATTTTTCAGCCAAAGAGATCAGTTTTCAACTAAAATGACGAATCATCTACACACAAACAAAAAACAGTTTTTAACGAAGGGTTTCTACTTCAAACCGAACAGTTAAATTTTCAACTAAAAAGATTAATTTTGAACCCAGGAGAATTATTCTCTATCAAAAAAGACGGATTTTCAACAAAAAATGGAATAGGTTAATTTTCAGTTCGGATTTCTGACCAAAAAAGATTTTCATTTCTAATGAAAAACAATTTTATTCAACCAAAAAAATTTTTCATTTCTAGTCAAAAACAGTTGAATTGAATTAAGGACGAATTTTTGATCAACAAGATTAATTTTCTACTAGAAAAGGTTAATTTTCAGTTCAGATTTCCGGCCAAAAAAGATTTTCATTTTGAATGAAAAACAATTTTATTCAGCCAAAAAAGTTTTTCATTTCTAATCAAAAACAGTTGAATTGAATTAAGGACGAATTTTTGATCAGAAGAATAATTTTCTACTAGAAAAGACAAATTTCAACCAAATAGTCGAATTTTCAATTGAAAACCACCAATATTCCACCAAAAATGGAAATATTACAGATTTTAAAACAAAAGAAGAAAGAATCTTCAATAAAATAGTTAAATGTTTTGAAACAAAATACATAAATTAGGAAACAAATAGTTTCCTTATCAACGAACAAAAAACTAAATTTTCAAACAAATATGAAATAGTTAAATTTACAGTTCAAAAATTAATTTTACCCAAAAAAAATGAATTTTCAACAATGTATAGGTTATTTCTTCACCAAAAAATATATTTTAAACAAAGGGAATCAAAGTTTAACTATTTGACCGAATTTGGAATGAAATAGTGGAATGGTCAACAACAATGAAAAGGAATGTTGAACAACACAGTTTAATTTTTCACCAAACTGAAGAACTTTGAACTAAAATGAGTAAAATGAGGAATTTTCATCTTGAAAAAATAAATTCTATATAAAATTATAGACGAATTTTCAATAAAATAGTTAAATTTGTAACCAAAATATTAATTTTTAATCGATATCATATATCTGCAAAGAAAATTTGTATCCAAAAAGATGGATTTTTGACTATATTCATAAAGCTTGAACAAAAACAAAAAAGATTAATTCTTATCGTGATTATTTGTCTACCGAAAAAGACCTATTTGTAACCAAATAATCAAATTTTCACATGAAAAAACTAAAGTTTCAACCAAAAATTAATGTTATCTTAAAAGAAATGAATTTTCAACAAAATATTTACATTTTCAAGCAGAAATACGAATTTTGAACCAAGAAAATAATTCTTTAGTTCAATAATTAGTTTTATCCAAAAAGAAACAAATTTTCAAGAAAATAGTTGAATTCTCAACCAGAGAGAAAACAATTATAATCAAATGGTCGAATTTCCAAGACAAGGAGGCAAATATTCTGCAAAACAGTTGAATTTAAAACCTGCAAATATGAATTTTCGATATACAATAAGTTAATTTCAAGCTGAATAGTTAGATTTTAAACAACAGAAATGAAATTCTAAATAAATTGATGAATCTTCAATTAGAATAGTTAAATTTTCCAGTTTCCCTTTATTAGGCTATAAACCTCAATGGCTCTAAAAATTATTTCTAATCTACCTTTAAAAAGTGTTCCTCTAGATTTACGTAGTTCAAGTATTCGTCGAAATTTAATGATTTTTCGGTGAGAACAAAATTGAGGACATTTCTTCTAACTCTCAGTTTTCTCATTTCAATACGCATGACTTGGATGTGGAAAAAAACTGACACTTGACAGTTGCTACTCATGAAACTTCATGACACGGAATTACTCTTGGGAATCGGATCATTCCGATGCGCAATTTGCGGATCAAATAAGAAATTTAGGAATCTATATAAAATCGTTGCCTTTCATTTTTTCGTTTCATTCCGGGATCAAATTTATCAACTTGTATTTGCTATAATTCATTCCAAAACTATAAAAACCTGTTTTTCTGAATCATAATATTATAAACCATAAAAACTCTTAGCGGTAAATATGAAGAAATGGCACAAACTTTCATGAATTTTGAATCAAGACTAAGGGTTCTCGAAACAAAAATATGAGTCACAAGTGCACATGAGTTCGTCTCGAATTATATTACACACATGCATTCCATTTTTCACCTTAAGCCAGACGACATATTTCCTAGCAGTGGAGAAAAATGTCACGGAGTCTGAATTTCTCTATCGACTTTTGGAAACGAATCACTTGTATTTTTCTCTCGAGTGGGTTCTTCTTATGATTCGAGTTTGATATAAATTTATGTGTGCGATAAATTATGAATTTTCTCCTAAAACAGTATTTAGGATGTTTAATATTGTATAGTGCTTAAATTAAGATAAGAAAGAATTTAAGAGATGAATGATGTAGGAACGAGGATCCCGATTCACCAATAGCTTGGTAATCCACTTACCAGAAGTCGATACGGCTCGCATAGAACTCTCCAAACAGATATAGCTATATTGTGTTAAACCACTACAGCAAATTGTCCCGACATCCTATCACTCCTACCTCGCGCTTTGATTAACATATTGCTTTCCACGTGCAAAGGATCTCCCCCCACCCCTCCCAAGCAAATTGTATTTGAATGAAAAAAAGGATCGTGATCATCATCTTCGATGATTGAGAGGGGCATACGAGGTCTGTCCGGAAAGTATCCGACCATGTGCGACTTTGTACCCAGTTGTGCTATTGACAGAAATAGGTATTTACTATTTAGGGGGGTCACCTTGAAGCCCCACTACTAAGACATAACCTGCTTATCTTTAATCTCCTAGTGTACTCAGTTGCGTAAGCGTCTAACCACGTACGCGCCGTATTTCAAGATGACGGAACGCACCGAACGAAGAGAGTGCATTGAATTTTGCTAAAAAGTTGGCAATTCATGTTCAGAAACCATCTTTATGATTCGGAAAGTTTATGGTGATAGTGAGTAACTCTTGCTCTTGTCTCGATTTCGCTTCGTCTGCCGAATATCGAATTTTCCGTACACTCGTTGTGAAAAGTAGTACGCACAACCCTTTGGGGATCCTGGTAATCTCCTGGTAATCTTCCGATCCCCAACTTCTTGTGCAATATACTATTTAGACGTAGAGGAAATAAAACAGAATGCGACAAAGCAGCTGTTAGCTATAAAGAGTACTTTGAAGGGGATACAATCGACATTACCAGAATTAAATCTTACTCCTCGTATACTACAAGGTCGGATACTTTCTGGAGATACCTCTTATATTTTTGTCGAAAACATCTGCACGATCAATTTTTCAAGTCGAAATTTCCAAACAGGTTTTTTAGTTTTGCAATAAAATTTATTTCTAAATGTTTCTAAACATTATTGATAAAAGAAAATATTTTAATTGTAAATCGTTTATTAAAAGCGAGAAATGAATCTGTTCTTAGCATTTCCCTTTCACACTATAAGTTGTAAACTTTTTCACACTTTTAAATGGTCGAAAAAAATTAAATTATGGATAAAAACCTTGGAAAATCCTTATTTACGAAGGTACTGACGTTATCCGTGACAAAAAATTACCATCACCGACAATAAGATTCTTGGGAAAGCTTTTAATCATTTAGGTTTTATTTTGAAGGATTAATTTTAAGCTTTGAAGATTTCAGAATATCTCGGAAACTAATCTGGAAGATTTTAGGACTTTTTTATTTAATTGTGCAGGATTTAAAAGAAAATGGGAGACATGCATTATTTTGAAAGATATTTAGACGTTTCAGAAGTGTAAAGATTCAAAAATAGTTCAAATTTTAAGAAAATTTTAGAATATTTCAAACCAAGTGTAGATTTTTCAAATATGGAAAAAGGATGCTCTTTAAGAATTTCGAAAGGCTTCAGGAGAGTAAAAAAAAACTTAGGATTCCAAGAGAATTTTAGTCAATTTTTTATTTCGGAAAATGAATTTTAAGAGAAAATGAATAACCATTTCAAACAATTTTAAATGATTTCCTCAAATTTGGAAAAATAGGTAGAAAATCTTAAAAGAAAAATTTCAAATTTTGTGGATTTTGTAATTTTATAAATATTTGGATAAGCTTAACCGATAATCAGAAGTATTCTAAAATATTCAAAAATGATTGTTGGAAAAATCCGAAAGATTCAATGCAAATTTTTTTGATCATTCGGAATTTTGTTTAATTCGCGAAAAATACGAATCCTTCATAGATATTTAGAAGGTTCAGAAGTTAATGCAAACATTTTTTTTTAATTTTAAGAAGAATTTGAATAATTTTGAAAGCTATTTAAAAAAATCAAGTAGTTTCGGAAAAAGTCAAAAATAATTAAAAATTTGAAACGATTTTAACAAATTTTAAACAAAATGTGAAATGTGAAATGTTAGATTTTTTGCGAACCCTAAAAGTCTTAAAAGATAAGAGCTTGAGGAATAAGCATGCATATGAAATATGAATTCTATTAATTTCATAAACGTGGAAACTTAATAAAATTATTTTTAGAAAATGAAATGTGTTAATAACAATAAGTACTTAGTTTTAAAAACTTACAATTTTATAATTTTGTCAGTGCCTAAAGTCTCTTTTTGGCCCTCTTGGCTTCAATTATCAACAATTTCATAACATTTGCTGAAAAGGTAACTTTCTAGTTAGAAAGTTAATTTGTTTGAATTGAAAATTTTCATTTTTTGTTTGAAAACTCAGTTGTATCGTAGAAAATTCGTATTTAAAAAAACTCTAAAAAAACTCGAATATCTGCATAACAGTATGGTTGAAAATTTAATTATTTGGTAAATAGTGAACTACTCTGTTAAAAATCAAATTTTCAGTTGTACATTCATAATTCCAGTAAGAAATTCATTTCCTCCATTGGAAATTCAAATATTCTGTTAAAAATATATTTTTTTTTTATTGAAAATTTTTTTTCCAAATATAAAATTTAACTATTCTATTTGTGGTTAGAAATTTATTTGCTCCTTTGATCCTTTGGTTGAAAATTAATCTGTTCCATTCGAAAATTGAAGTATCTCATTGAATTTTTTTTCGTTAAATATAGCTGTTTTTGATTTAAAATGAAGATATTTTTTGTTGAAATATTAACTATCTATATTTTTTTCTAAAATCAACTTTTTATGTTAAAAATTTAATTCTTGCCTTGAAATTTGACCTACTTTCTTCAAAATTAATTTGATAAGGTTCAAGATTCATAATTTTAGTAGGAAATTCATCTCTTTAATCACAAATCAAACTAGTTTGCTCAAAATTCCTTTTTCGGGTCACAAATTATTTTTTTGACTAAAAATTTAACTATTTGTTGTAAAATTAACTTTTCTGCTGAATTTTTTCATATTTTCGGTTGAAGAATCAACTGTTTTATATAGAAAATTTCTCTATTTAAACTTATAATTCAAGAAGTTAGTAGATAATTTAACAATTTCTTAGCTAGAAATCATTCATTTTAGTTAAAAATGTATTTCTTTGGCTTATAATTGAACTATTTTATTAAAAATACGTTTCAAATTAATTAATTGAAAATTAATTTTTTTATTGGAAAGTTGACTATTTTTGGTAGAAAATTAATATCCTTGGTTGGAAATTCAACAATTTGGCTGAGAATGTATGTATTCTGTTGAGAACTAATCTTTTTTAATAGAAAATTCATCTTCTTGCTTGAAAATTTATATGTTTGGTGCAAATCCAATTATTCGGTTGAAAACTTAACTTTCTAGTAGAAAGCTAGCCTTTTTGATTGCAAATTTGAAATGTTGGATGCATTTTTTTTCTCTATTGACTAAAAAATCTTTTTTTGTGGGAGTTTCAACTATTTTGTTGGAAATTGGCCTTTTTTGATTTAATCTGATTGTTTTTCATCGAAAATGAAAATATTTTTGGTTCAAGTATCAAATATTACATTTTATGATGATTCACCGGTTTAGGTTAAACATTTTTTTTCAAAATTCAACTATTTTGTTTAAAATTAAGGTATAACGTCTCTCGTATCGAAATATGCTATTTTTTCTAAGCATGCTGAATTTTAAATTTATTTTCGTGCCGTAGTTTGATTTACTTTCCTAGGTCCTGCGAAAAAGTTGAAGTACAATATTCCCTAAAAATTAGCATATCATTTCTGTCTTTCTCAAGTGATAATTACGCACCCTTATATATAATAATAATAATAATAACTAATAATAATAATAAATAATAATAACTTTTACGAAGCCCCATTTAACGCAGAATTTAATAAGCTTTCCAAAGAATTTACAAAATGTATTTTTATCTATATTCTAGACGGCGCTATTACCTTTCAAAGTCAAAGCTAATTTTTAACATATTACCCGTTCAGTTGTCCGATACAATCCGTCAGTAGTATATATGTACACTTCAGTCTGCAGCTAACAAAAACAAGAAAATTGTTTTTACTGATAGAATGAGATTGAGAAAGAAAGGCAAAGACTGTAGAAGATGAAAGAAAAATGGAGAGAGGGAGAAACAAAGTTGAAATGCAATAATGAGAAGCAGGTATTTCAGCTCGAGATCCTACAGAGTTAATGATACGCTTGCGGTTTCACACCGCGATTTCGCGTAGCCCTAAACCTGGTCAACGTTTCAAAGATTTACAGCAACCAATCATAGAGCTAATTTTATGCGTCTCGGAGAAATATTATTTACAGTTAATTTGCTCGCAAATGGTCGGTGGTGATGAAGAGAAGAGGAAGGTGAAGAGCCAGGTGGTGAAGTAAAAAATGCATCTCGAACTTCTAGCGTCATTCAGATTGTGTTTTACGATTGGGATTAAAAATAATGCCGATAATTCTCAAGAAAATTAAGAAGACACCCTTATCCTTTGCACCTTTACCTACGACCTACCTTTAACCTCTGACCTTTGAGCCTTGACCTTTTACTTGATTAGGCTTACGCTTGACCTCTTATCCTCAACTTTTATTACTAAAGATTTACCCTTTCCCTTTGACCTCTGACCTTTGACACCTTACTCTAGATTCATGAACTTTGAACTTGCAATACACCTTGCCTGTGAACCTTCAGCCTGGGCTGTGGCCACTAATTTTTTACCTTTGATCTTGGTCGCTTGACCCTTGGTCTCTGAGCTGGGTTGCTGCTAGTGAGATAATTACAGAAGGTCAGGAAATGTTAGTAAGATCCTGACAAAGACAGGGACTTTTATTATTTTTTTGAAAATTCAACAATTTTGTTCAAAAATCATTCTTTTCGGTTGAAAATTTCACTGCTTTGTTGAAAATTCATCTATTTTGTAGAAAGTGCATCTTTTTTTGCTCAAAAATCATAACGGTTTCGTTGGTAACTAATCTGTTTTTGTTGAGGATTCATCTTTTTTTTTTTAATTTTTCGTTTTTGCTTGAATTCCACTGTTTTTTGACTAAAATTGAAATACTTCTGAGTTGAAATATCAACAACTGTATTTTTCGTTGAGAATTCATCTGTTTTGTTTGAAATTTAATTTTTTTGTGACGATTCATCATTTTAGTAAAAACTCCTTTTTTTGTATAAAATTAAAGCCGTGGCTATGTGTACCGAAATCTTGGTACAAATAGCCGGATTTTTTCGGTACGATTACAGGAGGGCTGGAAAAGGGGCTATTTGTACCAAAATTTCGATACACATAACTGGATTTTTTCGGTCCGTGTAGACACCTCCTAAAATTAATCTATTTTGTTGAGAAATACTTGCTTTTGTTAAAAATTCAACTATTTGGCTGAAAATTTGTAAACTTTGGTAAAAAATTCACGTATTTTATATGGAATTAATATTTTTTGGTAGTAAATTAACCTTCATGGTTGTACATTAGTTTTTACGACTGAAAAATCATTTCCTTACTTGAAAACGATAGAAATTTAATCTTCTTAGACAAAAATTCATCTTTTTGTTTAAATATTATCAAGGTTACTATGGTTACCAAGAGATTACAAATGGCAGGTTGAAAATGCAAAGGCGAAGAATGAAAAAGACAGAGCAATGGGAGGAATGGTGATGGGAGTGAAGAACGTATGTATGTATAAAAAGGAAGGATAAGAAAGAGATGGAAGAACAAAAAGGATTAATAGTGGGATAGGTATATTTGAGAGTAGAGATGTGCAAGATAGTGGAGGTGTATCTGAACAATTTTATGCAGGACAAATCACAGGAGATAAAAAAACTGATGGAAGAAAATAAAGGAGATTAGGTCTATAATAGGAGGAGATTTCAATGCTTGAACAGGAGTTAGAGGAGGAAGTGAATGGGAGGGAGATCGAGGAAGAAAATCCAAAGACTTATGCAGTTTTTACAAAAGTTTATTTTTTTTTATTCTTGTTTTTACGATTCAAAGAAAATCTACACGTTCTGTCTGAAAATTATCAATAACAAGATTTTTGGATCCTTTTTCAAGGAACAACTTTTGTTTACTAATTTTCTTTTTTTCGTACCATGTGCCATTTTCCAAGAAAAATAATTTTTTTATATTCAGTGTTATTTTTCGAGATTAAAACAAAAACTACACGGGATAGAGATAGGCAGGAAAATTATAGAGGTATTACGCTAATGAATACGGCGTATAAGGTATACGCGATGGTGGTGGTAGAGAGCCTGCGGAAGGATGTCGAGGGGAAAGGAATATTGTCGGAGACGCAGGCGGGATTTAGGGCGGGTAGGAGTACTATCGACAATATCTACGTGCTGCAGCAGGTGGTGGATAGAGAATTAGCGAAGAAGGGGACGAGAGTGTACGCGTTTTTTGTGGATCTCAAAGGCGCGTTTCCATCGGTGGATAGGGGGAGGTTGTGGGAGGCAATGGAGGATAGGGGAGTAGAAAGAGGCCTAATTGAAAGGGTAAGGGAGATATATGAAGAGACCAAAGACAAGGTAAGAGGAGGGGAGGGGATTTCGAAGGGATTCTGGATGGATAGGGGTCCAAGGCAAGGGTGTCCACTTAGCCCAACGCTTTTTGCGATTTTAATTGCGGATATGGAAAGTAAGCTGGAGGCCGGGGTGGTAGGAGGAGTCAGGATAGGAGGGGCTAGAATTTGGTCACTAGCGTATGCAGATGACATAGTGTTGCTGGCAACCAGCGAGGAGGACTTAAAGGAGATGATGAAGAGGTTGAGAAGATCCCTGGATGAAAAGGGGTTAGAGCTGAATGCGGAAAAGTCCAAGATTATGGTGTTCAGAAAAGGAGGGGGAAGGGATAAGAGAAGGGAATGGAAGTGGAAGGGAAAGGAGGTACAGGAGGTGAAAGTGTTTGTGTACCTGGGCTTCGTGTTTCGAAGAAATTAGGGAGTGGATGGTCATATAAAAGAGAGAGTGAGGAGGGCAAATGTGGTGATGAGGCAGGTGTGGGGGTTGGGAAAGAAGTTAGTCGCAGATGATTTTGGAAGGAGAATGAAATTGTTTGATTCACTAGTGATGAGTGTGCTATTGTATGGGGTAGAAGTGTGGGGATGG
The DNA here is from genome assembly GCA_932178445.1 of Andricus quercusramuli. Lineage (NCBI taxonomy): Eukaryota > Metazoa > Arthropoda > Insecta > Hymenoptera > Cynipidae > Andricus > Andricus quercusramuli. The sequence goes on along the minus strand of CAKNXH010064572.1, from coordinate 98,894 downwards.
AAGGAAAGTGAAGAGGTAAATCGAACGCAGGAGAGGTATGTAAAGTGGACCCTGGGGTTGGCAAGGAACACGCCTAATTATATTGTCAGGAGGGAGACGGGGAGAACGAGTGTAGGAATTCTAGCAGGGAGCCGGGCGTGTAAATATGAGGAGAAATTTTTGGAAGAGGGGGGAAGTAGGCTGGTTAGGGAGTGTTGGTGGGAGAAGGAGGACAGGGGAGGGGGGTGGGAAGATGGAGGCGGAGAGGGAACGGTATTTTAGAATGAATGGACTGCAGATGGATGAAGTGAGAAGGATGCACGACGACGGAAGGAAGGTTTACGACTTGGTTAACCAAAACAGCATGGAGAGAGAGAAGACAGAAGGGGAAGAGAGAATAAGAGAGTCAAGATTTAACGGGAACTATGTGTGGATTATGCCAAGGGCAAGAGCGCAATATTTGTGTGTGAAAGGAGAGAAAGGAAGTGCGGAAAGGAGGATGCAAGAGTGGATTACTGGTTGGAGGAGTGCGGGGAGGTGGAAAGAAGTGAGATAAGCATGGAGGCATTGTTGCATGAAAAGGGGGAAAAAAGGGCAGTAGCATGGGTGAAGGGAGTGTTGGGTAAGATGGAGATGAAGAGAAGGAAGGAAGAAGAGGAATGGAAAGGGAAAGATTGTAAATAGGAGAGAAAGTAGATATAAGTAACATGTAAATATTGTAAGTAGTAGATAAGTAGTAGGTATTAGAGCGAAAGCAGAGGTTGGCAAGCGAGGCAATGCGAAAAAGTAGGGACATGCGAGCGAGGCGAAGCGAGGAAGGCAAGGCGATATGAGCGTGCGGCTTAGAGATAAGGAATGGATGGATGTTAGTTTTTGAGGGTTAGTTTTAAGAAAATTCTGTAAAAATGGATGTGTAAGCAAGTCCATTTTTTAAAGCCAGCAGGCTGAGAAATAAACGTCTATCTATCTATCTATCAAAAACTACACGTCCTATCGAAAAATTCTCTATGACAAATCTGTGACTCTTTTTAAGATGAACAAATTTTGCTGATTTATTTTTTCGTATTTGTGTCGTTTGTCTAGAAATTAATTTATTCTTTTTTTTTATGCAGTTTTGTATGAATGAAACAAAAACTTTGCAGCCTATCAAAAAGTTATCTGTAACAAATTTGTAGATCTTTTTTGAATACAAAATTTTCGTCAGTCAGTGGGCCTTTGACCAGGCTACCAGGCGCGTCCCAGGGTCGCGGATAGGGGGTCCTGTACCGAGGGTTTCTGCTGAATATGGTTACATTACTCAATGAGCAGTCGCGAACAATGGTCCAGAAATGGTACCGAAGGAAACCCCTTCCCAAGTCACGGCGTTCACAACCGTGCCGAAGACTGAATGGCACCAGGGTATGGTTTTGCGAATGGCGTCTCTAGGATAAAAGGTCACCATCAAGAGTATTTGGACCTTACCTCCGCATGTGGGTCTCTGCGAGGGTAGACCCACACTACCCTAGATACTCGTTGGAACAGCATGGAGAAGAATCAAGAAAACCTAAACCAGAGTATGTGCAAGGAGTTGGGAGGTTGATTTGGATGTGTTGAAGGAGCTTGACCTCGGTCAAAAATCGAATGCTAAACTCGACATATTAGACGTGAATAATTACATGAAGAAGAGTCGAAAAATCTTGAAGGATTTGAAGGGCGTATTGGCTAACATGTAGAATTTTTGTGACACCAAGCGCAATATGTTTATGCCAATCAGGGAAGGACTGGTGGAGGCGCAGCGCACAGTGGAGTTGCTGGAAAGCTCCATGGACCTCGCTGATTGGTATTACCAAGATGCGGTAAAACATGTTGGACAGAACGTCGGAAAAAAGTATGAGGTGAATAGGAGCAACGACACAAGCCAAAGCGGGACTTAAACTGAAGAAGCTATAGAGGCTGCCTCTCCCCAAACTGGGTAGCGAGAGAGGGAGCCTTCTATGAGTCTCGTTGAGGCAAGTGACACAAGGCAGAAGGTGAAAAAGGTGAGGACGCGCACTACAGGTGCAGCGTCCTCAACTCCGAAGCGAGAAAACGTAGGGGCGACAACAGGTGCACTAAAAAGCAACAAGAAGAAGGAGCCGAAATGGAGAACTCGACCCGAGGCGGTCTTGATAAGACCGGCCGAGGGTTCGAGCTACGCGCAGGTTCTCAATAACCTCAAACGACGGGTGAAACCGGACATCCTTTTTATCAAAATCAGGAGTGTCCGAGAGACGAGGAAGGGAGAGGTCCTCATTGAGGTAGGCCCTGCAGCAGGCAGCAGAACCAAACTGTCGGCTGCCATAAGGGAGACAGTTGGAGCCGGGGGTCTCATGCGCGAGCTTGTCCTCCACGTCGAGATCGAGGTCTTGGACCTCGACACAACAACGGCGGTGCAGGAAGTTAAGGCCGTCGTGAGGCAATACTTCGACGAGTCTGCAGGAGGTATTGTGGTGAACATCACAAATCCCATCACAAATCCCCTGAAGCATTTAATGTTTCAGGGGAAGCCTGAAGGCTTTTGTTGAGCTACCTGAGGAAATTGGCGCCTAGACTGGTGCGCACGGGACACTTGAAGGTGGGCTGTGTGTCCTGTCGCGTCAGGAAAAAGATGGAGGTGACACGGTGCTACCGCTGCCTAAGCTACGGCCACATGACAGCGATCGGCATAAGCAGGGACCGAAGAACGGCCTGCTGGAATAGCGGCAAAGCAGGCCAAAAGGCTGCGACGATGAGGTGCAGGACGTTCCGAGAGGCTGCTTCGTTGAAGAAGTCTCAAGGACGCGCTGCCTAACCTGATACACCCTACCAGGATGCCGAAGGCCGACGAGCTCTAGTTTTAGTGCCATCACTGCTGACGACGATGCGTGCATCTTGGTTGGGAGTGAAGAGATGAAATTTCAAGTAGGTAAATCAACGGGACGCTGAAGCACGGCTTACTGGCCTTACCCCCATGTTCCTGAAGTAATACGAAAGCGATTTCCGGGAACATAGGTTGGCAGGAAGGAGAGGTGAGTTTAGTGGGTATCACCGTTAGGTCGAGTCCCGCACTCAGTGCGTAAATGCATTCTCACCTTCTCTACAAAGAAGATGGTTTGACCGCAACATGGAATTTTTGATTTGTTATTATTTTTTGTGCGGGCAAAATTCGAATTTCGATTTTTCGAGAAAATTCAAAAAGTTGTTGTGATAATCTTTGTAGGGTATTCAAAATGAACGTTTCTCTTCCTTTGACATTTCTTCATATCGTGTGTTTTTTGACTTAAAGTGTTCATTTTTGTTTGTTTTTTGGAATTTTGTAAATGCTATATCTGTAGTATTTTTTTTCAAAAATGTCATTAGGATAAATTTTTCTTTTTTTTTTTGATTTACTACTAATGACCGTGCATAGAATTTTTACATTTCAGAAAAAGGAGTCTGAAAAAGTTTGCAAATGCGCTTTTTTTTATTTTTATCCGAAATGGCTGGCTAACAAACTTGACCTTTATTTTAGGACATTGGAGAGCATACCAAAGCCTAATCCAATCTGTCAATTTCTTCAGAAGTTATCGTGCTCACAGACAGACATACAGACAGACATAGCGACAGACATGCATGCATACAGACAGAAATACAGACATTACAGGCAGACAGACACATTCATAAAAACCTGTTTTTTGGGTTCAGAGGGTCTCAAAATGTGGACATTTGACAATACGGGCGGGGGGGGGGGGTCAGATCTTACACATATCAAATACCTTTTTTGATGATAATATAAAAAAGAGGATGAAAATAAAAACTTTAAATAAGAGGCGAAGAAGGATAGGACGGAAGGAGAGGTGTGGAGGTTAGAAGAGGAGGAAATATGGTATAGAAAGAGGGTGGAGGAGGACATAACAAGGGGATAGTTAGTCAAGGTGTTACGAATAATGAAAGATGTAAAGGCACCTGGTAGAGGTGAGATCCCAAATAAACTTTGGAAATATGGGGGGATTAAACTAAAGGAATAAGCATGAATAATGTGCAATACATTATTATAGAACCTATAGTTAGGAAAGGCAGAGGGGAAGAGCTTAAAGATGAGCGGAGAGTGACACTAATGCCAAAATTGCCCAAAGTATATGTACCTATTTTTTCGGAGGGATTCAACGAAGAAGTTGAGGAAAAGAATGGATTCACCGAATCTGAATCAACTGATAAATAGAAGGATTAAAAGGGAGAAAGGGGAAATTATAACAATATTCGTGGACTTGAAGGCGGCGTTTGACTGCTTGTCCCGAGTCGAGATCGAAAATGTTATGATGAAAGAGGGGATACAAGAGGGCCTAATAAAGAGAGTATCGGAAATATCAAGAGGCAAAAAGTAGGGTGACGGTAGAATAACAGGTAGGAGATAGTTTCTGATTCGTGAGAGAAGCTAGGCAAGGATGTCCGCTCAGCCCACTTTTATTAAATATATTCATCTCAGACACAGAAACAGAGATGGAGAGAAAAGGATGGGGAGTAATAAGGATGGGAGAAGAGAAGATATGCACTCTGGCAAACGCAGGCGATGTAATGTTGATGGCAGAGGATGAAGACGGAATGGCGGGCGAGTTTAAATATTTGGGATATACCTTGCGAACAAATGGTGAACATAGACAACATAGAGTATTCCAGTGCTAGAGATATATGAGAGGAGAATGGAGTGAGCTATGAAGAATTGGAGAGAAGAGATAGGGAAAGACAATTAATGAAAATATGGAGGATGATTGAGGAATCAAAATATAATAAATGGTATTAGATGATGAGAAAGGAAGGAGTACCAATGTATTAAGAAAAGGAAAGAGAAGATGACCCAGAATAACAAGGTTCAGATTTGGAAACGAAGCAAAGGAAGGGATGTATTGGAAAGAGAAAGAGAACAGAAAGTGCACAATATGTGAATGGGACCCGAGTAAAAATCATAAGTATGGGAGTGATCAATCATTGACTTCCCAAAGTATAAAAAATGTATGGTAAATGAGACGATCCCATACTTCAAGTATATTGAAATAGTATAGATAAAGTATATCTAAAGTATAGCTGATGTATGGCTGAAGTATATCTAAAGTATAGCTAAAGTATAGCTGAAGTATGGGATATACTTCTTCTATACTTAAGTATAGCTGAAGTATAGGATATACTTCATCTATACTTAAGTATAGCAGAAGTACAGATTATACTTCATTTATACTTAAGTATGGCAGAAGTATCGGACATAGAATTGTACTCATTTGTTCTTCAAGATATCCTAGCAACGTGATAAAACACAATGTATCATGAATGACAGCTCGTCTAAAAATTTCAAAAGTTCGCGATTGAAATTGATTTCGCAAGTCAACTACATTTTGAATATTGTTCGTGAGAATATAAAATATTCAACGGATACATAACGGACTACTTATATGACTCTTATGTCATATATATTGGTAAGAGATCCAGAATCTTTGAATCCTATAAACATAATATTAATAGCATTTTAATTATTTTAGAATTTTTAAACAATATCCTTTGAAATTATGAAAATCATGATTCTGGATTTCTATTTTCATGTATTTCAGATATCTGATTATCTATCATCAGCAACGATATGGCTGTACCTACTGTAGCCATACTTTTTCTATACTTTAGACATGAAGTACATACTTGAGCTATACTTAAAAGATATACTTCAGCTATACTTTGACTGAACATCAGCTATACATTATCTATACTGCAGCTATACTTCTCAGATATACTTTAAAAATACTTCCCCTATACTTCAACTATACATTGTTATACTTTACCAATATTTGAGCTATACATCCACTATACTTCATTCAAATATACATGAAGTATGGGATCGTCTCAAATGGCATACTTTTACTATACTATCTGAGAGATCACTCCCATACGATTTCACAGATGTTTTCCTAGATCAATCCCATACCAAAATTTTTTTACCCGGGGAGGATGAAACATAGGAGCAGATATAGGATGGTTGTAGGAGAGGAATGGAAGATAATGAGAACTGACAAAAGAATGTGGTAAAGATTCTAGGTGAGGATGGAAACGGGTGAGGAGTGAATGAAGGACTTGGAGGGGACTAGAGGGGCGAATGAGGAAGAATGAAAGAAACTATGTGTAAAAAATGGCAAAATTGAGATAGAAGAGAAGTGAAAGCGGAAGAAAAAAGAAACGGAAGTCGTTTAGATTAGAAGCCTAAAGATCTGTAATTAATGGTTATGTAATAATATAAGTAGATTAAGATGCGAAAGCTCTCTCACTTGCTAACTCTATTAGCAGTAAAATTGCGTCATCTCTAATATAATATTTTTTTATACCTCACAATTCAATTATTCTATTTGAAGTTAAAAATTCATCCACTTTAGGTTATACTCTATTTGCTAGCAAATACATTTTTTTACTGATAATTTAACTAATGTAAGATGATTCACATAATAATTCACAGACACATAATCGTAAGTAATAATTTTTTGGTGAGTTATAATGGAAATTTGGCACTTACCAAGTGTGTTGACGCCACAAAATAAAAGTCACATTGAATAACACGACTACAAAAAGACTCTATATGTGAGATTTAGAGATTGCGGCATTTTTTGGTTGGAGAATAATTATTTCAGTTAAACATGCGCTTCTTTAACCGAAAATTTAACTGTTCCATTTCTTGGAGGAAATTGATCTTTTTCTCCTGAAATGTAATCCTGTCAGTTAAAAAATCTGCTTGATTGAAAATTCAACTATTTCTTTGGAAATTAACTTTATTTGGTTGAAAGTAAATTTTTTCGCTGGAAATTTGACTGTTCTATTCTTGGCTCAAAAATCATCTTTCCAGTAGAAAATTCATTGCATTGGTTGAAAGTTCGAATATTATGTTGAAAATTCGCTTTTTTTATTGGAAAACTAATTTTTCGACACAAAATGTAAGTATCGCAGATTTGCTTGAAAATTTATCTTTTTTCAGTTGATATTTTGTTGACGGAAACGCGTCATTTTGGGTTGATAATTTAATTATTCCGTTTGAAAAATCATATTTTTAGAAAATTCACGGAAAGTGAAAAATTGGTCAGGGAAATGTGACGGAAAAGTCAGAGAAACTCAGGACATTTCAAAATTGGGATTTTTTAGCAATCTTGTCTGAGTAATTACCCTTGACTCCTAGTCAGGCCTATGAATCTTGGACGATAGTGAATTCCGCTCCAGCTACCTGCGTACGGTTCCCCCACTACGCGGCTTCCCATCACTCAGCCGAACTGCTGTCACCGCGCCTGCTCAGCGGGAATCATTTGTAATGCAAATTATAACGATTCTAACGATATGTTATTTAAATTAGAAAGCTGAAACTTGAATAATAAATGTTCCAGTCCATGTAAAAATTTATGGGAATCTTTTCAGTATATTTTATTTTCAACTCAAGTGCAGTAACTTCAACTTACTTGTGCAAAATTTGACTTAACTTTGAGAAATTCCGAAAGCTAAATTTTTACCTGATTTGAAAACTTATTTAAGATTATTATAAATTGGATTTATTTCTCAAACAATCGCATTTCGAAATGATTCTCAATTAATTTTGCTCTGGCAGTGCAAAAGTGTGAATAGTATAATTTCTGACCCAATTTGGAAACTCATTAACAAACATCATACATTTTGTTTATTACTTAACCAATCACATTGTTGAAAATTATCCTCTCAAAAGTTTGCCTTGAAAATTTTCTTTTTGTTTTATACAAAGAATGAATAAGATCAAATGAAAATTATACATAATATTCCCCACTATGTATAACTTTCCCGCCTTGGATAGTATGATGAATATTATGCAATTGGCTTATAAAAGTTGATTGAAAAGACTATTTTAACACATAAAATGCAGAATAATAAGGATTTTCATCAAGTGCCAAATTTAAAAAAAAAGTTATATTCGGCATTTACGTCCTCATTAGGTACAAACGACTCCCGCTGACCAGGCTCAGCTGCAGTAGTTCGGCTGAGTGAGAGGAAGCCGCGTAGTGGGAGAACCTTACGCAGGTAGCTAGGGCTGAATTCTCATCTACACTGAATCTTTGCCTAGTTTTTAAGAAACCAACTGAATTGAAGGATCGACAGATATTTTCTGACGGGAAATAGAGATTAGGGGATGGTTTGCAATCCAGAAGAACCTGCTTCGGCATGGTCTTGGTAGCCGTTTGAGTTAGAGGGTGAAACGGAAAAGAGCACGACATAAATATTGTACACGCAGGGTTATTTAAGGGGCTATTACATTTTTATGGTGCGGATGACGCATTGCCTGGTTCAACATATATATAACTACATTCTACAAACCATGGCAATAGTGTACCAGGGCAATTCCTTGGAACGCCTTTATAAACTAAAAAAGGAATATCTTTACCATAGTATGCTTTCTTCAACCTTACCTTTACTGTATTTCTCATTTTTTTATTTGCTTCTTATGCCACTCACAGCTTCATTTCGATCTGAAATTCTTCAGCGGACTTTAAACTACTTTGCAAATCTAATCTTATACTATTAAATTCGAGATTGGATCAACATAGTGATGCATGTCGATAATTTTTGGACTAAATCGAGATTTGCTTCAAACATAGTTAGGTGGAACTGCAATGTAATGGAGATCAAGAATTTGCAATGAAAAAAGTCGATCGAGACGAGACGATCATCTCGACTGAGTGATCGTTCGTCTCGATGTGATGAGTATGGTGTTCAAGGTTTTAATTTAATCTGACGAGATTTCTGACAAATTTTTAAATGGTTGATATGCATCACTAGATCAACAAGTAAGTTCATTATTGTTTTCGAACATTGTTTATGTCTCACGTAAATACGCAAACTATCATTTACTAGAAATTTGTATTCAAAATTCGCGCACGCATTTTTCAAATTGAAGATAAAATTTGTATTTTTTTATAGTTTCTATTATCTTCAACAATTGAAAAAGAAAAGCAAGGACAATTTTTTTGATAATTGATAAGAATTGATATTTGAAATGATATATCGTCAACCAAACAAAAGAATTTTCTTCAAAATGGTTTAACTTTTAAATATATTGTTAAATTTTCAGCCACAAAATGTAATACTTGATACTTAAATCAGAACAGTTTTTGATTTCAAATAAAAATCAGTTCAATTAAATAAAAGAAGTCAAGCTTCCAACAAAATAGTTAAATCCTGAACAGAAACAGATTTATTTTCAACCAAAGAGTTGCATTTTCAATCAAGAAGGATCAAATTTTCACCAAGCAGATTCATTTTCTACCAAAAAATACGAATTTAAAATGAAAAATTATTAATTTTCAACCAAATAGTTAATTCTTTTAAACAAAATATGAAGATTCCTTAAAAAAACATTAATTTTCCACCAAAAAATACAAATTTTCAACAAAACACATACATTTTACACCAAATTTGTAACTAACAAAAGATCAATTTTCAACTAAAAATGACATAGTTCAATTTCCAACCAAGGAGGTAAATTTTCAACCCAAATGATGAACCTTCAAAAGAAAAATCAATTTTTAAGAATATAGTTGCATTCTCAACTATAAAGGAATAATTTTTAAAACAAAACGGAGTAGTTACATTTCCAGTTGGAAATTTAGTTTTCAACAACAACGAAATGAATTTTCAATGGAATATTAAATTTTTTCATTTATTTTCCACCACAAAATGTGAGTTTTCTACGAAAATAGTTGAATTTTCAGATTATACAGACAATATTTCGAAAAAACAGTTGAATTTTCAACAAAAGAAGATTAATTATTAACCAAATAGTTACATTTTCAACCAAAACGATGAATTTTCCTCTAAGAACGTGAACATTCTACCAAAAAAGAAAAATCTCCAACAAAATACATCCATTCATAATTCTTAAACTAAAAATATTAATTTTCGACCAAAAGTGACATGGTCAAATTTTCAGCAAAAAAATTTATTTAAAAAAAAATAATAATTAACAGTATAGTTCAATTTCAAACCAAAGAGATGAATTTCCAACTAGAATGATGAACCTTTAAATAAAGAAATTAATTTTCAAGAATATAGTTGAGCTTGTAACTAAAAAAACATAAATTTGCAGCCAAAACGTAGCAGTTACATTTTCAGTTGAAAAATTAGTTTTTAACTACAATGAATCGAATTCTCAATGAAATAGTTGAATTTTCAACCCAATTTTCTATTTATTTACAACCCGAAAATATGAGTTTTAAAACCATAAAGACGATATTTCAAGAAAACAGTTGAATTTTCCAGTAATTTCGCTTTCAACCAAGTGCTTGAATTTTTAACCAAAAAAGATTAATTCTTAACAAAAAATGTAATAGGTGATATATTTACCAGAAAATATTTCACTTTTAAACCGAAAATAGTTGAATTAAAAAAAAGAGAAAAAAAATTTCACATAATAAATGAATTTTTAACGGAAAAAGAATTTTTAGTCAATAAAGAAAAAAAAATGTTAACAAAATTGTTGAATTATTGTGCCAAAAAGACGAATTTTCTACAAAACAGTGTAATTTTCAATTCAAAAACATAATTTTTCAAAAAAAAAAGAACAATTTTCAACCAAATTTTCTATTTATTTTCAATTAGAAAATATGATATTTCTACCAAAATAGATAAATTTTGAACCCATAATCTCAAGATAACAATTAAATTGTTAATCATAAAGATACAATTTTAACTGAAATGATGAAGCTTGAAAAAAGAATTTTCAACATAGTGGTTCAAGTTTTAAGGAAGTATTCAATTCAATTTTTGCAACCAAAAAAGATAAGTATTGAACGAAAAATGTCATGGTTGATATTTCAACCAAAAAAAAATTTATTTTACATCAAAAACAGTCAAATTCTACCGAAAAGATGATTTTCTAACAAAATGCTTGAATCATCAACCAAAACAGAATAATTTTTAACCAAACAGTCGCATTTTCAGTCCAAAAAGATTACATTTCTATCAAGAGGGATGAATTTTTAAAACAAAAAAGACAAGTAAGAGACATATTTTTGATAATTGATAAGAATTAATATCTCAATTTCAGAACTATATTCTATATCATATTTATATACAATGCACAATCAAACCGCTGCATTTTTGTTAAAAAATAACAATTACCAAGGAAAAAAATTAACATAATGGAACAAAAAACTTTGTTTGAGATTGTATACTTTCTTTTAGAACGAATGTTTTTTTATTTAAAATAACCGATTTTATGTGTAAAATATCAATATAACCTTAAACCCTTAAAAAGTTGTGAATCTTTTTTAAAGTCTAATTTTTTTTCATTCCCTGAATTTTGTTAATAACCGATTTTTTTCCAAGAACGTGAATATAACTTGAAACTGTTCAAAAATTTAACATCCTTTCCGAACTATAATGATTTTTATTTCAAAATACTAATTTCTGGTTCATAACGCTATTCCGTAACATACGATTGCTCAACAATCATGAAAATCTAATGATTTTTGTTTTAAAATGTCAGTTCTTAAGAACGCTAACAAAACGTGAATAATTCTTTGAATTTTTTAAATTCTTAAACCATAACAATTTTTTTAATAAGAATGACCCATTTCCGGTCCACAAATCTAGTATCACCTAAAAATGTTGCAGATTGGGAGTCTTGATGATGATTTATGTATGAAAATGCTTATTTCCGGTGAAAAAAAATTAATACAACCTAACATTTTTTGAAATTGCAAGTGTTCTTCAAAACTTCATGATGTTCTAATAAAATTCTTTTTTATGAATATAGTAATTGTGAGTGAAAAAAAAAATAACATGAAACGTGTTTAATATTTTTAATTTGTGGACCTCATTTTAAAATTAAAATTATGAGCAAATTTTAAGCAATTAAAAGCCAATTAGGTTTTCAACAACAAGGATTAAGAGATTTCTGAAAAATATCGTTAAACTACTTTCTTTAAATAGGAAAATTCATTTTTTTTTTCAAATTCTTTCTATCCCACGTAAACACTATAAAAGTCTTCGTTAAAGTAGATGCAAATTGAGCGTGACTGTGACGTGAAGGAATGACAGTAATTGACAAGATAGAGATTCTGTTGCTCGAGAAATGTCAGGGAAGTAAAAAGTCAAATTAGAAAGTTTATTTGATCTTTTCATTCTTTTTTCCTTATTTTTATGCATTGAATATAATGATTCAATTATTTTAAATTTATTTTCTAAAGATGTTTTCATTTGTATGCAAAAGTATCATTTTGATTGGATTTCGATAAAGCTCTTGAATTCTGTGAAAAGTTATTGAATTTCTACTGAATTTTGTTATTTTCGACGGCATTCTACTAGGTGCTATTTAACCCTACAAAATATGTTTGAGTTCTATAAAATGTTGTGGAATATTCTTTAAAATTCTGGAAAAATGCCATTGAATTCCATGAAATTCTCTTGAGTGAGGCGAAAATCTATTTAATCTTATACATTTGTTTGAAGAATGTCTAATGTAGTTTCCATTTGATTCTATGAAATTCTATACAAATTTTATTAAAAATCAGTATTGTCAAACTATGAATTTTAGAAGTTTCGAGTGATTGATATCAAGTTTTGTTGAATTCTATAAAAAATCGATTAAAATTTGTGCAAGTCCATTGAATTCTATGGAATTGTATCAAATACGGTCAAACTTGATTGAATTGTTGAATTTTTTTAGTATTCTGCCAAAGTATATATGTTTAGAATTTTCATGGAATTCTGTATATTTCTAAAGAATTCTCTTAGCTCCTTTTCAATTTTGCAATTTTGTTGAATGCTGAAACAATCTATTGAAATATATCAAATTCTGATGAATTCTACTGAATGTTAGCTAGATAAATTGAATTTTGTGAAACGTAATATAATTCTGTCAAAATGTTATCAAGATCTGAACAATTCCCATTACCTCTGTAGAACTTTGATGAAATTTGCTATTGAATTATGAAAATCGTGAAACTGAAAGGTCTTCAATCGAAAAAAATGGAACATGACTGAGAAAATACATACTGCACTTGAAAATTATTACTATTCAGACCATTATAACTTACTTTTACATTAAAAATATTCTTTCAAAGAACTATGCTTACCTTCCTCATATTTCCACCTATCATCGCATGACCGTGACTATTATTATATTGATTTTCAGTTGGAAAATTGTACTATTACAAGGAAATGTTATATTTATCACGTCGTAACGTCATCACAGTAACACTTGAAAAACACTGACATGCATGATGCGCAAACGATTGCACATGTTTACAGAGCGCGTGTCGGTACAAAGCCGGGGCAACCAATGAGCGTCGCATGCCAGAAATGAACCGACGATTCGCCGTAGATGCGAGGGACCCTCCAGCCTCAAAATTCGCGATGTTTACGTTTCTCGGCCCTTGAAATCCGCAAGAGTTCACTTTAATAATTTCAACTTAATAAAAATGTGTCTGTTTTGATTAAATTCAACTCTTTTAAATTAAAAATTAAAGTCTCTTTTGACTGAAATATAAACAATGACATTGTTCTTTAGAAATTAATATTTTTTATTAATAATTCTACTACTTGCTTGAAAGTTAACTACTGTGTTGACAAATAATTGTTTACATTCCTAACTTAATAAGAAGGTATTAGTATTATGTAGACTTAGTCGGTTTTCGTCAAATCTTCACGTTTTGAGACCCCTTTAGTCAGAGAAAACTATTTTTACGGAGATGTCTGTCTGCCTCTCCGTACGTCTGTAGGTCTTTCTTTAACCTGTGGGCACGATCACTTTTGAAAGACTGACCTGATTGGATTGAGCTTTGACGTTTTTGGAACATTAAAAGAGAGGACGAGTTGGTTAATCAACCATTTTTGACCAACGGTACTGGTTTTATCCATCAGAAATGTTGCGAAAAAACCAAAAATTCCATTTTTCACCAAAGCGATACGAGATTTAAAAAAATATTAAGAAGCAAAATGGTCCATCTCAAAAATATGAACAAATTTTGTGAGAATCATTTTTCAGATATGACGCATATTTTTTGCTTTAATCATGAAAAGTGTGACTGATAATCAAAAATTTCATTTTGCGGTCAAACTATGCAAGATACGAACAAATTTAAGAATGAAGATTTGTTATTCGAAAATGATCTACAAATTTGTTGTTGATCATTTTTTGATAGGACGCGTAATTTATGTTCAAGTCGTAAAAAAGCACTTGGAAAAAGTTATTCTTGGATGAACGAAAAAAGGTGCGAGAAAAATAAATAGACAGAGTTATTCACCAAAAAAAAGATCGACTTTGTTCAGTTATTTTGTGATAGAATCCGTAGCTTTTTTATAATCGTAAAAGAATAACATAAAACTAAAAATAGTTTTTTTTCAGGAAAATGAGACCAGCTACACTAAAATTAAATTAATCAACAAAATTGTTTGCCTAAATTATATTTATGAATTTGCTCTGAACATTTTTTGTAGAAAATATTCTAAGCCGGAAAGTAAGTTATAGAGGTCTGAATATTAATAGTTTTCAAGTATAGAATGCTAGAATAGGTGGACATATCAGCCGTCTGGAAGGTTAATACATGGTATTGCAACTGCATTCGGCTTTTTTTGCAGAAAATATTCCAAACGTAAAGGTAAGTGATATGGGCTGAATAGATATATTTCTCGAGTGTTTCAAGTATATCGCGAAATACAAGAAACTATCTGAAATTCGGGTTAGAGTACCAGTTCTGATCAAATCGACGTTACTTTTACGTTTAGCATATTTTCTCGAAGAAGTTATCTGTATTCCCATGACGTCATGCTAAAATACTCAATTCAAGGCTTCCCGCTCATCGGGCCTCTTTTTTTCAATTGGTCAGCCACTGACGCGGGTGTGACCGTACAGCCCGTACAGGGAGTGTGGTGGGGGATGACGGAAGTCTACTGTATGAATAAAAAAAATTGTATATATAATAATATAATAGAGTTGAACATAATATAGAAAAGCGTGCATTTCGGACAAATTTCAATCGAGCGTGATGCACGAGAGACGTTATGAGAATGTTTTCGTTAAAGCCGAAGGAGCTTTAACTAACGAGAATTCACAATCATCAAATTACAGATGTTGATTGTCCTTTGATTTTAAAAGGCCTATGCACAAATGTGAGGAAAGTACAAGTACCGAGCGCGTAGCGCGAGATCCAACAGACACACCTCAAACTTGTGCGTGAAGCAGACCGCGTACGATGAAAATGTGCCCGCGCCGCCGGAAGATTTTTCAGTGAGCGATTAATCAATTTAATGAAAAATGCACCTCTTTAGTTAAAAAGTGAACTGTTCTCTTAAAATTTTGTCTATATGGGTTGGAAATTGAACTATTTTGGTGGAAAATAAATAAATTCGGATTGAACATTAATAGAAAATTGTCTTGAAAAATTAACTAGACGTCTTCTTTGATGGAATTCAACTGTTTTTTATTTAAAATTAAAATCTTTTTGGTGGAAATATCAACTGATACATTTTTCGCTGAGAATTTATCTTTTTTGTTGAAAATTAAAGTACCTGGTTTAAAAGTGGAAACATTTGGTTGGGAATTTATTTTTCTGGTTGAAGATTCATGAATTTAGTAGAAAATTAATCTTTTTGTTTCAAAATTCGTTTTGTTTTTTTTGGGGGGGTGGGAGGGGTTAAAAAAATTTCCAATGAAAATTTAACTATTCCATTTTTGGTTGAAAATTGATCTTTATTAGTTCAAAGTTTAGCTACTTGGTTGAAGATTCATGTATTTTGTTAAAAATTCTACTTTTTTGTAGAAAATTAATCTTTTTGCTAGAAATTTCATCTTTTCTTGTTAAATTATCAACTGTTCGGTTCAGATTCTTAGAATGGATCTGTTTCATTTGATGATTCAATTATTTTGTTGGAAATTCGACTTTTTTGGTTGAAAATTGAACAAATTTTTGAAAGTTGAACTATTCTGGTAAAAAGTCTTTTTTTTTTGTTGCAGGCTCATCATTTCCAACAGCAATATCGTCAGAAATATTGTTCTTGCTTTTAATTTTCTTTTCTACTATTTCCGATATGAGATACCACAAACTACAAAAATGTTATATTAATAATAATTCTACATTTTTATTTAAAGTTTAAAATTAATAGGAAATGTATCCTCCGTCTTCTACCCATAATAATGCTAAAATTTTATTTGAAAATAATTTTGAAATACGAATATTAAAAAAAAAATGCCTCTACATTATTTGATATGTCGATTGCATTCCTTTTACGTGGAGAAAAGTGCAAACATTCAGCTTCACAATATTCGGAAAATAATTTACAATCGGCCGGGGCAATAATTTCGATCGCACCCCTCGGCTAACTGCCACCGCTGCCACCCATTTCACTCGCAAAAATTTCCGTCGTATTGTTTGCCGGGTGAAATTTCATTTTTTTTAATCCACCTCCTTCCCTTGACGCGCTTTTTGTGCTTTGTGCGATTGGTTAGGTACGTCGTATGGAAAAATCAGATACGAGAGTGCATAAAACATGAGGTTTCGAATAAAACGAAAACCGGAATGAAAATAACGAAATGATGGAAGAAGGGCAAATGAGAGAAAAAAGAGAGAGAAAAGATGATGAGAGAGGCAAACAGAGAGAAAGAGGGAAGCCTTTCAATTTCGAAAGCAGGACATAACTTCCTATCTAAAAAAGTAGGCGGAACGAAATTATCGAAAATCTCGCACTCATTGTTGTTGAATACCTGATGTGGAATTTCAACTCTAAGCATTTATTTCAAGAAGAGAAACACCAAATTTCAAATAATTCTTCAGTAAAAAAGACAAAAATATTCTTTTCTTAACGTTTCGACCAAATTTCTCAAGAATAGCAAATGAAAATCATTCATTACACCATGCCCATATTGAATGAGGTTATATGTATTTATATATTAATAAAGATTAAGAATTTTCTGCACCATTAATTCAGTAAATCATAATTTTCAAATAAGTGAATGTGTTTGATGATAAGAATTATTTCTGGATGTTTCCAAATATTGTTGATAAAAAAGAAAATTTCAATTATAAATGTTCTTAATGAGGTGATTTATGATAACTGACCATAAATTACACGAAATAATTTTGTTTTCAATTTCTATAAATTTCCAGGAATTTATAAAAATTTTTCCTTAATTATGCTAATTTTACAGGTAAATATCGTAACTTACCATAAATTACACAAAATTTATATTTAAACATTTCCATAAATTTCCGGAAATTTATAAAAAATTCTGGTCAATTATGGCAATTTTACACATAAATATGGTAACTTACCATAGATTACACAAAATTCATTTTTAAACATTTCCATAAACTTCCGGAAATTTATGAAAAATTTTGGTCATTCATGGTAATTTTGCAGGTAAATATGGTAAATTACTCAAAATTCATTTTCAAAAATTTCCATAAATTTCAGTAAAGTAATGAAAAATTCCGGTCATTTATGTTAATTTTACAGATAAATATGGTAACTTACCATGGTTTACCCAAAATTCATTTTAAAAAATTTCCATAAATTTCCGGAAATTTATTACAAATTTTGGTAATTTATGATAATTTTACAAGTAAATATATTAAATTACCCGAAATTCATTTTTGTTAATTTCCATAAATTTCTGGACATTAATGAAAAATTTCGGTCATTTATGGTAATTTTACAGGTAAATATGGTAACTTACCATAAATCACCCTAAATTCATTTTTAAAAATTTACATAAATTTCCGGAAATTCATTAAAAATTTCGGTCACTCATGGTAATTATACAGGTACATATAGTAACTTAGCCAAAATTCATTTGAAAATTTCAATCAATTTCCGGAAATTTATGAAAAATTTCGGTCATTCATGGTAATTTCACAGGTAAATATGGTAACTGACCATGGATTATTTATTTTTAACATTTTCCATGCATTTCCAGAAATGTATGCAAGTTTTCGGTCATTTATGGTAATTTTACAGATATATATGACATCTTTCCATAAATAACCGGAAAATTCTATTATCTGCAACCAAAATTCGCTTACAATTTTTACCGTGAGTGGGTTGAAAATCATGGAATGAGAGCTCATAGATGCATTTTCATTCTTCTTCTTCGACGTCACTTTTCAGTCCCTAGGGGGTAAAAAGTATAGAGTTTTAGCCCCGCTTCATAGGCGTCGAAAAGGGCTGAAATCATACAGGGGTCATAAAAAATCATTAGATTTAAAAGCAGATTAAAAAAATCGTCACCGGTAATATCTATGTAAATTTCAAAGATGATTAAAATTTTTGAAACAATTCAAGGTGATGTCAAGATTTTGCAACGGAAACTGGTTACTTTAAGCAAAACTAGTTGAATTAAGCAAAAAAAAATTTACAATCTGAACAAGTTGTTATTATGTCATGGCAGCGTTTCTCGTCGAAAATTAGCATTCTTGATAAAAAAAAATCGCAAGATTTCTCAAATTAGCATTTATAGTCATTAGATTCACAATTTTTGGTTTCGTATATGTGTTATACTTAAAATCGTTATTTTTAATCAGAAACATTTCTTTTCATAAAGAATAAAAATTTTTTGAATAATTTTAGGTTATTTTTGCGCTTGGAGTCAGAGAACAGTATATATTTCAAAAATATCTACAATTTCGAAACAATTTTATGTTACGTTAAATTTTTTTTACAAAAATCGATTATTTTGAAAAATATATTGGTCTTAGAAGATGATTCACCACAGTAAATATAAAACAACTTTTTGTTATATTATCTTAGTGCTTTTTGTATAAAATGTACTGATTAGATATATTTTTCAATATAGATTTCAAAGAAGATTTTCAATATAGGAGTAATTCAAGGTTATTTTAACGTTATTGATATGAAATCGTTCATTTCAAATAAAAAAAACATTGTGTCTAAGAGAAGATTAGGTATCTTTAATAATTTTTTGTTATACCATGTTCATGGTTTTCATCTAAAATTTCTTTTTTTATTAAAAAGTTATTAAATTTCGAAGAAGATTAATCTTTTTCTACCAAAAATATCCAATATATATTTCAATATTATAACAATTTAAGTTCATGTTAACGTTTTGCACCGGAAATTGGTTATTGTAACCCAAATTAAATAAATCTTGAAAGAAGATTTACAATTTTTTATTTTGTTCTGTCAGTGTTTCTGACTGAAAATGAGAATGTCCAGTGAAAAAATCGTAAGATGATTCAGATTTTCATTCAGAATCATTAAAATGACAATTTTTTATTTTGTTTTGTGTTCTATACCGGAAATCAATACTTTCAATAAAAATCGTGGGATTTCAAAAGATATAAACATTTCTTGCATTGTTTCAGTTTATTCTCGCGTAAGTCACCTGGGGTCGGTATAGATTAAAAAGAATATTTACAATTTTGGAACAGCTTTATATTATTTTATCATTTTTGAGCGGGAAGCGATTATTTTAAACAAAAAACTTTTAGTTTAAAAAAAGATTTGCTGTCTAAAACATTATTTTATACATTATTTCATGTTAGTGAATTTCGTCTAAAATTGCTATTTTTTATATAAAATATTTACATTCCAATGAATATTTACAATTCTTAAACAATAATAGGGTATGATGCATGTTTTACTGAAAATCGGCTATTTTAAACAAAAATCCATTCTACACATATTGTTCAAAAATATTATATTTTAATTATGATGTTAAGATATCAATTCTGATCAATATTACTATCAGAAATATTCTCCTGGCTTTTCTTCGGCATCATTTGAAATAATAGGTATTCTGCAATACCAAAAAAATTTAATAGAAATCCCCAGTGAATGAATTGTGCGAAGGAAATGTAAATTATCCACTGACCTCGTAACAGAAGAATGTAGGTCAATACCAAAAATTATCTCCATAAATCCTTCAGTTGGATAAACTAGAATAATAGTCAGAATCGAGAAATTAATTTGATTTCAATATAAGCCATATTACAAACATGAATTGCAAATGCAATTTTCCTCTCCTGATTTATGTGTGCTGGTCGAATATAATTTTTACAGAGAATTAGTCCAGTAAAGTTTCATGGCAAACGTGAAGCAGAAATAAAATTAATTCCTTTATTTGCATATGGAAAATTTCGAGGCTATAATTGGCCTACAGTTCCAGGTCGACAGATTTCAAAAGGTTTATTTTATTCCAGTGATTGCACTTTCAATTTTTCGCAGTGAGAAATAGTTGATTGTATTTTATTGGAAAGTATGAGTGCCTAAAGTTTTGAATATTGACTAGAAAATAAACAATCAGCGATTATTATTGTTTTTTATCTTACGAAATGAGTAAATTAACCCTTGTGTGCACACCCGCGTTCCCGGGTGCACCCTACACATTTTTGCATGTAACGTCACGGAGAAAAATGAGACTCCTTAAGCTTACTTAATTTTGTGCAGAATTTACTGAATTTTCAGTAATTTCACCAATTTTCGGAAAATTTATGTGAAATTCACAGAGTTTTTGATTAGATTTTGTAATTTAAAAATGTCAATTTAACAGAAAAGTTTAGTGAATGTTACAGATAATATACGCAAAATAAATAACCTGAGAATGCTGATTCTCTAATCTTTACAGAAAATCTATGCTGTTCCTATTTTAACAGAAAATCCTGTTAGTTTAGCAGAACTTTTTTGCCTGCGAAGGGTGTCTATTAGGGTGGCTCAAAAACACTTTGTTTTCCCTAGAGAGCAATGATCCCCCCTATTTTGTTCCAAATAAAAAAAAGAAAATGCCTCATTTTTGTTTTTTTCGTTTTTTTGATTTTAACTGCTGCCGGTTTTGATTTGAAGTTTCCCATGTAAAATGCATAGGGAAAAACCACTTTTTTCAGTTTTCGAAATGATTTTTTAGGGTTTGAAAAAATGTGATCGGAAAGTATAGAGGCTTGTAGAGAATTATCCAAGGAAGAATTTCATTTATCGGACATATGGGTTTGACACCCTTAACACACCCCTACGAGTCCCTGAAAACTACCCTCAAAATCACAAATATCAATTCTTCATAAAAACGATCCTTTCAGCACTGTATTCTCATCTTTCTTTACCTGAAATTATTTATATTGGTCTAGTGGAATATTTATTAACATTGCTTGATCAATTTTTAATTATTCAAACAAATGGAATTGGTTTAAATTTTTTTTTTTCGAAAATTCGTTTTTTCCTAAAAATTATTACTATTGGTCTCGTGGAACATTTATTAAGAATAATTTATTAATTTCCAATTATTTGAACAAATGGAATTTGTTCAAATAATTTTCTTTTTAAATTTTTTATCGAAGTTTATTAGTATTTCGTCAGTGGAATGTTTATCAACATTTGTTGACTAATTTGCAAAGTTTCAAACAAATTCCATTTGTTTAATTAATTTTTTTTTGAACATTTGTTTTTTTTAAGAAATAAGGATTTTTTGTCTGAAAGTTCGTCGAACTGGCAACTTATTATCTTTCATAACATAAATTTATTAAAAAATGTTTAACAATTCTATAAAAAATAAATAACGATTATAAACTGCCAGTTCAACGAATTTTCAGAAAAAAATTTTTAGACAAATAGAATTTGTGTAAATATTTAAAAATTAATTAATCAATGTTGGTAAATGTTTCACTAGACCGACAATAATGATTCTCATGAAAAAAAAAATTGAAAAACAAATTATTAACACAAATTCCAATTTTCGAAATAATTGAGAATTAATGAATTATTGTCAATAAATATTCCACTAGACTAATAGTAATAATTTTTAGGGAAAAAAGGAAATTTCGAAAAAAAATTATCAAACAAATTCCATTTGTTTAAATATTCAGAAATTAATAAATTATTGATAATAAATATTCCAGTAGACCAATAGTAATGATTTTTATGAAAAAAATGGATTTTCAAAAAAAAGTATTTAAACAAATTCCATTTGTTTAAATAATTATATAATTATTATTACATAATCAAATAATTTATAATAATAATAAATATTTCACTAGACCAATATAAATAATTTTAGGTAAAAAAAAGACGAAAATACAGTGCTAAAAAGCCGTTTTTATGGAGAATTGATATTTTTGGTTTTAAGGGTAGTTTTCAGGGACTTGTGTGGGTGTGTTTGGGGTGGCAAATCCATATGTCCATATGGCCATATATGTCCATATGGCCATATATGTCCATATGCCCATATATGTCCATATGTCCAAGATTTTTTCAGATTTTTCAGGAAAAAAAAAACATTTTTCTATCCGCTATCCGCGCTTGAAATATCTTCACATCAAGACTCTTCCGAAGTCGAGATAGAATTACTTATTTGGAAATTTTGATTTGCGAAATGGTGTGGGAAATTCTTAATCTTATCAAATAAAAATTTATCATTTTCCTTAAAAAATCAGCAGTTTGTTTGCAATTTGTTCTCTCTCTCTCTCTCTCTCTCTCTCGCTCTCTTGATTGAAAAATATTTCTTAGTTGAAAATTCGGTTGCATTCAACTGTTTTTGATTGAAAATTAACATCTTCTGTGATTGAAATACCAATTACTACATTTTTCGCTCAGAATTCCTGTATTTCGGAATGAAATATCAATTACGTAGTAGAAAGTTTAAACTCTTTTGTCAAAAATGATATTCTTTGATTGAAGATTCATAATTTTAATTGAAAACCCATCTGGTTGCTTTAGAATGAGCTATTTCGTTGAAAATTCGTGTTTTTTTTGCTGAAAAATAATTCATTTTTACTGAAAATTTAACTATTCCATTTAAAGCTTTTACTTTTATTTAGAATTTTTTGTTTGTTTGAAAAATAATTTTTTTAAACTAAAAATATAACTATTCCTGTTGAATATTCCAACATTTTAGTGAAAAATTGATCTCTTTGGTTAAACATCATTATCCATGGAGGAGAAGTTAGGGGAGGGGAAACTAGGTGGAGGAGGGGAGGGAAAGTAAGTTTTCTTTGCGAAAAATATTATCAAAAAAAATGTAAACCAATTTTTTTCATTAATTTTTTTAATATATTTTTTTATTCAATAATTTTTATTACAGAATTGAAAAAAAATTTTTTTCAAGATTCTGTTAAGATTTGAAACGTCTTAATCGGCTACGAACCCCTTCCTTGTAGGCGCTCGGTGTCTGCTTTGACTAATTTTTTGTTATAAAATTCTACTATTCCAGTTGAAGATTCATCATTTTAGTTGAAAATTCATCACATTTTTCGAAAATGTGGCATATTTGTTTAAAATTAGTTTTTTTTATTTACATTTTTTTTTAACGGAAAATGTAACTTTCCCAATGGAGTGTTCCATTGTGTTTGTTGGAAATGCATCTCTTTGGTTGGACATTAATTTTATTAACTAAAAATTCAACTGTTTAATTTTTAGTTAACAATTAATTTTTTTCTCTGAAATTCCTGTATTTTGTTGAAACCTCTTCTTTTTCGGTATAAAATTAATTAAATTGATTATAAATTCAACTATTTGGTTATCAATTAACCTATTGTGTTGAAACTGCAATATTTTTACTTAAAAGGTTAGGAATTTTATTCGTTTCGAATCAAATGGACTTGAGAGATAAATTTAAGTAATAATTAATTACGTTTTTAGTATTAATCAGTTGTTTAATCAATCGATGGTGTCAAAATATCTGAGAATATTTTCTAATATGATTTGCCAAAGCTCTCCAAGTTGAATATATCAACTGAATCCCTAAAAACTAAAAAAAAAAACATCATCTATGAAAAACTTGCTTAACTATATACGTTTTGCGAGTCTATTGTTTTAAAAAATGCAGAAGATTCGAATTGATCCGTACTATGAAAAACTATACATAGAAAAAGAATTAGATATATCTCAAATATCATAGGTAAACCTATGGAAAAAATCTGAAATTGTCAGGGATTTTTTTCCAGGATTTCAGTAGAGATCCTGTTATAGAGCTTCGAAAGTTCTTTTTGAAAATATGTTTCTTTCACTGATAAAAAATCAAATGTACGGACCCCGAAAATGTGCGGACCCCGCACAAAATTTACAGAAAAAAGCCTTATGATAAAAAATTCTAAACAAATTGTTTTATTGTATTTTCGAACCTGCAAACTAAAAATTCGGAAGAAAAGTGTCAGAAAGATGGACAGTTTTGGGGAAAACACTTGTCCAAAGTTTCGATTTTTACATGTATATTAATGGAAAAATGCTTATGTTAGCAAAATGTTTTTTCCTCAAAAACGCTATGATAGATTTCACTAAAACTTTTATATTTTGATGATCAGGCGTACCGAATCAATAGATTCATACCCACGAACTAAGAAAGATTAAAGATTCTTTGGGTATACAGCATGTTTTTTGGGGTGTTTTTGTACCCTGAACATCTAAGTAACATATGTAAATCATCATTTCTTCGCAACTAAAATCAATAGAGATTTTTATTCAACTGCTTCGGTATGAAACGACTTTCCAATAAGTGGAGTAAGCGTTCATAGCAAGAATATGTTTTGACCGAATTTTAGGGGATGTTTTACCATCCCTTGAACAATGAGTCTGAAGTTCCTAACGCATTAATCAATAACGAAAAATAATTTTATTTTTAAATGCATGAAAGCTGCTATTTTATAAGAGAAAATAGTCGCATACAACCCTTAAAACTTCTTAAAGCACTTTCAACCCCTCATCAGATATAAAGCTCACCCAAGCTAGCCCTAATATTTTTAAAATTCAAGAAAACCAACCTAATTCAAAAATCCGTCCAGTTTTTGCTGATAATAATTTTAATTGATGCCAAAGGGGTACATATAAAGTCTCAACCCTTCAGCACATGTAGAACTCACCTCAGCCACCCACGAATATTTTAAAAGTTCAATAAAATCACCATAATTTCAAAGTACACCAGGATTTTCCTGAAAATGTTTTCAGTTGATACCAAAGGGGCAAAAAACTGTTTCAAAACCTCAGCACCTACAGAACTCACCACAGTCACCCCTAAATATTTTTAAAATTCAATACAATCACCCTAATGCAACAATTACCCTAATACAACAGGTTTGCAGAGGTTGGTGCAAGTTCGTGTTTATGAATATTTAAAGATAAAATTATTTTTCGTTATTGATGAATGCATTAGGAACTTTAGACTCATTGTTCAAGGGATGGTAAAACATCCCCTAAAATTAGGTCAAAACATATTCCTGCTACGTACGCTTACTTTACTTATTGAAAAGCCGTTACATACCGTAGCAGTTGAATAAAAATCGCTTTTGATTTTAGTTACTAAGAAACGATGATTTACGTATGTTGCTCGGATGTTTAGGGTACAAAAACACCCCCAAAAACATGCTGTATACCCAAAGAATCGTTAATCTTTTTCAGTTCGTGGGTATGAATCTATTGATTCGGTACGCCTGATCATCAAAATATAAAAGTTTTAGTCAAATCTATCATAGCGTTTTTGAGGAAAAAAAACATTTTGCTAAAATAAGATTTTTTCCATTAAAATACATGTAAAAATCGAAACTTTGGAAAGGTGTTCGTCTAAAAACTGTCCATCTTTCTGACATTTTCCTTTCAAATTTTCAGTTTGCAGGTTCGAAAATACAATAAAAAAATTTTTTTAGAATTTTTTATCATAAAGCTTTTTTCTGTACATTTGGTGTAGGGTCCTTTGCGAAACTAATGCCATGAGGAATATTATTCGGATTATGACTAAAGATTGACAATGCAAATTTTCTCAAAATAGTGCTATAAAAGATATGTAATCTTCTCATAGAAGCTTATAAATTACTGCTCAGAGAGGAAATATGACACTAAATATTTTTTAGCACCCTAGGATTTATCTTATTTCTCTTTTAATTCATCAAGTGCGTTGGAAATAAATTTATAGGTATAAGAAGATGGCATAGATTGTAAACAAAACTTAATCATTCAAAATGGGATTGAAAATATCCAAGGTAGATATAAAAATTTTATTTTTGATTCCTGCTGGAAAATTGAAAATAATGCATCCAATAGCGTAAAAATGCTCAGAAAACAAAACTATAAAGTATGTGTAATTGAAGTTAAATCATTTGAAAGTTTCTAAAAGAACCGGTAAATTACTCTCAAATTTCCAGTTAAATTTATATAATTTTTGCTGGAATCGCAACAAACTTTTGGATTACTTTAATGAAGTAATTTGATTTCCAACTGGGATAGAGAAAAAGTGTTCTTTTTTTAGATATCTGCTTAATCATAACAAAGAAGAAACTCTTTGGCCTTTGAAAATTATTATCAACCATTTTTGAGCTAAAACTTCCTAATTTTTATAATCTATAAAAATTAAGCATGTTTCATCGCTGATATACTAAAATATTCAATTTCCAGCAGAGTATAGTGTAAAAATCTCATGGGTTGATTCAAAAATTGGAAATGTGGCTTTTAATTGTGATTGAGTTTATTAAAAACATACTTTTCGTCGCTAAGTCAACATCACACATTTATAAGCATTTTTAAAAAGTGGATCTTTCATATCGTTGCAGAAACGCGCAATTCCTCTCTTAATATTGTAGAATAAAAAATGTTTTTTGTCTAACTTTGTCCACTTGGATTCTGTGTTATGTTTCTCGAACTAACAAAATTAAATTTTTTTATTCAAAATTGCATTAGTATGTAGCATAGTATTTAGATAACCTTACATTTTTTTTCAACCTGAAATTAGCAGATTTTTTTTCAACGGCCAAAAAAATGAAAACTTCATCCAAAAACGAACACGGTGGTTACCCGAGATTATTTGTTCCGAGATAATAATTAAAAATAACGCGATGTATTTTTTAATAGTTGAATAAATATTTTTTTATTGAAAAGAATTTTTCAGTATTATTTCTTCAGGGTGGAAAGAAAGAGTCTTTTGTGGTTTCATAGAAAACGATGCTCACGTTCTGTTAGCGGAGGGGCATAAAATATTTTTCGTGGTTCGATCGATCGACTCATCGAACAAAGAGGATCTGACTTCTAAAGCAAACGGATTTATGGATCTGCGGTCAACCTCGTATCCTGTGACTGTCTTCTTATATCCAGAGAAGAATGGAGATGATCTACTTTTTTCGTTGTATTTGCAGCTAAAAAAACTTTTTTTTTTATTATCCTGTCTAGCGGTGGTCATATTTTTATGGCTAGCCATAAAGTATTTACTGTTCTCCATGTGTTACATTATATTTTTTTAGTAACATTGGACTGCCTACTAATTTTTTCTCCAATGCTTCTAAATTTGGCATGGATACAAACCCCCGATTCTTGGAGATGTCGGTAAGAGAGCTTGACTCAAAAATCTCTTTCTTCATTAAAAATTGAAAAGTTTAAATGGATATAAATTTTCTTGATCCTTTCTGAAGAAAAATCGAGTTTTGTACATGCTATTCTGACAAATTCTATTGAATTTAAAGAATTTGAATTCTATTCTCTAAAATATCTTTGAATTAGTTTATTTTAAATGCCATTGAATGTTATACAATTTTTCAGAATTCCATTGAATTTAGGAAAATGATTATAAATTCTAATGAACACATTGCTCAAGTTACCAGTACACTGGACCCTCGATTTATACAACTTAACTGATACAACTCATGTGCTAATAATGCAGTCCTCCTGCTGCTCGTCACGCTTGGCTGAGCAGCGCCTCATCGCATTAGTTCTAGAAACACACAGTAACAGTTTACTGAAATCGAGGTTCCGGTGTAATATCGGCAACAGAAATCTTGACTCAAAGATGGCTACTTGCAGAATAATTTTCAAGAGTTTGAAAAATCTATAAATTTTTTCTCTCGCGCATGTTTGCGAGAGAGTTTAAAGTGAAAAAGTCAGTGAAAAAAACTGGAATCAGACAACTCAACGTTTCACAATTTGAAAGGAAGCTGTTTGCTTTGTCTGGATTTGACGAATCATCCGTTTCGAATTTCCCACTTTGGCGGGCGTTTTATCTCGAGTGTAAATTGAAGAGTGGTGAACGATTTTCGCGAGAGAAATTAAACTCCGTATTTTGATTTCACTGTCCGTTACGAGGCAGCCTCGAGGCTTACGAGTAAACGGGTGGTTTGCAGAAATAATTAAAAATAAGGGATCAAAAGGGAATCGAAGGGGTCAAGCGAGCTGGTCGCCAGGCAAGAGAAAGAGGATTGGACGTGCCGGACCTCGAAGAGAAAAAGGAAATCTAATTAATTCCCAGTACAGGGCCTTTGGGGAAAAATTGGCAAACGTTGTTTTAGGCTTTTATTCCCTTTATGCCTTTTATGCCTGCATGGAAAACTTGTCGAGCAAAAACAAAAAGAAGCTGAACGAGTGCGGTGAGTGCAAAGTGTGGGGGTTGAAAGGATGGATCGCTTCGAACAAATTTCATTTTTTGCCACCCTGTAATTAGAAGAGCTTTCTGTGACATTAAATGGTTGGTGAAACTCATTCTTTGTAGAATGTGAAGCATACTATGATGTAAAATGTGTTTTGATGGTATTTTGTTAAAGATTATAACGAATTTAGTCTAGACTAAGTAGATAAAAAATTGTCAGTCCATCGACAAAATACTATTACGAAAAATATTCACTTTTTAGAGATTCGCAGCCCGGGCCCAAACTCGTATAAATAACGACGGTAGTTTTTTTTCGGTTTTCTGGACAGATATTTGATAACGTTACGTGTAACGACATTTCGTCCACTTTATGTAGGGCCTCATCGGGTTAATGCAATCCTAGAATAACAACCAGTATTAAGCAAAGTTTCCTTATTGAGATTTATTTTTTTTCTTCAAATCGCATGCTATAAAACTTGTAGAGTTGTACGTTTGTTTGTAGAATTCGTAGCTTAAAATTGTAAAATTGTAAAGATTGCAAAAATGGTAGAAAATTGGAAAGTTGGCAGAAATATAATTACTTGAGAGATATCTTTATAGGTTACAAATGTTGCACTGAGAAGAATGGATGGTCAAAGTAAGAGGTTCAAAATTTAGAGAGCTGTTTTTCTAGGTGGTCTAAACAGCCTTTCAGAATTTTGTCGACAGTCAGAGAGACTTTCATTTTATGGCCAGTCTGAGTGTTGTAAGCAGGTCAGACTCACTATCAGGTATAAGCAAGGTATCCTTTGGGGATGATCAATACGATCATCTTGTTTTCACTCATTTCGACCATCCACGGAAGAGCAAATGACCCATCGCGGAAGGTCAACCTGATTAGTTACCGTTGGCGTGTTTATTTAAAATCATTGAATGTGTAATTCAAATTCTCACAATTAATAATAAATATAAAGTGCATCAGAATATTAGTAATAATTGTAAATTCATATTTAGAACGAAAAATATATTCCTTTCTTTGAAATTGAAATCGATCATTCATTTTTAAGGAGAAAATCTAATAAATAATTTAAATTTCACTTCATAAGTCTTCCTTGTGGGCAAAGAATTATTTTTAATAACTTTACTCTTTTTATTTGCTGTACACAATATACATACATCATATAAATTTTCAGGTTTTATAGGTTCAACATAATTTTATAATTTCCAGTCTCTCATGAGAGAGATACTGGAATAAGTATAAAAAGGACAACAAATATAGAAAATGTAGGAATAATCAAATTGACCCCCTATGATGGCCAGGTCCACTGTTCGAGGAGATCAAGATGACTATCTGATATAACCAAATCGACCCTCTATGATAAGTGATTCGACCCTCTATAATGATCAATTTCGCCCTGTGTGATGATCGGTTCGACTCTATATGACGCTTGAGTTGACCGTACGAGATGAGAAAGTCGACACTCTGAGATGATCGATTAGAACCTCTTGTTTCAACCTTCTGGAGGTAGTCGCTTTAGCCATCTTGAAGGGCTGACCTTGATAGTTGACCCTAATTCATATATTTTGAAAATCGGTTTTTTATAGTAAAACTTATTTCATTGGCATAATTCAAAGTTGATGAAAGGATATAAAAGATTCCTTAGTTCGAGACAAATCGATTGACCTATATTATTAATACATTTTATTGAAGAGAAAGGAAACTATGATGATGCATAATATTTGAAAATACGGGTTTTTATAGCAAAAACTTTGTCTTCAACTTAATTCAAAGTTGATGCAAGGATATAAAAGATTCCTTGGTTCGAGACGAATCGATAGATCTGCAATATTAAAACATTCGATTGAAGAGTAGGGAAGTTATGGTAATTAATATATGTTTTCAATCGCTTTTTATAGTGAAAATTTTCTTATTTTCATAATTTAAAGTTGATGCGGGAGTGGAAAGTTGTGTTGATTCAAGATAAATGGATTGACCTATGACATTGGTACATTTTATTGGAGAGTAAGGAAGCTATGGTAATGCATAATATTTGAAAACACGGTTTGCTATAGTAAAACATTTTTCTCTAACATAACTGAAAATTGATGCAAGAATGGAAAAGATTCCGTGATTCGAGGCAAATCGATTGATCTATAATATTAATACACTTTATTGAAAATTAAGGAATTTATGCTCATTTACAACATTTGAGTCATCTTTTTCAAACAGAAAAACTTTTTTTATGGACATAATTCAAAGTTGACGCATGGAGAGAAAAGACTTTCCGATCATAAATATTCAAATAGAGTAATTCTGACAATTTTTGTAAAGAAATCATAAAGCTGGTAAAGGGATAGGGTGTAACAGAATTTTTCTCTTTCCTTTTCCAGCTCGAAAAATTATCATTTCGAATACAAAATTTGATTTGTCTGATTTGTCTTTGCATTAAAAAATTTTTAGTATTGTTTTGTAATTTTGTATTTTTTGTAAATTTATATTTTCGAACTGAGAAAAATGAAGACTTTGGTTTTTCTTCTAATGAAAAAAAAGCTAATGCTTTCTCTATGAGGAAGTAAATACATTTGCTAACGGGGAGCAAAATTCACAGCTAGTTTATTCAATCGTTATCTGACCTAATAAATATTTAAACTTGATAAAATATAAAATTTCACTTTTAACTTATAAATTTTATATTATACCATACTACAAATAATTGCTTTTTCAAATTATTCTTCTTTATTTATATTATATTTATTTTTAATTTAATTTTTTTAATTAATTTGCTATACTCAATAAATAATATCAAGTAAAGAAAAACATTCAAACATAGAAGAAGAAAAAAATTAAATCAAAGTAATATGGATAATAGTTACTTTTTCGTGCATCTTCTCTGGTGCTAAAGTAAATTCAGTTTCTTGAAATGAATTTTTTCCTTGAAATATGGAGATTGTGATTGTAAGAGGAAAAATGACAATATCCTGGAAAATGAGTAGTCTGCAGTGTCAAAAAATCTAGATTCGAAGCCAATTCTCAGCAATGCTATGTGATAACTCATAATAAATGGTCGAGGCATTACACTCGGCATTGCGATACTTTATTCAGTTCATAAAATGTGTTCCCATAACGTATCGTGCCGGTACGTGCTTCAATTTTATCTGAAGGCTGTGCTCGCACCCTTTCTGCTCGTTTTGTACTGTTTTTTATCCCTCCTCTATTATATTTTCGCTGAACGATTTCACTTTGTTTGTAACGATTTCGGTAACGGATTTTTGGTTGAATCTTTTTTTTTGTTTTATGTAACTTTTAAATTTTCGCAATTAGAGCCGCGATTACGTTTTTACATTTTTACGTATAAATCAGGTGCAAACTGCACAATTTGAAGTATTCTTTTTGTGTCATGATTTTCACGGTTTCGTGGGCGGAGGGACGGTAGTGGCAAGGGCAAAAATGTTTGTGTGTAGAAAGAAGAGGGAGTGACAGAGTGGTAGTGGGTTGATTCGTGGATATACTGGTAAGAAGATCAGTTACACCAGCCTACCCCTCTTAATTTTCATGGGTTTTATAGCCCACTGAATTGCGCCGCAAATGTACTTATATGCGCCACCAATAAAAAATGTTGCGCCAAGAAACTTTGGGAGCCCCCCCCCCCCATTTGAAAAATCATAGTTTAAATTTCATAACCTAGAAGGTCTGCAAATGCGCTGACATGCTCCATCAAGTAAAAATTTTGCGCCACATTGATAAACCGAGTTATCAGCGATCAGAATGGGGGGGGGGGGGGGGGCTGGCACGATTTTCGTAAAATAATAACATTTTTTCAAGTTCATCATAGCTATTCGTCATAACTTCAAGTGCGCTCAAATGCGCCACCACTAAACAATTTTGCACTAGTTAATTAACAAAGATAGCGTTGGGGGGGGGGGAGTGTGATGCAGGTATTAAATCTTCGACTGTGATACAAAATTCAAAATCATGGATATGGAATAATTTGTCTTTCAATGTGCTCATATGCGCCACAAAAATGTTTTACAAACTTTAAAAACTGTCCCCGATACGAAGGTTTCAACACTTTACAAAGTGATGATCAAGTGATGACCTACAAAGTAAAAAGTTTTCAAGCCGGGGTGACGAAGGGACTATTGAAAAATTCGTCCAAGAATTCGTTAATGCTTGGCACGAATGAAAACTTGAAAGCAAGATCGTGCACATGCGTACTGGCGGTTGCCGTGTGAATAATGTCAATACGCGTTAGGAGTTTCGAACTTGTGTTTTGAATATTTCTGTGCTGCCGGTTTGGTAAAATCAAATTGTGAATGTGAATGTTTCAATAAAATTTAAAGAGTAACATATTTGAATTTTAAGGATTGCATGAAGCTTGCGAAGTATGTATTTGCACTAGTTGAATATACCAGTCCAGATGTTTCTTAACATTGAGGAATATGATGCCAATTTAACCACATAATAACCTACAATATTTTGTTCACTGAAATTACCTTATTATTCCTTACTTACGTAATCCATAAATTCTTATAATAATTTTATTGTGGTACCTATACTTTCTAGATCCTTTTCGTATTTTTGATGCTATTTTTGTTCTCGTTTTTAATTCAGAAACGTAATATACACCAAATCAAATAAAAACACAAACGAACATAACCTACATATGCATCGAGATGGTCACAATATAACATAGGGGAGTGGGTATAACACGTGATTGCGAAAACAGCTCTGCCCATGTGCACGAACTTGTTTTCAAGTTTTCATTCGTAACAAGCATTAACCAATTCTTGGACGTCACTTGTGCCACCTCTGCTCACTAAAGACAAAGGGTGATACCACTCCTCACTATTCCTTTGTGATGTGAGGTTTCAAATGCGCTCATATGCGCCATATAAATATTTGTTATATCTTGAAAATGTCCCAAGATATGGAGGTCATAAAATTCTAAAAAGTAATGATAAAGAAAATAAAGCATTTTTAATTCGCAGTGATTAAGGGACGGAATTTAAATATTTTCAGCACTTGGTCATCACTAGACGGCATATCTAGGATATAAGTGAGCAGGATATGAATGGTAGATTGGCATGGTAAAGAAAATGCGGATGAGATACTGTGGCATAATGGTAAGTGGGAGGGGTGAGGTGAGTGCCTGATGGGCGGTTCGAAGATTCGGGGGGAAACTGGTAAGTGGCTGAGGGATGGAGGGAGAATGTAGAACGTGGGATGAGAGACAGGTAGGGCGCAGGATGGCGAGAGGTGCAGATGGGTGAAGGTATATGAGAGGGTGAGGAATAAAAGATCGTGGTTAGAGGATCGTTTGATTCGCAGATTGACATGTGGCAGAACGGTTAAAGTTATGAAAGTGGTATTTATAGAGGGAGCAAGGGAGATAGATACAATATTGGGGAGGTAGGGTGAATGAACTGAAAGAGCGTTTTTTAGGAACGTGTGTGAGAGATCTACACGGTGTACCTGGTGGTGATAAGATGAAAGATTAGAGATCAGACAGGGTTTAGATGTGAGGAAGGATATCTGGTAGGTCGGGGGTTGGATAGGATAAGAATAGGGAGAATGAGTGGATGGTGGAATGATTAGAGTGGAAGCAAAAAAGGTGACATGAATTGGGGACACATAATTCAAGAGACGCAGTTGAGGAAAATTGAAGATAGAAGAGTTTAGGGGGTTTCTATAATAGGGATAAAGGAGATAAGTAGATGGTCGAATAAGTCGAAATTTCGAGGAGTAACGACATATAAGAAGAAAGGCCATATATGTAATATGAGAAAGGATTATATGTAAAAGGGTTAAAGCGAAAGGTGGTGAAAGGAGTAAGGAGGAGTCATAGAGATGGGTATGATGAGGAAGTGGGATTGAAAGTCAGAGAGTGCCAGAAGTTAGAGGTGGAAAACATCAATCTATAGAAGGAAAGGGAGGCTTAGTATGATAGACGTAAGTCAAAGAAGTTTATTGTAGAATTGTTGGGGTTAGAGAAAAGCGGGCGTAGAATAGAAGGGTAATAAGAGCGTAGACAAAAAGGATACTGGAGAGAGTAATGGGATCGAAGTGTAGATGGAAGTGCATTAAATAGAGCGGTGGTGATAAAAATATAAGGTGGAGAGGCAAGAGCGTTATAAGTAATAGAAATAATGGGAAATAGATGATTTTGGAAGGTTCTTGCAGTCGCAGTGTAAAGAAGGTCAGCGATAGAAGTTAATATGTATGACAGGCAACAAGTAGGTGCAGAGTGATACTATTGAGATTCAATGGTTAGGGATGATTGATGAAAGAATGAAAGAAGCGTCATGGATAGAGGACTATAAGGGTTGTCTATGTTAGATTGCATGGTTAGAGAAGAAGATGTAAAATAGAAGAAGTGGGTAAGATGAATGAGTGAGAGAGAAGAAGAGAGACTGCAAATAGTGAAAACCGAATTGAGAAATATGAAAATTGAGAAATGAAAGGTCAAAATGATAAAGTAGAATGTAAAAACTAAGGTAATGGTACTTTCAGGACGCAGTGATGTGGACTCAATCAAATCGAATAAAATTAGTATTTTGTCGAATTTTTTGTGGATAAATTCGTACTTTGGAATTCAAAGATCGTCCTCGCTTAATTCCTTGGAACGTTGATGGTTCGAATGCGGCCGTCGCCGCCACCACCAGTGAAGCCAATCAACTAATGACTGACACCCCCAAACCCCTGCACAAACGACCTCACTCACCCCTTTTATCCTCCGGCATGCCGTTCCCGGATGCAGGCAGACGTCAAGCTGTCCGGGAAAATTATTTCAATATACCTTCTGCGCCGGTAATGAATTAGAAATCAAGCTCAGCTGCTTCACGAAACGAGTATTCCCGAAACCGAAAGCCTTATGGATTTCATTTTACTACTATATTTTTTAGAGTTGACTAAAGTTTAAAATCTGATTTATACAACTGCAAATTAAGATTTTCTTTTGTTTGTTTTAATTTAGGGCCCCCCTCAGAAATTACGCTACCAATTTTCAGTTATTTTTGACGTTGTTCAAAAAAATGATATTCAAACTTGAGCCATATCGGTTGATAATCAGGGGTGACGCAAAAACCATGAAGTTTCCCATTGATTTAGTATGGAAACAAGTCACCTTTTTGTAAATCTAATATTTGAACGCATTGGTATTTTACAGATTATTCCGTGTTTCATTATATGTGTTGTCCAGAATGCATAAGGAGTCTTTCCTTTCCCGCTTGAAAGTGTGTGGTAGCGGTGATATTTTGATGTCCAGTTTTTCTGATAATTGTGGTGAAATTTGAATTGAGTGGATTGTGGATGTGTATAGAAGGGTTCGTTTGTGAGGGATTGATTAAAAGATTTAAAGATTGACAAGGGGGTGAGGATATTTTTGAAGATCAGGACAGATTTTTGTGGATGTTGAGGATAGGTGGGTTTGAGGTTTATGACAGGGTAGGAAAACCAGGTTGGGCAGGGTAGAGGAGGAAAAAGACAAGGCAGATAGACGCGACGTTAGAGAAGGACAGAGAACGATGGAAAATCGTGGAAAAAGATAGATTGAGGGCGTAGAGCGTGGGATCGACTGAGGCTTTCATCAAGATGAGGAAAGGGGAGAAGGGATACAGTGAAGACAAGGAAAATATAGAGTCAAACTTGAAAAATTCGAAGAAGTTTAGATCGCTGCCGGAAAAACATAGTTTTGTCGAGAAGGATGAGAAAAATAAGGGGACAGAAGAAGACTGAGCTGAGGCTAATGATCCAATGGGAAAGGGAAGATTCAAAGGAATGCGCGAAATGATGATACAAGTAATGGGGATGTATGACAGAGAAGCAGCAGGAAAGGGTAGAGAAAATAAGGAGAGAAATTAGGCAGGAAATGGCCGAACTTATGAAAGAAATGAGGAAATGGCTCAAACCATGAAAAAAAAGAGAGAGAAGAAAGAAAAAGAAACATAGTGACAGAGGGTCTAAGTTTAGAGGGGAAGGAGCTGACGGAAGGAGTGGCAGAAGTGCTAAAGAGGATTCTTGCTAAGTTAGAGATTGAGGAAGTGCGAAGTGTAGGAAGGGAAGAGCGAAGATGGGAGAGAAAGGTACTAGTGAAACTAGAGAAACGGGAACATAAGAGGAGAGTGATGACAAAGAAGAGGGTGTTATATGGAAGCTCGGAGAGAATAGAGGATAATTTGACATGGGTACAAAGGAAGATGCAGTACTAGTTGAGGAAAATTGCGGAAAAGAAAAGAAAAAAATGGGTTAAGTATGGGAGAATACAGATAGAAGGTGTATGGTGGAATTGGGATGAGGGCAGAGAAGAGTTAGTAAAAAATGAGGTGTCGGGAAACTAGGAGGGAAAGGAACTGGAGAGAAAGAAATAAGAAATATTAGGAAACAAAAAGAGACAAGAAACAAAAGTAGGGAAGATTGGAGGATATGCTACTGGAATATAGCAGGCTTAAAAAGAAAGAATAGGTTTTAATGAGAACTTCAATACAATGGGATGTAGTAGTAATGATGGAGACGTGGCTAGGTGAAAAGGGATGGGGAAGAGTAAGGGAAAGATTACCAAGAGGTTACAAATGGCAGGTTCAAATAATAATATTATATTTTTCTTGTAAATGGAAAATTTCATTTAAACTCAAAATTATTATGCAAATTGGAAGAATAAAAAAGGCAGAGCAGTAGGAGAAATGGTGATGGGAGGAAGGAACGAATGTATAACAGAGAAGGATAAAAAAAAGTTGAAAGAACATAAATGAAGGATTAATAGTGGAAGAGATAAATATGGGAGCGGAGAGGTGAAATATAGTGAAGGTTCACGTGAACGGTAATATGCAGGAGAAATCAGAGGAGATGAGAGAACTGATGGAAGAAAATAGGCAGAAGATTAGGCTCATAATAGGAGGAGATTTCAATGCGAGTACAGGAGATAGATGAGGAAGGGAATGAGATGGAGAGCGAGGAAGAAAATTCAAAGACAATAAACTAAATGGGAAGGGAAGGAAGTTGTTGAAGAGCCTAGGGGAAATGAGATGGTTTATCCTAAACGGAAGTATAGGGGGGGATGAGGAAAAGGGATATATACGTTCAGAAGGAAAGAAGACAACGGTGATTGATTATATGGTAGTGGACGACGAGGTAAGAGAGAGATTGAGAAACTAAAGGTAGGGAATCATATAGATACGGATCAAATTCCCATAATAGTGACAGTCGAGGGAGAAATGTGTAATAACAATAAGGCTAAAAAGAACGCAAAAGGAAAAAGAGCAGGAAGAGGGAACTCGTCAATGGAAGGTAAAGAACAGTTTAAAGAAAAAGTCAGGAGTATCAAAATGGCGGAAGGAAATATAAACGAGAAAATGGAAATAATGATAGGAGAAATGAAAAGTGTATTAGAGAGCACAAGCAAAAAAGAAGTTAGTGAAGGAGAAGATAGAAGTGGATGGGATGAGTATTGTAAACAGGAAAAGAAGGAAGTGGATAGGGAATCGCGAAAATGGAGAAAAGGGACGAGTAGTGGAGAATAATATATGAGAAGAAAGAAGGAGTATACTGAGTTGTGTGATCAAAAAAAGAGGAGGAAAATGAAAGGTTTGAACAGAAGCGGAGAAGACTAGGACGGAAGAAGAGGTTTCGAAGGTGTTAAATAGAGAGGGAAGAAGAAGAAAAAGAGTACACCAGCATATCGAGATGGTAGAATGAAAAAAATCTTTTATGGAATTACTAGAAGAGGTAGAGAGTAAAGTTAGGACAGGAGAAAAAGATCATAGGGAAGCAGATGAGGAAGAGGGCATTAGAAGGAAGGGAATAGTCAAGGTATTAGGGATGATGAAAGATGGAAAGGCTCTTGGTATAGATAAGATTCCAAATGAAGTATGAAAATATGGGGGAACAGAAATAAAGGAATGGGCATGGATAATGTGCAATAGAGCATGGAGCGGAGAGGGGTGGCCGGAGTTATGGAAAGAAGGATTAGTGATACCAATAGTGAAGAAAGATAAAGGGGAGGAAGGTTAAAGTTTATAGAGAAGTGACACTAATGCTAACACTGTATAAATTATATATGACTGTTTTATCGGAAAGGTTAAAGAAAGAAGTTGTGGAGAGAAAGATAGAACCACCGAATCAGAAAGGGTTTAGAAAAATGAGGGAGGTGATGGACAATATATATATGTTCTGAACTATTTAGTAAATAAGAGGATTAAAAAGGAGAAAGGGGCAATGATAGTAATGTTCGTGCACTCGAACAAAAAAATTATTTTTCAATAAAATTGTTCAACCAAGATTTTCAAACAAAAAAGTTGAATCTTCAAGCAAAGAAGAATTATTTGCAACCAAACGTTGCATTTTTGTCCCAAGAAAAATGAAATTGCTACTGAAACAGATGAATTTGTGAATCAACAAGAGAAATTTTCAAGAACAATATTCGAATCTTTATCCAAAAAGATTTGAGTTGGACTTTTCAACATCAAAATATAAGTTTTAGAGAAAAAGTAAATTTTCTACGAAGATACTTGACTTCCCAATCCAAAAAGATAAATTTTCAACAAAACAGTTGAATTTTCAATGAAATAGGATGACTTTTCAACAAAATTGCTGAATAGTCAACGAAACAGTGCACTTATATCAAAGAAAGATGCAATTTC
Source organism: Andricus quercusramuli (assembly GCA_932178445.1). Lineage (NCBI taxonomy): Eukaryota > Metazoa > Arthropoda > Insecta > Hymenoptera > Cynipidae > Andricus > Andricus quercusramuli. The sequence continues at coordinate 60,007 of CAKNXH010064572.1, read as the reverse complement.
TACTAATATAGATGAACTTTAAATGAAAAGGTCAAATTTTCGAAAAGATTATCCAATTTTTATCAAAAAAACATACCAGTTTGATTTTGCAAAATCAAAATATGAGCTTCAAAGAAGAAGTAGATTATCTAATAAAAATCTAAATTATCTAGTCGCATTTCCATTCCAGAAAAATCCTATTTCTGCTAAAATAGATGATTTTTTTTAAATTTCAAAATTAAAAAATTTTTAACCAAAGAAGACAAATTTTTTATTTCCCCTTACCATGAATATTCAAAGACCGGAATCTTGAACTTGTAACATTTTTTGTTCAGAATCTTTTAAAAAAGGAATGAAACAATTTCAAATTGAAATTTAAAAATTCTAAATTTATTCTACATGACCGTTAATTTGAGGTATAAAAATTCCCTGACTTTTTCAAGATTTTTTTTCTAAATACCTGACTTCTCCCTCACTAATAAAATTTCCTAATTTTCTTAAAAATTATTTTCGGCTAGGTTCGTTTTTCACTTACCAGATTTCTTCGGCGCATGAAGTTAAATTCATATTTTTCTGTACAATTACTGCGAGTTATTAGCTTCATTTGTGAATTTTTAAAATTTACGTACACGAATTGAGAAGCCTCTCCCCCATCCCTAACAAATCGTAACATAACCTCTCGACCCCCCCCCCCTTGAGCTGTTACGTAATTTAAGTACGGTCCCAAAAATTGTACTAACGAAAAAATTTTTTTGGTTCAACCGAATATTTTATTTTCCATGAAATAACCATATTCTAGGATTGATTTAACCGCAAAATTCTGTTTATTTTATTAAATATTTGGCTGGGTGTAACGTAGTTTTTGGACGGTCCTCAAGTGATTCCTAATGGTACCTAAAACGTTAAACTGAACGTCGTTCAATTCGTTATATTGATAAATGTATTTGATATCCACTAGACAAATGCAATGATAATGGCAGGGATTTTGAGATAAATTATGAATGTTTGAGAATCTAAATACACGTGCGTAATAGTACAGGAAGCTTCGAATGTGAACCAGGTGCCACTCGTGTTTCGTAGCGAGCAGCTGGGATATATACTGGGTCTCCTTCGTTAATCCTGTAATTAATTACCCTGGTTAATTGGAGAGGCAAGCCACCCTCACCCCCATCCCATTGCCCTCTTCGCGCTATATACCCACCCCTTGGGGCTGCCTTCCAATCGAAGCGCACCCTGCGATCGAGGCGCTTTACCATTTGTTTTCAAGTCGTAGTCTTCAATTCAGTGCATCCAGGCTTTGATTGCGGATCGGGCTTTGATATCACCACTGCTATCGATCCCCAGTGTCAAGTCAATTCGTCCGACGAGCGAAAATTAAAATCAACATCAAATCGCTGTCATTTTCAAACCACCGTACCATTATTTTTCTCTAAAGTCTTTTTTTTTATACGTAATAACTCAGCATGAATAAAAAAATCACGATTACTTTTTTCTTAACATTGAGGAGGCCGTCCATAAACGGCCATAGTTTTGCCCCCCCCCCCCCTCACCCCTATCGAAAAGTGAAGTATCAAAAAATTCTCACAAAAGAGAAAAAGATCGGGTGATTTTTCACGAAAATAGTGGAATAGATTCTTTCAAATAAAATATTTAACTTTTAAAACTTCTGTCGAACTTTCAACTAAAAAAGATTTTCTACCAATCGAGATGAATTTCCAGCCCAAAAGACGTATTTTCAACAGCAATAAGCATTAATTTTAACAATCATATAGTTGAACCTTTGAACAAAAAGAAGAATTTTTCGAAGATAGGCGAATTTCCAACAAAATAGTTCATTTTCAACCCAGAAAGATGAATTTTCAACCAAAAAAGATGACTTTTCTACCCTAAAAGATGAATTTTGAATTCTAAAAGGCGAATTTCCAACAATACAGTTGAATTTTTGACCAAGAGAAATGGCTCTATCAAATGAGTTTTTGAATTTCCAACCATCAAAGATGAATTTTGTACCAAATAACGAATTTTCAACCTGTTGAAAAAGATGACATTTTTTGTTAACTGAATAGTGGAATCCTCAACCAAATAGATGAATTTTCGGTCAAGGAAGATTCATCTTAAACCAACAGAAAATTTTCAACAAAATACATCAGTTTTTAACCAAAATAGATCAATTTTAAACCAAAGATATGAATTTTCAACTAAAACAGATGAATTGTTAACAACCAAACAAATCAATTTTTAAACAAAGAACAGCATTCACAATCATATAGTTGATCTTTCAAGCAAAAGAGACGAATTTTTAACAAAATAATTGAATTTTTAACCAGATAGTTAAATCTGCAATCAAAAAGACCGTTTTTTTCGAACACAGCTGAATTTTCAACGAAGAAGTTCATTTACAATCAAGAAGTGGAAAACCCCGGAAAGAGGAATTTTTTAACAAAAAAAGTTAATTTTCGACCAAGAAAGATAACTTTTCCACCTTTGGAGATGAATTTTCTTATACCAAATAGTTGCATTTTAAACTAAAAAGATATTTTTTGAACGAAAAATGGAATCGTCAAATTTTCAGTTAAAAAAATGATATAAAGGAATTATGAAGGAAAAATTTTCAACGAAAAATGGAATAGTTGAATTTTCACTCGAAAAATTAATTTTTCATTAAAAAGAAATAAATTTGAAAAAAGTTGAATTTTAAAAAAAAGAGCCAAAAAGGCGAATTTCCTACAAAACACTTTAATTTCCGAACCGAAAATATGAATCCTCCATTGGAAATGATGAATTTACAACATAAAAAAATTAACGTAATTTATTGGCCGAAAAAGATGAATTCTCAACTAAACATGTTGATATCTCAACCAAGAAATAATATTTTCATTTGAAATAAAAAGCAGTTGGATTCAACCAAAAAAGACAAATTTTCAACAAAGTAGTTGAATCATTAACCAAAGGAGATAAATCTACAACCAACCACTTGCATGTTTAACCAAAAAGAATACATTATCAATCCTGAAGATTAATTTTCATTTGTTTTTTAATTATTTTTCACTTTTTATTGTTATCTTCCTTTTTGCAACCAAATTGCCGAATTTTTGCTTAGCAAATATCAATCTCAAATTGAAGTTATCAGTTTTTAATTGAAAATATCACAGTTACATTTTTAGCTGAAAAAATAATTTTCAAACAAGGAAACAAATTTTCAACGAAGTAATTACGTTTTTGACTAAAGGTGTGAATTTTCAACTTGAATTATGAATCCTAAAAAAATTTTATTTCCAAAAAAAGGGTTCAACATTCAACCGAAACCAAATAGTAGAACTTATAACGAAATGAAATCAATTCCGAACCAAAATAAAATAGTGGACTTTTCAACCAAAAATATTTGGATTTTTTCATTGGGTCTATTACTCAGTTCGCATTTAAGCAAAAAAAAAAAAGTGAGAGAGAAGGAAAAAGGGTAAATTTCTTGAAAATAGGGGAAAAGATAAGCCAAAGTCTATAAGAACTACAACAAAGGGTTTCGTAGCCCATTAATTTGCTCAAATCTCCCTCCTATCCTCATCATTACACTTTCCACTTTCCTTTTACCCTTATCTCGTCTCATCTTGTCTCGGGTCTCGTCTCGCCTCACTGAGTTACCCCTCGAGTCATGTCTCGTTTTCTCTCGAATCTCGACTCGCCGTGCCCCGTATTCTCTCCAGTTTCGTCTCATCTCTAGTCAAGTCTCGAGTGATTTTCAAACGTTGTGAGTAATTATTGAACTTTAATGTTCGAGGGCCATCTTCTACAAAATTCGCAAACTTTGTTCAAAGGACCCCGCACACTTCACATTAAAATCCGGCCCCAGTCAAATTGGCTGAAATTGCAATATAATATAGTTTAAAACCTCATGATCGAAAAATTCCAATGTCAGCAGTCCAAAAAATCAAAAGTTTCCGGGATAGGTAGGATTCAACGTGAAGAATAGTACCAAAAGCGAATCTAATGTCCCGCTCAAAACTTTAAGATTAGGTGCACATTTTTCAATAAAATGCGATTAGCACAATCACTGAAGATACTAGAAACACTGGCAAGACAATTCCAGCTAATGAGGGCAACAAAATGGCGCGGTTTTGGCAATAATAGGCGAAATCATGGGGCTATCCTGGCAACGTAAGAAACTCAACGAGGCAGTCTTGTTCAGCCTCCTATACAAAATAAAGCAAAAAACAGTTAATAAAGGCAAGAAAATGAGGTGGTACTGCCTATTTAAACACGTGAGCACACATGAAACCGAGTGTTTTGGTTCCAGTTTTATAAGTGTAGTAATATACTGAGATATGCTCATCAGGTTCTGCCGCTTGTTGGCTGGACTGATCTCCGGCCTTGTCTTAACTGTCTGAACTACTAACATATGGTGACTTTGTTGCTGGACTACTGAATATCTTTTGAAGTCCAGAATGTCTTTTACCTTGATTATTTTGAAAAATCTTCACATTGCCAGGGCAGTCCCATTACATTGCCTCTAGTGGATGGATTGGCTTTTTCTCTGATAATTGGACTGATCGACGGTCTTTTATTCATTAACTGAAATGTCTTTTACCTTCAATATTTCGAACAGTATATAAATTACCAGGATAACCGCATGATTCCGCTTATTTTTGCCAGGACAGCGCCATTTGGTTGCCTTATTAGCTGGACTGGTCTTGTCAGTGATTCCAGTGTTGTTAGTGATTATGCTGATAACATTTTATTCAAAAATCTGCACCTAACCTTCAAGTTTTGAGCGTCACAACAGATTCGCTTGTGGTCATATTCTTCACGTTCAACTCCATCTATCTACGAAACTTTTGATGTTTGGGACTGGTGCCCATTAGGATTTTTGATCGGGAGGCCTTGATTCAAAATTTCAGCCAATTTGACCAGGGCTGAATTTTAATGTGAAGTGTGTAAGGTCCTTTATCATCAGGAAATATACTAGGGTAAGGAAGGCAGTGCCGGTCAGTAGAAAGGGTACAACTGTGCACGGAGCAGCATGCACGAATCCATATGTCCACGTCGGTGGCCACTAGTGCAAATTTGTACTTTGTTGGCTACAGGCACAATTGTGCACAGGGCACGTCGAGGGCCGGTGGTGCAATTGGGAACTTTCTTGGTCACTAGCACAACCGTGTACTTGCACAGACGGTATACTCCCAATTGTGCACTTGAAGGGCCAGTGGTACAACTGGGCACGTTATTGGCCACTAGCACAACTGTAGAAGTGCACAGATGGAGCACTCCCAACTGTGCACTTTCACTTTGGGAGACTCTAAACTGTGCACGTCATAAAAAAACATCAGATTTTAAAATTGTAAGTCCACCTGCACAGATGAGATACTCCCAACTGTGCACGTTCACAGATAGGAGAGTCCCAACTGTACAAGTCTCAACTTGCGAGGAGTACAACTGTGCACGAGTGCACATCGAGGGCCGGTGGTACAATTGTGCACGTTCTTTGCCATTGGCACAGATGGAGCACACCCAACTGTGCACGTGCACAGTTGCGATACTCTAAACTGTGCACGTCTTGATTAATAAGATAAGATGCTTAAATTACAAGTCCTCGTGCAGATATACGAGACTTACAACTGAAGAGTGGATATTCAAAGTCATATAACCGCCAATTTTTCAAAAAAAAAGATTATTTTATTTTTCTCGAAACTCTAAGCTGATTCCGTGGTTTGAGCGACAAGAGCAAGTCGAAATTCGCAATAGTTTTATTGTGAGAATTTTTAAAACATTGCATTTCGGTAACTGGCGGCCTAAAAATGCGAGCGTTTTTCCGCTCTCCCGTAAAAAATTGGAAATGGCGGTATACGATTTTGAATATCCACCCTTCAACTGTGCGTGTATCAATTCTTAGGATCAGACTTTCCATTCAAAAGTCTACGTGCACAGATGGTATTTTCCCAACTGTGCACGTTTTGTCTAACACGATCAGATTTTCAATCTATAAGTCCACGTGTACAGATTTTTTTACGAGGGAAGGTGAAAAACGTTCAAGAACGCACCGTGAAGGGTCCGCACTTCTCGGTAGTGTGGGAATCTTAGTCGCATCACTACAATGACCCCGACATATATAATATTTAATTATACCTTGGGTATAATCATACATTATACAAAATCAACTTTGTCATTATAATAGTGTCACCAAGGGACCCACTAAAAACCACCACCCTTTGCCCTTGACCTCGGGCAACGTGCTCCAGAGTGTGGCACCTGTAGCACTGGATTTTGGCGCTATGTGCTTTCACACGGCATTTCACGTAGTCCACCTTCAGCCGGGCAATTTTCTCCATTTTGGCAACAGCAGCCGCATCCAGCTCGACGAAAGCTAGGATGCAGCCTCTCCTGCTCGTTTTGATGAGGCTTACCCTAGGTGGAGAGCCAAGTTGCTCTCCTAGGGCCGTCTTCACCGCTGTCTTCGAAATGGCTTCACCGAAGTGCTGCCGCTCCTCCGTCTTAGCAACCACCTCGATCAGGACGTCGGCGTCGCCCGTCCTCGTCTGCCTGATAAACCTGACATTCGCCTCATGGTCCTCAGGCTTGACCTTCTTCTGGATGTCCCTCAAGACATCCGCATATTTCGTCGCCGGGGCTGGTGTGATAGTCACGGCCTCCTGAGGGATTCTCCTTCTCTTCTTCTTGGGAGCTCCTTATCCCTTATCGGGGACCTTTGAGTCCTTTATGAGACCTTTATGTCCCTTTGAGGCACCACCTCCTTCTCAAGCTTCTTCTTTTCCTTTGTCCCCTCCTTCTTGTTCCTCCCCCTCCTGGCCACCTTAGACCAGGCAACAACTTCCTGGGTCCTGGTCTTTTTCAGGGCTGGCTTCTAGACTCCAGATCCGCTGGGCGGGCTGAGGGTCGTTTCCTGTTCCCGTTTGCGCTTGTCCGTCGCTTCCTCCGGCGGCTTCTGCGGCTCCGTCTGCGTACTGATGGAGGCCGCTCCCTCCTCAAAGGTGGAGCTAAAGAGAGACTTCTTTCTGAGCTCCTTACCTATATTCCCTCTGAGCACCTTATTTATGCTCTCCTCATAATGCCCAAATTGTCGATTTAAGGCTTTCACCTTATATTTAGCTGAGTTTATAGTTCTTTGAGAATCCTTCACTTCTTCCACCAGATCTGGATCCCTGTCCTTCCTTGATTTTCAAATCTCCATCATTTTTTCAAGGCACAGCTGTTCCTTCCTGTGCTCCATTCTCAGTTCATCCTGCGATTCTCCGAAGTACCTCTTTATCATAGCAGCTTGCGACTTAAGCTCGCCATGTTTCACCACGTCGAAGCAGTTGCTGGAGTGGAGCTCCTCTTCAACGTTTGTTTTCTCGCTCCCTCTCCGTTTTCCGTACTTGAAAGCCATAGTAAAGTGATCTCCAGCGCATCGTGCGTCGAGGGGCGGGCCAAAATAGCTGGGAACTGGTATACCCTCGGACCTAAGTCCTACCCCAGTACTCTGAGGCCCAGCCTTCGCTTAGCCGGTCCTGGAATACATGGACGGACGGGACTCGCCCGGAGCACTGCAGGTCTCGATCCCTGCGGCCACCACGCACGCCCCGATCAAGGCCCGAAGGGGCTGGCTCCAGATGCCCGGTCGCAGCTCACACCTCGGTAGCGCATGCTCACAGCAGCCCCTACACCATGACGGCGGAAAGACGGAACATGGATCGGAGCACTCCCAGTGGGATGCGACCGTCGCCATTCGTGTTTTTGGTCCGTGGGGCCTATTTTATTTCAGCCCTATCCTCTGTTTCCAGCAAGCATTCCCCTATTCGCCACCTGGGGACGCGCCAAGTAGGGGTAACACCTCCCCTTCCCCGCAGACAACTGTAGAGATGATACCCTCCAAACAGTGTTCGTCACAATTAATAAGATAAGATGCTTAACTTGAAAGTCCGCATGCACATATGGGAAATTCCCAACTGTGCGAGTATTAATTCATACCCAGCGGATACGTTTTGTAAATGTCACGTAACAAGAAGATCACATTTATACATCAAATTCTTACAATCGTGTGCCATAACGATTGCAGAACATAAAGGTCACTCTGTTCTGTAACGCTGTTACTGTAAGGATGTTTAACAGTTCTGGAATTTTGCAATGTATCTTATACAGAGCAGAGTGATAGAACTGTTACGTCATTAGAATCGAGTCGTGCACAATTGAACGAATACCATCTGTGCACATTGAATTTTGAATGAAAAGTCGAATCGTATTATTTGAGACTTGCACAGTTGGGAGGGTATCATTTGTGCACGTGGACTTATAGGTAAAGATTTATTGCAATCATCCAGTCGTGCACAGTTAGACAAATACCATCTATGCACGTGGAATTTTCAATGAAAAGTCTAATCGTATTAATTGAGACGTGCACAGTTAGGATCTGTGCACGTGGAAATATTGGTGAAAAATAATTGCATTAATGAAAACGTGTACAGATGGGAGGGTACTGTCTGTACATGTGGACTTATAAGTTGAAAATCTGATTGTTATATTCAAAATGTGCACAGTTCGGAGGGTACCATATGTGCACGTAGACTTTTTAATGCAGAGTTGTGAGTCTCGTATGTGTGCACGCGGACTTGTGAGTTAAGCCTCTTATTTTATTAATTGAGATGTGCACAGTTGGGAGTCTTCCATCTGTGCACGTGTACAGTTGGCAGTCTGAATCTGTGCACGTCTACTTTTAAGCGAAACATATGATCGTATTAATTGAGACGTGCCTAGTTGGGAGTCTCTCATCGGTACACGTGTACAGGTAGGAGTGTCCAATCCATGCACGTGAACTTGTCCGTTGAAAATATGATATCATTAATGGAGACGTGTACAGTTGGGAGTCTCCTATCTGTACACGTGCACAGTTAAGAGTATCCCATCTGTGCACGTGGAACTGTAAGTTGAAACCCTGATCGTATAATTTGACACGTGCACAGTTGTACCACCGGCCCTCGACGTGCACTCATGTGAAGTTGTACCCCTCGAAAATTAAGACATGCTAAGTTGGCAGTCCCCCATCTGCGCACGTGCACGGTCGAGAGTTTCCCATTTGTGCACGTGAACCGTTAATAGGTTACCATCTGTGCACGTACACAGTTTGGAATCTCCCATCTGTGCACGTGAACCGATGCTAGGGTAACCTATGTGCACGTGAACCAACGGTATGGTACCATCTGTGCACAGTTGTGCATGTGGACAACAACGTGCACAGTTGTGCCAGTGGCCACCGACGTGCACAGATGGCCTTGTGCACAGTTGCTCCGCACACAGTTGTCCATCACCCCCGACCAGTTAACACTCAATGATTTTTCAATAGTTAATAAAATATGGAATTGATCAATTTCTTATTTCATTTCGAGTCTTACATTATAGTATTTCTTTAAGTATTAATTATATTAATGAAACAATGATTGGATAATTAAATTATTTTTAACACGCTGTATTTCGTCGGCCTTGCTCCCCACCGGAGGCTAGATGCAACCGCAGCTTTTTATGAAAATAGAATCGTCTAAAGATGGAAAAATATGATGTTTGCTTCTGCGGTATTTCATGTACTGGAAAAATTACCTTCAAACATATCCAGCAAGAAGAATAAGTTATTTAGGATAAAAATAGTGATAGTTATGATATAACCTCTTATTCGTTGACATTATACTAGAAACAGACTACACCAGAATATTTCTACCGTACCAATACAAAAACCCTGCTCTACCGATCGGCGGAGTACATTTTTTTTTTACCGACCGTTTTTTTTAAGTAAATACTAGCAAACTATCATCTTGGTCGCGCTTGCCCCTCTGATGAGGGCTCAATTATTTACGATATTCAGTATATTTTTGACTTGAATTACGTTTAATTATTATAATCACATGATGTGATACTTTTTTATCGGTCATAATATCAAATTTTCATACTGCAAGTGTTGCCGTTATTGTTGAAAACTTTATATTTCTGCCAGCGAATCTTTTATTCTTTCGTCGTCAAAACTGTTTTCTGCATAATTTTTCTTTTACAAATTCAATTTTCAAGATTTCAAGGAGTCACATTATGCCTATAATTGAATAATTTCATTCAATGCAAATTGGAATTAAAATTGTTAAGTAATTGCGATGTGATAACTAAAGTCACCTTTGCCCCACTGGTCGGCGATTCCCAAACGTACTTTTTGGCACCCCTTGTCCACCTCTCTGATTCTCAACGTAGTTAATAGACGGCACCTAATTCTTGGTATCAAAATCAAAGACTTTTTTTGGTTAAAGTATATGATGAACATTAGCTCGAGTCAGTCAGAAAATATACTATGATTTTTTATGATTTAGTGGAGAAGCGAGTAATGTGGCGCGCACTATTAGCTTTATATGTTTGAAAATTAAAAGTAATTTTGTATGTTTCGTTAGAAATTCAATCCGTTATACCTGTGAAGTTGCAATTCTTCTTCAATATTAAGCTCTTTGACAGTTCTAGAGTAGTACCGGTACAATAAAACCTCCCAAAAATATATTTAAAAAGTTAAATATTAACAAAGTAGCGACCTTCTTTGAAACTAAGGAATTTTAGTTTTATCAAAAGATATTCGAGTTACGGAAAAAGGCTAAGAGACAAATTATATATGTGAAACCCCTTTCGAAGACTTCTGAACAAATTTCCTTTTGAATTTTTCAATATTTTGCATCCAAAAATTATATGAATAAACCGTTATTTTTTGTTAACCTTGTGTATTCTCTTCCAGCATGTTTTGCCAGATTTTAATTTTCTCTTCCGGTATATTTTACCGGATTTCAATTTTCTCTTCCGGAGAGAGGGCAAAAAGGGATTATCACATTCCTGTCCGTGTCAAATCCCAAATTTTTTTGGAAAAAAAGTACCGAAGAAACCAAAAAAAAAAATACTATTGTTAACGAAGTAAGATTAGGTACTCAACATATGTGACATTGAATTTTCTAATCCGGCATGTGTTTCCGGAGGTGAATTTTCAAACTTGTAAGAATTACCCTTGAATTCCTTGAAATTCATCATAAATTCCTTAGAGTTCCAAATAATTTAAGCTATTTGGCGGACGTCTTGAGGACATCCTGAGGACCTTTTAAAGATATAGAAATATTCAAAGGATGTCTTTAAGACGTCCAGTCACAGGACATTTAGCTAAACTAAATGTGAATATCGGTTTTTAAGACAATTCTTTTCAGGGCAGAAACTTTAGAAATGTACTGGGTGGACAGATGATTGAGGAAATTAATTTTTCAATGAATCAACACAAAATCTGTGATTTTACTTCTGTTTTGAAGTATTTGTCCTCATGATAGATGTATGATTTGGAAAGGCAGATTATGTGATTTGTTGGGTAAAAACTAAAAACGAGTTGAATGCGGAGGCTCTGCTCGAAGTGTCCGAATAGATTAAGTAGCCTGTGACAGAGGCCCATTAGCAGTCCTCGCACTTTTGTCCGAACCACCCATTACAGGGCGCCGACACGAACACGTACGTGCATTTACCAACGTGTGTTTTATGCTTGAACCGCGTTATGACTTGACAATGCATTTCTCCATTTTCCTCATGCCGTGATGCTTTTAGCGCTCACATACGACCGAGTAACGAACAAACAAAAGGACAAGGCTGCTCAGTGCTCAGTGCTCAACGATCACGAAAAAGGAGAAACCTTTTTCCGCGAACTTATTTGAAAACTAGCGTTTAACTTCTTTTAAGTTAAAACTTTTCTTCAATGTATTACTAATTACAAGAAATGACATATCTCCTCGCTTAACGCGAAATAGCATTTCCGAAGTACTTACCTTTGCTAAACGCGAACCTGAGATATTCTCAAAAAACTGAAAAAAGTGCACAAAAATTACTCATATTGCAATGCACTGTAATTCAGGATACATTGAATTTTTTTACATAAACTATAGGTCAATTTATTTGTTTGTTTTTTTCATGAAAAATAATTATCCGACAAAAATTTGAATTCAAATTATCCGTTTCTAAAATATCTTGAAAAATGTGCACCCATATTTTTCAGTTTCTGAAAACTTGTGCTTAAAACTGTTCTTAGCATCAGATGTTCAATTGTGGAACATAAAAGAAGAAATCAAGCTAAACGTCAAGCTGGAACAGCTGAACCATTTTTTTATATTTGTTCCTGAATATCATACAGTTGTGGACGATAAGACGATCAATCACATTGTTACTTGTTTATGAATTTCACACAGTTCTAGAACATAAGTCCATCAATCAAATTGTCATTTGCTTCTTAATTTCATGCAATTCTAAAACATAAGACGATCACTAACATGACAGTTGTTTCTGAATTTCATACAGTTTTGAAACATATGACGATCAATCACATTCTTACTTTTCTCTGAATTTCAAACCGTTCTAAAACATAAGACGAACGATTTGGGAACAAATAACAATAGGAGTGATCATCCTATGTTTCAGAACTGTATAAGGTTCAAAAACAAACGTCAATGTGATTGATCACCTTATTTTTCAGAACTGTATAAAATTCATAAACAAATAAAAATTTAATTGATTGTCTTATGTTTAACAATCGAGTAAGGTAAAGGTATACCTATCATGCGACAAATTTTGAGGGGTTTTTGAGATTTTGATTAATTTTGGAATGATAGTATAATATATTTTCAAAATGTTTAAATCAATGAATGGGCTAATCTTTTCTAAAGGTGAAACGCCTCTTAAAAGTTCAATTTAGTCAAAACAAAGTTATTATATTCATGTAAAAGCGGAACGACCTATATGTACCTATTGTGACACAACTTTTGGACTGTTGTACCGGTGTTGCATAATGCATGCCCCTATTACGGAACAGCAAAGAAATATGTTGTTTTTTTTTCAAATATTAATATGGCTTATTTTATATTATTTCCTATATTGAATCAAACTAAATAGTACAATGAAGTTTTATTACCACTGTTCATTAGGGTGGTTCAAAAATGCATCGCAAAATTTTTTTTCATGCTAGAGGGCCATGATCCCGGTTTTGAACTGAAGTTTCCCATGTAAAATGCATGAAGAAAAGTCACTTTTTTCAGTTTTTGAAATAATTTTTTAGGGTTTGAAAAATTGTGAAGGGAAAGTATAGAAGCTTATAAAGAATTATCCAGCGAAGAATTTCATGTATCGGAAATATGGGCTTGACACCCCTAACATTTCCCCACGAGTCCCTTAAAACTACCCTTAAAACCAAAAATAACAATTCTCCATGAAAAAGACCTTTCGGGCACTGTATTCTTGTCTTTTTTTTTACCTAAAATTATTTATATTGGTCTAGTGGAATATTTATTAGCATTGCTTAATACTCAAAAGTGTCGATGATGTCTCTTAGGAGAAATATTTTTCGAATACGTTCCAAAACTTATTCAAATATTATATGATCCTGTTAAAGATTAAGGCCTAATTGTTGAAACAATGAAAAAAAATTTGAAAATTTTGTGGAAAAAATCAAATAAATAAATTTTTGTTATTAAAGATAATAAACTGCCAGTTCGGCGAATCTTTGGACAAAAACCCCTTATTTCTTGAAAAAAACAAATGTTGAAGAAAAATTATTCAAACAAAACAAAATTGTTCAAAACTTTGCAAATTAATTAACAAATGTTGATAAAAATTCAACTGATTCACTAGACCAATAGTAATAATTCAAACAGAAAAACGAATTTTCAACAAAAAATTATTTAAACATATTCCATTTGTTTAAATAATTGGAAATTAATTGAGCCATGTTAATAGACATTCCACTAGACCAATATAAATGATTTTTGGTAAAAAAAGATGAAAAAACAGTGCTCAAAAGGTCCTTTTTATGAAGAATTGATATTTTTGGTTTTTAGGGTAGTATTCAGGGACTCGTAGGGGTGTGTTAGGGATGTCAAACCCATATGCCCGATACATGAAATTCTTCATTGGATGATTCTCTACAAGCCTTCATACTTTCTTGTCACGTTTTTTCAAACTCTAAGAAATTAAATTCAAAAACTGAAAAAAGTGATTTTTCCCCATGCATTTTACGCGGGAAACTTCAAGTCAAAACCGACAGCAGTTAAAGTAAAGAAAAAAGAAAATACAAAAATTAGGGATTTTCTTTTTTCGGATTTGGAACAAAATGGGGGTGGGGGTCGTTGCCCTGAAAAAAAAGTGTTTTTGAGCCACCCTATTGTTCATAGAGATAAATAAATTGAATGAAAGTTTTTGTTAAAATTGACAAATATGAACTATGAAGGGTAGTTTTCGTGAACAAAGGGGATTAAATTTTATTTCAAAAATGTTTGTTGTAGAGATTGAATTTTCATTAGGTGGATGAGAAAGAAGATAAAACCATGAAGGATTAAGTTTAAACTTATTTTAGGCTAAATACCCCGTGTGGAAAAGTCTACTGGGGCCAGACTGGGTCCCAGCCAAATTGCCCAAGTTCCAGTTGGGTCCCAACTGGAAACCCCAGTCTCGCCCAGGTGGGCTGTTCTCTGGGTTGTAACGCTCAGACCAACTAATACCCAGATTGGGGTAACCAGGTGGGTCCCAGCTGGGAAATACTTTTTACGCCCAATTAGTAAAAGAAGCACAGAAAAAACGGAAGATAAACTTTACATCGATTTCCGACGAAAGTTTCACTGCAACACAAATTAACCCTGTCGAATAAACTTTACACGAAATTGAGACAATTCTGTGTTTTTAAACCATCTCGGGATAATTTGTCAGCTGTTTGTCACTTTGTCAGTGACAAAAAGCGTCTTCTGCTATGGATGTGTTCCTAACCTACAATACCGACTGTGGCAGGAAGTATATATGAAAGTCTAATTATTTTTAAAATAACAATTAGGTAAGTAAAAAGTTGTTCTAAATCTAGTGTCCTGATTTATGTATAGCTTTTCACGTATATACTTTGCCGTTTTTCAATTGCTGCGAAGGACGTAGCAGACGACAGTTTTTATTCCATCGTATAGCATGTAATCTTTAAGAGCTGAACATTTTATCTGCAACAAAATTTAACTTCAGTTTTTTCTGTGAGGGTTTTATTTTAAAAAATTGACTTTTTGATTGCTGAGGTTGAATTCTAAAAATTCGTTTGAGGCAAAAAGTATTAGGATTAGATAATTGTTTACTCTGGCAGACATACTTCAATTGAAAAAAGGTAAGTCGTCTCATAACAAAATTGAATTCTAGTATTTATTGAGTATAAAATTAGGCTGTGTAATTTTGAGGTTAGAATGCGAGTAATTCAGCATTAACAAAATTTTTAGCTTTATTAAATATGCAATGTCACATATAGAGATGAAAGGTATTTTTGAACCAGATAGTTAATCATTTTTGAAATCTAAGAGTCAATGCTATGATTTTCGTAACTTACCATGCTCATCACTATATCGTCACTCGAGTCTTCTTCAATGTCTTCAAATTTACTCCTTATTATAACTCCACTGATCGCTCGATGTTTTCTCACACGTAAACGTAATTTATTATTTGCACACCTTTTTTTACTTAATTCACCCATTGTCTGTAAAAACTAAATTTACTAATAGTAACTGACAGCGACTGACATTTCCATATGGGAGCCGACTTGTTTTCTACGGCGGCGCACACTATATGGGAGCAACGTGGGTATACCCGGTATAAGTCCAAACAGGACGTAAATATTCTTTGGTTTTATTGGCTCAAATTTTCATAATTGAGAAATCGGAATAACTAAAAAATGTATAATATTAGTGGGAGATTGCCTTCCGCCTGTCGTATAATTAATATAACTCGGTTTAATTAATTAAACTTTTTACCCGGGACGCCTAGCTGGGACCCAGTTGGCGCCCACTTATTAACTGGGCTTAATTGGGCATATTTCCACACGGGACCCTTTTCGTTTGGCTCTTTTCTTATTTCATTGTTGTTAATAATAACTTCATGTGTTTTGTAGAATATTCGTTCTTTTTGGTAGAAAATTAATCTTCTTGGTTGGAAATTCTTATTTTCCCTTGAAAATTCGATTGTTTGTTTTAAAATATTTTTCTCTGTCAACTGAAAAGTGTTTTTCAATTGAAAACTCAACTATTCTTAAAAATTGGTCTTTTCTGGTCTTATTCAACTGTTTTTTATCAAAAATTAATATCTCTTTTGGTTGAAATTTCAATTATATTACATTGTTCGTTGAGAATTCATCCTTTTTAGGTGCCAATTCAACTACTTGGTTAAAAGTTAGACTCTGTAGCTTAAAATTAATTTTTTCCGTTAAAGATTCATAACCTTAATTGAAAATTCATCTCGAATTGGAAATTTAACTATATCGTCGAAAATCAATTTTTCTAACTGAAAATTTAACTATTTTTGCTGTAGATTCAACTATTTTGTTGAAAATTCCGTTTTTGTTTTGTTTTGTTAGAAATTAGTTTTTAAAAACAGAAAATTTGAATATTCTATTTTTGGATGAAAAGGTATCTTTTTTGGATGAAAATTTGAATATTTGTTCGATAATTGATCGTTTTAATTTTAAAATTGAACTATTTGATGGAAAATTTCTGTATCTGTTTGGTATAAAATTCAACAACTTAATTGCAAATTCATGTATTATGTTGAAAATGCCTATTTTTTTGTAGAAAATTAATCCTCATGGTTGAATATTAATCTTTTTAGTTGAAAATGCAACCATTCAAGTTAAAGATTCATCATTTTAGTTAAAAATGGATCTGTTGGGTTTAAAAATGAATTATTCGAGTTGAATATTCATCATTTTATTTGAAAATTTAATAATATTATTATTGTATTATAATATTATATGCATTAATATATAAAAAACACATTCTATTGTAAAATTACCTCGGTTCCATAAATAGGAGCAAGTCTTGAAAACGTGTCCGTCGATATGAAACACCCATGTTTCACCGTTCCATAAATACGGACCGTGTTGAAAAAAGGTGTGCGCATTATAAAATAATCAATTAATAAATAAAGTTGCGTCCAAATAGAGAAAAACTTCAATAATCTCGAATCTATAAACCTTGAGCTGACATTTAATCCATTACACATGTGAAATAATCGAAATTTGTGAATACACGAGATAAAATAAATTATAGATATCAAGCCTTCTGATTTGGATAAATGGCAGTGATTTTTCCCGAGTGTGGAAGTTAGATAATTGAAGTTATTTTTTAGTGTTATTTAAAACTTTAGAACCATACTTTCTTTTTCTTTAGATGAAAATCCTGACTTTCTTACTTATTAATACAATGATTTGTACTCAAAAATATACTCTTACATTATTTATAAATCAAATTATTTATCAAATTGTTGCATAATTGGGATATTTTTCATGATAGGTTACCTTATCTGATGCCAAGAACAGTATTAAATACAAGTTTTCGGGATATAAACATGATGAAATTAAATGAATTCTAGCAATAAATGTTACCTTAAACATATTAATTAACAATATATTCAAACTATAGACAAGTTTTATGATTATTGGGACGGTCACGATTACTGGAACTTTAATCTTAGTTTCTTTTTATTACTTTCTACTCATGTGCAGAAATTGCCACGGTTGGCCCTACTTACCTACTACAACAAGGTTTCTAGTCGGATCCCGGCCGGGCTAACCCTGGTTGTGTTTCATGGTCAGGAACCGGCCGGGCTACATTTATCTCGAATCACCTAGTCGGGAGCCGGCCGTTCACCCCACGGACCAACCCTAGTTAGTTGTCATGGTAGGGAACCGACTGGAGACTGCATTGGTCAGGATACTTTTTTTGTTGAAATTACACATTTTCTAAGCGCCGTGAGATTATCAAAGACTTACGTATGGATGCTTAATCAATTATTATATGAAAAGTATGATTTAAAGATTCATTATATCAGTAAAACAGAAATTAGCTTTTTTAAATTCTTAAAAAAAAATTAATTTTTTCCAATATGTTTTAACTTATTAAAGAAAACTTTTGTCGATTCTGCAATGTCCAACAGCAGAATTGTTACAGTTTTCGCTATTTTGAGACAATTTTCAGTCTGTACATTTTCAAATTTACCGCCATATCTGACGCCTTCTGCGCCTTGCGTCAGCGTAGACACTTGCAAGCTTCAGTTTCGCACCTCGAACGAAAATGCCCGTTGCACTCATGTCGCGTCGTCTCCTCGAAGTTTGCAAATAAAATCCGTTATTAAAATCAACGTTATTTCAGTAATTAGTTCAGTTTGAGAACACCACCTACTGGGCGAATAATAGTTATTTTATATTAAATTATATAGTGTTACGTATTCATTTTTTCCTCTCTTCCTTCCTAACCTAAAATCACCACGTGGTTTCCAAAATAAAACACTTGCTAAGAGATTCCAGCATCAGTGATTGAAACTCTACTCTAATTTTCTCGCGAGAATTTGTCAACTTGAGTTGACTTTTAAAGTTCACCGTATTTTTTATGATGAGCCCTAAAAGACAAAACAAGTTACCAAATTCTTACCTGAAGCAACATTTTCTATGCGCTCTGTGGCCGGATTACCCGACCGGATCCCGGCCGGTATGAAAGCCGGGATCCGAGCAGTTTACCGTGACATTTTTCAAGATATATATTTAAATACATTTTTTGCACTTATCTTCAGTTTTGCAAATATTTGTTAAACTATACCCGGTAGTAACAAACAGAAGCAAGATTAGTGTTAAGCATAGAAAAGGACTTCCGAAATTATATGTCGCATTCAGCGAGGACATAAGTCATTTTTGTTGACCAGTGATATACAGGGTATCCCAGACTCAAGTGTCCGAACTTATATAGGCGTATAAAAATAAAAAAAATAAATAGAAAATTCCTTTTCTAAAAATCAGTTGGAGTTTTAGTTTTTTAATTATAAAATTTAAGCTTAACACGATGCCGTTATAAATTTTCAAAAACAATGTCGGTCACATTTTTTTATTTGAAATTACAGATATCTTATAGGTGATAGGTCAAGCATTTGATTCGAAAGTTTATGAAGACGAAAGTGAATACACGATTATGGTATTCAATTTTTTTCTGACGGGAAGATTGTTTTTTTTCTGTTAATGACTTCTTTTTATTAGTGAAGAAGTCAAATGAAACAATCTTTTTTTCAGTGAAAGAATGCTCGTGGGGGCTAAGGCATGGGGTTTGGACCCACTCCGTTGGCTTGCGGGTTCGATTCCCGCCTCGCATACGCAAAAGCCTCGGCGGTCCGTGCAGTGAAAACTAGCATAGCAAGGGACGTTTATCTCTGGAGAGTTGTGGGAATGGTAACTCTAGAAAGAAGGTTCTCCAAGTACTTAAACCCGTTTTTCTTGGTGCTTCCGAACATTAGAAATTGCCATTCCAAGTTCCATTAATGTTTTTTGCATAATTTTTAATGTTTTAAACATGATGCCGTTATTATTTTTTATTAAGAGATGAAAGTGAATGACATATTGTTCTAATCGATTTTCACGCTCTGTACAGAAATCTAATATCCATTTCTCTTTTAGATCTCGGAGACCTTGTTTTTTATGTTGCTGTATTTATTTTATAGGTGAAGAAATCAAATCAAGCAATTAATTTTGAAATAGTTTATGAATAATTTTTAAATTGGAATAAGTTAATTTTTATTAATCCTAAAATATTAATTACATGAGTTTATAAGTCGAATAAAAGCATGTACATAATTAGGCAAAAAATGTATTATATGTAAAAGATTAATGAGGATGTACATAAAGAAATAAAATTCTCTTCTTTTTTATCCACTGTCAAATATCAAAATATGATTTAGATCAGTTTTAATTTATAGTTGAGTTTTAGGACTTCGGATAAAGGATTGAAACACATTATTAATAGTTACATTGTAGGATATCAGATTCATAGAAGAATATAGGCATTAGTATTACAAATATTACAAATATTTCGGCAATTAAATGCGCTTATGCACATTCAGAATAAATCACTAAAATCTGTCAATTGTCCTAATAAGCATTATCAGCACATTTCAAAGACTAAAAAGTTTCATCTCGAAACCAAATTGTGGAATAATTTTCTGGATATGGATGATAGTAAATCGTCTCTGAAAAACAATAACTTTCCATATTTCTATTTATAGGTTATTTTGTTTTCAAAAATAGAAGAGACCCGGGATTCCTGCAGTCATGCTAACGGACCGCGACTTTCCCAACTGCGAACGTATATAAAAACTCGGGTCTGTTTAAAATCAAAATGTATTAACTTGTAACATTAGATTAATAATTATTTAAAGAAATTAGCTATTTCAGAATTACAATTTATTTACTTTTTTAAAGGGAAAATTAGCTTGAAATATTTGTCTGTATTGATAGTATTTATTAATTTCAAATAGACCCGCGTTTTTTGGTACATGCGCAGTTGAAAAACTCGCGGGTTGTTGCATCACTGGGTACCCCGAGTTTCTGCTGATCCTTTTTAATGCCAAGAGATGGCAGCAGGCGTCGATTGGTGTCAAGAAATTTATTTCTTGCGTGAAAAAATAACAAGGCCATCTTTGAAACGAACTTTTAAGGCACCGAAATAATGATTTCGTGGGAATCTAGCATTTTTCGGTTGCTAAACAAATGTACAAAGTAGCATTTCTTACGCACGTATAACAAAAAATAACATTTGAAGTCTTCAAACAATTTTTGTTTTGTTTTTTCAGCAATTCAAAAATTGCATAAGCTTCACAAGTTAATTAAAAATGTTATTTGTGATACGACAGTGAACAAATCAACAAATCAGAAATATTTTAATGATCTTCGACGAGATCTTTTGAAACCCAGTACTTATTGTTAACTAGAGACTTACACAGGAGTTTTGAGAAATGTAAAACAGTAATACTTTATGATTAAAAACTACGAAACTGTAACAAGTGTGTATCACTTTGTTGATGTCGGGTTTATTTGTAAATAAGTAAAATTAACGTAGGAAAGAGTAGAGTTACCGTTCTTCAAACTACATTATTTAATTCTTTTCGAATTTTACAAGTATTCCTCTAAAGTTGAAACACTTTTTTCTGAATATGAGAAGTTGCTTTGCATTCAAGATTTTGAATCCAAAAACTAACTCCCTGAATTGAAATCACTGAGAAATAAGTCACTGAATGAAATTAGTAATCAGAGGAAATCAAATCCAGCTGGGTAGGGGGAGCTTGGTCTATTTTGTAAAGAACTGCCCCAAGTGTAAAATATCCTTCATATTCTACAATTTCAGGGGTGGTGTCCTGAACATAATGTCCACTATCCTCATGTGTAGAAAAGAAATGAAAGTGATTTCCGATAAGATCAAGTTCCTGGAAAAAAACGTAAATTAAAATCTAAGCCACTAACACTTGTTGATACATTTTTCTAAATTAATTTTAAAATAAATGTGAACCAAGTTTTCCTAGACTTACCGTTTTTGCAGAAACAAGAGTACCAACTCCAGTCTCCTGAGCGGAACCTTCGGCAAGGTATGAATACTTCTTCATAATTGTTAACTTGCTACCAGGAGGTACAGGCGCGGCTTCCACGTTTGCGAAGAGTGCGTTTGCCTTTCCTTTTTTTAATACAAAGACACCACCGAGACCTGGTAAGGGAATACACAATTTGAATTTAATATTAGTTAAACGCATTTTCCTTAATTTTTAAAATTAATATTAATCACTGGATATTAAATTACAACTCACCAACAAGTTTCGTATCTGCATAGCGATTTTCAATACTCTTTCTTATAGTAGCAACAAAACTGAATTTACCTATTCTTTTTTTTACAGCAACTTTGATGACCTTTCCAGGTTTTCCTTCGCTCAGAAAAAAATTGCCCTGTACTGCAAATCGTGTTTCATTCAAAGGCAGCGCCTTACATACAATTTTTCCTGGAATTTTCTCCAGTGTGATAATATAAGAGCTTCCCGCTGATGTTGGTTTCTTCAAAATTATGTTTACTGCAAGCTGTTAATGAAAATATTTCAATAATAACTTTTTTGTGAAGCTGTTAGCACTTTTTTCTTTGACGAAATGTAGATTCTTATCAGCAGATAATTGAATAGTATGAATATAGAAAATCAAAATAATGAAAATGAAGACAATTGGGTATTTTTGGAAACAAAATTGTTAGTTATTTTAAATGAAGACTTACGTCGCATTCTTTTTGCAAATAAGGCCAAGGACCATTAGCAGCACCAAATAAAAATGCTACGTTCGTATAGTTCAGATATTCGACGATAGCTTTAATATCGTATAATGGTTGCTTCTGGAGTTGAGTAGAATACCGAGTTAGTCCACCGACATCTAAAAGTGTCGTACTTCCTCCCATTCCTGAAAAATTAAAGGATTTAAAAAAATGTTACTCAGTATTTAAACATTATCAGGGTATCCAGCCATTCTTCGGAACAACATTCCAGGTCTTTTCCATGTTTTCCAGGCCAAGAAATCAAGTTCTTCCAGGTCACATTTTTTATATAAAATAATAAAATAACCGCTTGTTAGACATGTAAAATATGAGTCATTTCATTTCTTATTGACCACAAATTTCTAAAGATAGCAGAATCATAAATGAAAACATTCTTAATTTGTAGCGAACATAAGTTGTCTTAATGAAATCTTTGGGGATATTTTTAAATCTCTGTAATGTCTCTGCAATCTTACAAATTAAAATATTTTGAGATCCTTGTGAATTCATTGATATCTTTTGACGTATTTAAAATCTTTGTAAAATAGTGAAATTTCCGTGAAACCTTTGAGAAATCTTTTTGAATCTTTCAAAATTTTTCTAAAATCTTTAGAATATTTGTGAAATCTTTCTGAACACTTTTTTTTTATGAAATCATTGAAATATTCAAAATCTTTGTGAAATCTTGTGAAACAATAAAAAGAAATTGAAATCAATGAAAATATTTGAAATGTTTTGAAATCTGTGTAATCTAGTGTACTGCAATCTTTGAAATTCTTGTACTCCCTTGAAGTTTTTATAGATATTTTTAATGGCATATTTGAAATATTTGTAGAATCTCTCTGAAATCTTTTGTTATAATTTGAAATGATTAAAATATTTTCAGTATTTCTGAGATCTTTTGAAATCTTCTAATAAAATTTGAAATCGTTTCAAATCTTTCAAGTTTTTTGGAATTTGGTTTACTATGCTCTTTTTAAAATCTTTAAAATCCTTAAAATCTTTTGAATGTCTTAGAATCTCCTTGAAATCTTTATGAAATGTTCGAAATCTTTAGGAAAATTTTGTGAAATTTGTTTGATCTAATACACGCCGTTTTTAAATCTTCGAAATTCTTGAATGCTTTGAAATTTTTGTGAAATATTTCTTATATGCTAGTGAATAAAACTTCTGCATCCGTTGAAATTATTAAATTATTTGGAATATTTCTGAAATCTCTGAAGATGTTTTGAAACATTTTGGAATCGTTACAAAATCTTTACGAAATTGTTGTGAAATATTTGAAATCTGGTTTGCAAGTTTTTTATAAATCTTTAAAATTCGTGAAATCTTTGTGAAATATTAAAAATCCTTTTGAATATCTCACAATACAATACTGAAACTGAATCAACATCAAAATATTAAAGTCTGTTTATTGTCATCTATAAAATAATTGGAAAAGTCTCCAAAAAGTGCCTTCAAATCTTTTCATTCATTCTGTACTGAACAAGAGATAGATTACATCTTAATGAATAAAAAAATTTTCAGTAACAAGATTTTCTCTAAACGAAAGGTTTCTCTCATAATAGACTAACAGATTTAATTTATTCGTCGTATTCCAATAAAATAACTGTTTTGCAAGAAGAAAAAAAAATTTGAAATTAAAGTTCCCGTGGAAAATTCAAGGAGATTCCCAGGTTTTCAAGGTTGGAAAAAAATTCAAGGACAATACGAGGTTTTCAAGGTTTTCAAGCTGGCTGGAAACCCTGATTATATAGGTTTGTCTTAGAAAAATGTAGTTTACCAGAAGCCGCTAGATGAAAAGGTGGTTTAGTAAAGTCTGGAGAGTCAACGATTTCGACTGTGGCTTCAGCAAAGTTTTTTAAAAGTGCATCATGGAAAACTGAAATATTTGATTGAACCATTAGTTCTTTCGTATGCGAATATAAATTTTGCTTTTTAGTTGCAAAAAAATTTGTATAAACCTGTTTGTATCTCAGTCAAAGGAGGCTCGTATAGTGTTCTCTTTACAACTTTAACTTCTGCTATATTTACTGTAGTTTGTCCGTTCTATTGAAAAGAAAAGGAAAACTGTTAGGATATAGGTCACTTTTATTTTAAATTCAAGAAAATTACTTACCAATAATCCGCAAAACAGGAGTGAATGTACAAAATAGATGCAGAAAGCTTTCCATTTATTTAGGGTTTTCATGGTTCAAAAGGAAATATCAATAGTCAATCAAACCAGCTTCAATGCAGGTTTGAATAAAAACCTGGATGCTACGCAATTTCGCAATCTTATCTTATTTTCTATTCTTCTCTAAAAAATGAATGGTTGCAAAATTCGCATTTTTATTTTTGTATTGTTGCCAACTTTCTGCTATGCTTATTGGCCTTCTTATTCTTCTTAATCTAAGCTATCAGGAATAGTGTTCTTTTTTATGTTCAAAAACAAAAATATTACGTTTTTACATTCGACTTCGATATCATGAGCTTCCCGTTTATCCTTCTCTGAAAAGTAGGCGACATAAAAAAAATCACGATTACTATATTCTTATTGCTGTCGACTTTTTGCTTTGCTTTACGACCCATGAAGTGAATATTGCCCTGAATTCAAGTTATCATAGATATTGTTTCTTTCAATGTTTAGAATATGATTCAATTCTGAGGAAATACTATATTTTTATTTTATAGAAACCGTTTCTTTGCGTCATGAAGGCGAACAGGTACAATTATCGTGAGCAAACAATCAAAATATAGTTCAAAAAATTATCGTGTCTGTCTGAATTCTGTCACTATCGGTTTCTCAATATAAGAATGAAATTTCCTATTTCAGTTTTATTTTCATCACTGAGTCAAGTTATATTTATTTATTCATTCTACATGTAAATCTGTTCAAACTTTTATATTTTTTTCCTCCTTTCCCCGCTCCATTTAATACTGAAAGACAATCTGTGTGAGTATCAATAAAATGTTATACGAATACTATTGTTACTAATAATATTATCACCTTTCAAAAACATTTCCAGCTGCAGAATGACACAATTATATGTGACGCCTATCACACAATTATCTTTGACACCTAGACAAGTTCAAAGGTAAATACTCCTTGAGATCATATTCAAGATCATTCGTTTCTCCCCCCTTCTTGCCATTCTTTTATCCCTCTCCCCTTGTCCTTATCAGTTTTTCCCACTCTCTCACATATTTACAGAGTTCTGACACTGGTTTCCACCCCATGATTGTCCAGATCGACTCCTCACACCCAAGATCACTCCACCTTTTCCAATGATCTCTTGAAGCTGCTTTTGCTGCCTTTCTGTCCATATGACTTTGACCCCCAGGTTTTGCTCTTGTCTTCCCAGTGGCTACAATCTCCCACCTCACTGTCAATAAACTTACATCCAGGATGGAAACTGGATTTCTGAATTCTGTCCATGTCTATACTTTTTTGTTTGTCCTTCCCCTCTTTAGATGCCCCACCAATTCTTCCTCGAACGTTTCACTATCGAAGATTTCATTCCCCATAAATTCTATTGGTTCTGCATCCCCTTCCTCCCCCAATGCTGCTAATAACTCCCTCCCCCAATTTGACGGATTTCTATTTCTAATCACCCTCAGTGCTTCTTTCAGATAGACTTTAACTAGTCTATGTCCCTCTAGGTTCCAAATTCTACCACAAAGCACGAGAACCCTCCGTTTTGCGTCAATATATAGGCTTTCCTTTCACTTTCTTCCCTCCACAAGTAGTCAGGTATATTTCTAGTGACTCCCACCCCCATTTTGATTATCTTTCCCTGCACTCTTTTCAATTCACCCCTTCTAGTTCGTCTTCAAATTTCCACTCCATAGGTTGCCCCAGTTTTCTGGTTGCCGCGTTTGTAGCTTGCATTCCCTCTTCTGACTTTTTTCTAATATGAGTCCCATAAGAATTTCTCGAAGAGAACCGGAATCCCAAGTATTACGAGCTGTTATCTCCATTTCTTTATCGTAAATCATCCACTTCTCCCTTCCTTTCTCTTGCCTCCCCCTGAGTATAACTATTTATGTTTCATCTACGTTAATCTCCAGTTCTTTATCCTTGAAGTATCTCTCTCCTGTCCTAAGCATACTGCTTAGTTTCCTCCATCATTAGCAACAATCACTATATCATTGGCCTATTTAAAACACTAAACTTCCTCATTTCCTATTACCGCCCCCATCTCACCCTTGGCTTTCCATTCCTCGTCGATATCGTCAACGAATATGTTGAAAAGAGCTGGACTGAGAGGTCAACCCTGTCTTAACCCCCACCCTGTTGCGAACCTAACTATGACTCCCTCTCCCGTAATTATCTCATTCTCTGTATTATTATATATGCTCTTTACCATGTCATAAGATCCCTTTTCATTCCTTTTCCCGCGATTTCTCCAGGAGCAGGTCTCTATCTGCTGCATCAAACGCTGCTATCAGGGCATTGAAAGCTACATACAGCTTTCCTCTCTTGTTTTCAATTTTATTAACCACCAATGAATTTAAAATGAAGATTGGCTCCCTGGTCCCTCTCCCTCTCTACCCTCACCTCTTTCTACTACGGTCCCTGCCAATAAGTTCCCCATATTCTGCAGCTTGTCATCACTTGCGATATTCATCCCTCTTTTCCGTTTGCTTCCACATGAAAACCTCTCCAGAATTCCACCAAATCCCTGCTCTCAATAATTTTCTTCCTTTTTTACTCACATGAGCTATTTCTGTCAATTTTTCTTACATTATGTTTTTCATTTTCCTCCTTTTTCTTTTGAACTCCATTTTCTTATCATCTCCCCTATTCTTCAGGAAAATGTTTAATGAGTTGAATGTCTTATACCTCTGAATCTTATATTCTCCTCCCACCCAGTCATACTCATCCGGCTACGAGCCTCCCACTTTTTTTATTATCCCTAATTCCCTGATTGCTTCTTTGATGGCTTCTTCCAATTTCCTCCCTCCTAAGCCTAAGTTCATCACCTCTTCTACTTCCACCCACCTTTCCGCCAGCATTCCTTCATAAGCTATTATTTTCTCTCTGTCCCATATCAGCTTTCTCCTGATTTCCCCCCTCCCACGTTCCGAGCGGGTTCCTCCTCTCACTGGCTTGTCCTCACCTGTAGTTCTTCTTCTTTCTTCCCAAGGTCCTTTAATTTTGAATCCCACTCCCAGGTGGTCAAAGACAATCGTGGGCCAAATAAGGATCTTATTCAGGACATCATCTTCCCCCTCGTATGAGACTAGATCAATTACCGAACCACCCCCCTCTCCCTTTTTTAGCTCGAGATTTTCTCAGGAACTTTTCATCTTCATCTCCCGCTTGTCTGTCCCCACTCTCGCATTTAAATCCCCGACAACTGAGATCTCTTCTCCTATGTATCTTCCATAATCTACTTTCTCTTTAGTTTCACTAAGGATCTTTTCGATTCCTACATTATTGTAACTCGCAACTATTCTACACCTTTTGCCTTTAGATAATCTTATCCCTGAGACAACTGCGCCATTCGCCTGAGTTTTGATCCTAACTCCTTCCCCTGAATTTCTCTTGGCGCCTATCAATATTCCCCCGTTTTCCTCTCTTTTTCATTCTTTTTCATAGCTTCCCTATTCTCCCACCTATATTCGCCGCCTATTCTATTCAGCTCATTCACCAAGGCTCCCTGATTATTTTCAATTACCCACGTTTCTAGCAATACAATAATGTTAAATTTGTTTACATCATTTCAAACCCTTTTTATTTTATTTTCTTTTACCCCACAGTATTCCAACAGGTAGCCTAGATGAAACCATTGCCCTCACCCCCGAACAATAATCAGCTATTATTATTATTCCTTTCCACTGATGCCAGTTTCCATCCATCCAGATCTTTTTCTGGAAGTGCTCAACATGCACCGATCTGCCTTGACTTGTCGCATCGGTTGCCAGGGCGTTTAACCATTCATTTACCCCCTTCTGCCTCCAAGTGTATTTTATGTGAGTCGCCAGAGACAGCAGTACCCCACCTTCAGTCACTCCAGTCACAGAGTTCACGGAAATACTCCGTCCAGTTTGCCTTTTTACCAAAAAACAAAATTCCAGAGCTTCCACGCCTGTTTGCTCCGTCAGTTCCCTCACTACAATATCATTCCTGCCTTTTTCCCTTATCTTTCTCTAGTAGGTCCATACCCCTTTTTTCAACTTTTCTTGAGCATCTTTAGTAAGAGATAGCCCTCCCACTGAATCTGTAAATACGTCTGAGTTTAGATCTCCTCCGTTTGGATCCCTCTTTGGCTTGCTTGATGCAGTTCTCTTGTCGACTAGTTTTTCCATAGCGTCGGTCCCCCCTCTGGTGTTCCTTGCCAGAACTTCATTTTTTGACGACTTTGATAGCGGAGAATTTCCCGTAGACTGACCATGTGCTTCCTTTTCCAACAACTTTGCACACTCCACTAATTCGGTTGACACTTCCTGGAAATCTTCAGACTATGTATTTTACCGCCTTTGAGTTCCTCTTTATATAAGTCCCGAAGTGTATTCCTAGGGCTTCTCATCTTGGAGAAGACAGTTTTTAATCTTGAATATGGGATTATCACCATGATTTAGAATGTCTTGCTTAGTACCCACTACGTATTCAATTAAATTTCTTTCTAGAGGATCGTTGGGTTTTGTGCTCCCTCATACTGTATGGTAAGAGTTTGCGCTACAGCACAACAGCGGCGAAATCCTGTTCTCCTTGCAGTGCTGAATTGAACTATCTACCTCTCTGGGAGGCGGAGGCTCCTCAGTATCGCCAGGAAAATAAGCCAAAGCCATATACATCCGCTTCTGCTTCTAAGTCTCACCTCAATAACGTCGAGGTCCCTTGCTGTTCTTTTTCATAGCTTCTGATATGTAGAGCCACAACCTTCCAAGCCACTAATCCTTTTCTTGTATAACCAGTGTTTTTGGATCACGGCAAGCCCTGTCTGCACAACTGACATACGTATGGTTAAAATAGTCGAAGCGCCTTTGCTGTGGTTCAAATTAGTCTAAATCATAGAGATCCAAGTGTGTGACATTGACAGGCTAATTCGGCAAGGCTCCAGACACTTTTGGTTCCCTCATGAAGCTCCTACCTGCCTCAAGATAGGTTTGATAATCCAGAGCCGCGAGGACCCTGATTGAAATTTCGGGAAGTCTTCGGTCTGGCTCCCTATCTGTTGGAATACACCTTTCAAAAATTGATTAGTAGAGTTAGGTTCTGGAAGCTCAGGCGCTGCAGAATGGCTGATGGATCTACTGGGGTGCCAGGGATTAGTACGGTATCCTGCGGTACATTTCGAGGCACTTCGTCCTCTTAATCTCCAGGCATCGTCCCTGTCTCAACATAAACTCTGGAGTTCTTTCCACTAGCCAGTTCTGCGACCATATTTCCGCACCCTCTGCTATGAAGGCGCTCGAACTGATGAACTCGTCGTTGAATATCAGTCTGTTCAACTCTTTGGGAGTAAGAGCGTCTTCATAGTAACCTGACGCAACGACAACTCTGACCAGGGCGTTTTTATGCATCTGTGCGAAAGTGAGGCCCTGTGTTTCCAGAGCCTTCTGTCACTTTGATAATCTGCTGAAGGAGTTCTTTGGAGTTCCTCCTCCTCCTCCTCTTCCCCGTAAAACAAGCCTAAGGAGTTGTTCCAGATGATGTTTCTGCAACCATTGCTTGTGTTAGGCTAAATTTCAGTCAATTTTGATATATTTTGGATCAAAAGGCCGACATTTTTAATGCTTTCGCATAGCGACGCTAGTATAAGAATTTTACTCAGGGTTCTTAGTTTCTTCCTCACATTAGACACTTGCAATACATCTCAATGCAGAGAATGAAGTCGGTAGACCTAATAATTTCCGCACTGGGCATGGTAACGAACGGACAGTCATCTTACCGACTGCATAAGGGTTTCTTACGAAACCCTAAGAATGCATACAAAAAAAAAAAATGCTCACACGAAATGTAAGTGAATGACGTGTCTTTTACCGCTGCTGTCCTTCTACAGAAGCCACGAGCATTGCAGGTAGAAATAGTCCCCTCTGGATAATTCGCAGCATACTTTGTTTTGAATTTGTATCTCTGTTCGCTTTTCGTTTCAAACTTCGCATTTTCATAATAGTTTCTTTTGAGGTAATTGGCCGCAAATTGCTAACGCTAGCTAAAGCATCCTGAGCAGGCACAGTTGACGTTCCACTGTTCACCGTTTGTCGCAGATATTTTTGCTGACCAGCTGCTTTATTAGCGAGATCTACCTCACTATCTCGCAGCTCACCATCCCCACCGATCCGCATGTCCCCCTGTAGTGGCTTCAGGGGCGCCCCGAAGATTACGAAAAGCAAACAACTTTTTAAAATACTAAAATACTCTCCATGTCTTTAATGGGTTATTGGTGATCCTCTTAGTACCTTTCCTTTTCGTTCTCGGTCTGTTTGCCATAGGAAACCCTGTCAGTAGCAATGCTGCAGCCAAAATAGCCCTTTAAGCCATGACAGGAAAGCTCAAGACTTACCGCGACAAAAACGCAAGAACAACTTTATTATTTGTTTTATCTTAAACTTGTTCTCGGGCGAACCCGGTTTTCCATCATAGCCACGGACTAAGTCAAGTGACTGATAAGATGAGGATGTTATGAATTAATTTGAAACAATGTGTGAAATCTTTTCCGATGATATTGCAGGTACAAAATTAGGAGCATGGTTTGGTTTGCAGTTTGTCTTTTACCGCTGTTATGCTTGAACAGCGTACGTGATTGCTAGAAATGACAACAACCGCCTCCGGATAATTTCCTAGAGCTACTATCCATCACTTAATAGCTCTTCAATCGCTTGCTTCCTGACGGTCTACAAAATGCCTTACAATGCGACAGGTGTTTAATAAAACCGCCTTCTTAGCTGCTGCCAGGACCCCACTGACTCCTGAATGTTTAAGATGCTAAGTGCATCTTGAGTGCACATTGCTTGTAGCCGAAATCACAATAGTATAACTTGATGCATTTTTCACATTCTTCCATATTGCGACATCGATAACTTGCTGCAGTTTCTGACCTGAACTAGCGTATAGCTTCAGGTCATTCATGTATAGAAAATTGGTAACTGGATGATTATTGTGACGTTGCAAAATATTTGCAAGTCACAAGACTTAGGTTAATTGTTTAAGATAGCCTAAGCTCAAGAATAGATTGTGCCTGTTTTTCTTTTTTATTCTATGTACTTTTCGAAAATGAGACTATCCTGAAGAAGCCTGCACGGAGAAAAATGGAAGGTCAGTTTAGCCATATAGATGTGCGGACCGACTATATTGCAGGGTTAACTATAGGACAGCCCTTGAATATGGCTAAAGCGACTATCTCTAGAAGGTTGAAACAAGAGGTTCAAATCGATCATCTCAGAGTGTCGACTTGGTCATCTCGTACGGTCGACTCAAGCGTCATATAGAGTCGAACCGATCATCACACAGGGCGGAAAAGATCATTATAAAGGGTCGAATCACTCATCATAGAGGGTAGATTTGGTCATATCAGATAGTCGTCTTGATCTCCTCGAAAGTCGACCTGGCCGTCTTAGGGTGTCGATTTAATTATCCTACATTTTCTATATATTTTTTCCTTTTCCTATTCATTCCAGTCTCTCTCTTATAAGAGGCTGGAAATTATAAAATTACGTAGAACCTATAAAACCTGAAAATTTATATGAAATACATGAATTCTGAAAGCATTCTTCATTGTTTATGGAGAGCGAGGTGTCTAAGACATAATTTGATATGCAAAAACAGTACACATTGAAAATATATTTTTTGGAGCACGAAAGGCGTCAATGTGACACGACACGGTGTCACACTGAATGGTAAGATTTGAAACACTCAAGTGAATTCATGAATCAATATCCCACATGTCGTTACTTTCTGCATCATTAATAAATGCTGAAATGTTTTGTACGTTTTCAGTTTGAAACGAAACGGCGACAACAAATTGATAGCTGAACGTCCAATTACGCCTTTATCCTAAATCCCTTGGAAGCATGAAATTTGATGTCGAAAATTCAAAAACAATAAGCTTAATACACTTTGTTTCATGTTCTCTCTTATGAACGCTTCACTCTCCACGAATTTTTGAAATATCGAAAAGCAGTTAAACTGATTAAAAACATGTTTAAGTTCACTAAACAGAAAATGTGACGCTGAAAGGCTCAATGACATTCACTCACTCCGAAAATGCTCTAGAGTCCAGACAACGGTGCTGCCAACTGCGTCTACTACCGGATTGGTTAAGGTTGGCGGGCTTATTTAAAATGATTATGATTAAATGTGAAAAGCAATTGTGTACAGCAAATATTTAGAGTAAAGTTATTAAAAATAATTCTAATTTGCTTACAAGGAAGACTTATGAAGTGAAATTTCAATTATTTATTAGATTTCCTTCTCAAAAATAAATGATTGATTTCACGTTCAAAGAAAGGAATATCTTTTTCATCGTAAATATGAATTTACAATTATTCCTAATATTCTTATACACTTTACATTTATTATTTGTTGTAAGCATTTGACTTACACATTCAATAATTTTAAATAAACACGCCAACGGTAACTATTCGGGTTGGCCCTCCGCGATGGGTCATTTGCCCTTTCGTGGATGGTCGAAATGAGTGAAAACAAGATGATCGTATTGTGGGGGGGGGGGGTGCCCCCCCCGAAAGGATACCTTGCCTATCCCTAATAGTGAGTCTGACCTTCTTACAACACTCAGCCTGGCCATAAAATAAGAGTCTCTCTGACTGTGTCGAAGAAATTCTGAAAGGCTAATTAGACCATCTAGAAGAACGGACTGGCTCTCTAAATTTTGACCCTCTAACTTTGACCATCCATTTTTCTCCGTGTGGACCCTCCAGACCTAATAAGAGACTTCAAGAAGCAAATTAGACGCCTTTTGTCAATTGGAGTAATTGGATTGAGTCTTTGTAGGAATTTTAGTAGCCAGCTGGATTGGTCATATACTCCGAAGAGGCT
Organism: Andricus quercusramuli; assembly: GCA_932178445.1. NCBI lineage: Eukaryota > Metazoa > Arthropoda > Insecta > Hymenoptera > Cynipidae > Andricus > Andricus quercusramuli. The sequence goes on along the minus strand of CAKNXH010064572.1, from coordinate 26,905 downwards.
GTCTTGGACAACAATTCAATATCATTTCGACCGGATTGGATTACTTATTATCACAAAGTTCAGAAGAGACTTTTTTGCTAGGCAGAGTATTGTCCTTTGCAGTCACATCCCTGATGGCCTATTTCTTCTGTTTCAACATTCCATAGTAACGCCAATCACAAAGCAGGATACCAACCAGGATCAACCAATCAGGATACAGCCGGTTGCTAACGAAGAAAACAACGCCGGAACATTTCTCACCTTTCGTCTATCAGCTTCTCGAGTAACACGGTCTATCGAGTATTTCGTATTTATTAGTATTCCAAAGTCAGATACTATCGTGAACACTTGGAGTTTTTTAATTGTATAATTGTATTTTAATTGTTATTGTGTTTTGCGACTTGTATTAACATTTTGTCTTTTGTCTTTTGAGTTACCCTATCCTCCAAAAATATATTTAGTATCGTAATTTAATCATATTATTAAGCCCATTTATTAGATCTTGGATAAACCAGACGGAAGATAGAATTTCATTTTTGAAAACATTTTAATTCCTCCATTTTGTATGAATTCTGTCTTCCCCTTGAATCAATTGTTTTCCCCCGTCAATTATTTCGTAATAAACCAAATTTTAACTGAAAATTATCTTTTACATTGAAATAAATATTATATAATCCTAGAATCATTCATTTATTCATAATTCTTATTGAAATAATTAAAAGTTTTTTCGATTTATAAGAACTATCCCCTATACCATTTACCAGAGACGGGGCTGAGCTAGTCAATGATTTAATTCCCGGTTCAATAATTTTAACTTCGAATTTATTTTCAATTTTGAATTACTTTTAATTATATTCCAAGTTAGTTTTGTCCTATTTGTGAATGATCCATGTAGAATCTGGCGCCTGCAGTTCATTTGGTGAATAAGATAAGTAGGAAATTTGGTTTTGAATAGAAATTAGTGCCGAAGTATGCTGAACTAACTTGAATAAATTGGTTCGGTTATATTATCCTCATTAGCATATATTTTGAACCCATGAGAGATGTTATTTAGTGTTTTACTCAATGGGTTCAACGCTAAACAAAACCACAGTGCACCGAAGGAGTACCTTGAAATAAACCTTTCGTAATGCGTATTGATCCAGTTATCCTTGGTTGTCCATGATCAAAATACTTCATTCTTGTACCCCAACGCATCATCGCATGACTTGGGAAGTCAATCATGCGTGGGCAGATTTGGTAAATTCTTAAGAGTTCAAGCAAATAGTCATGCGGTACGGAAGAAGACGGTTGCTTGTCGCCAATGAATGCCATGTGCAAGCTCCTTTGATGTTTACGAGCTTGAGTCAGCGCAACAGCGTCTATGGTGAATAAAAATCTTTACTGCCTCGCGAGTTTTTACAACATCCTTTTTGTTTTTCTGTGAGGATATAATTCTCGTCGCAGTGACAATATACCTTATCTGCAATGATGGCTGTAAGACAATAATTTAATGGAAGAGAGGCTTTCGGTCGAAATTCAGATGGATTTTGAGCGTCTGGTTTTTAGGAAACATATAGGTTGTACCTTTAAGCATAAAGCCTGGCATCAGATCTGAGTGTTCGATGATCCTCTGAAAACACCGGGCCAACGCAGGATGTTCACTCGTCAGGTATTTGTACCAGAAGTTGGGCACCATGTCCGGACCTGGAGCTCTTCAGTTACCCGCCATTTTCAAAACCGCTGAAACATCTGAAGCTGCGATGTTAGTCAGCTCCAATTCAGGATTATTTCTAGTTCTTGTTATCTCTAATTTAAACCAAGCAGCGTCTAAGTTACTAGAAAATTTACTTTTCCAGAAAAACTGAGAGATAGGAAAAAATGTTGAGCAAAAAAATGATCCATCTCTAGAAGATCTACAAAGTTACTTTAGACTATTTTTGATAAGACCGATAAAATCGCGTCTAGCCTTTTTCCGATAGAACTCACGGTCTTTCATTCAAACATTGAGTGTAAGCATAAACAGTAAATTATTAATTTATTATGATAACATAATTCAATTTAAATTAATTGAATTATGTGAATACATATGAAAAACCAAATGCGAAGCACGCGTATTGTTATGAGAATGTGTTCCTTAAGGCTGATAGAACCTTGAGCAAATTTATGTTTCTTTATTATCTAAAATCAAAACAAATTCAATGAACTTTTTGAAAAAATGGGTTTCGTAAGTTAGCTAATATTTGCAAGTAAGCTTTTGCATATGCATGTAGAATTTTTTTTATTTGGCACACATTATTATTAAATTGTGTATATAGTTTTATTATTTACTAAATCATCAAACTTATGATTTTGGTAGAGGTTTGGAATTTTTCAAATATTAGTTAATAAAGTGTTTTTTTTTCTAGCTTCAAAATATTCAGAAACGCAGGCAGACATTAAAACATATCTTTTAGTATGCGTACATTTTTTAATGGTACATAGTTTTATTATTTACTGAATTATCATGCTCACGACTTCGGTGGAGACTCCAAATTTTTCGAAAACAATTTTATAAAGTCAATTTCGTTTTACTAACAACTACTCAATAAAGACGAAAAATATTAAGAAATATTTTTGACTTGGTGTAGATTATTCAATTATATATAGTTCTATTCTTTACTGACTTATCAAATTCATGGTTTCGGCAGACTTGTAGAACTTTCAAATACAAGTTCATGACGTTTTTATTTTTTTTAAGATTTAACTTGTCAATAACGATGTAAAAAAATGGGAAATATTTTTTAGTAAGCACACATTTTTAGACGATACTAAATATCATAATGATTTCTAATTCGATACAAAAATGAAATTTTTAAGAAAAATTTAAGTCCATTTAAAAGATATTTAGACTTTTGAAAGTTCAAAAGACATATAAGAACATTTTATAAATTTTCGGAAATATCTTCAAGTTTTTAAGTATTGTGATTCTCTTCTCAATTTATAAAAGTTATACATATTTTCTAAACTGACTAGACTTTTTCCTAAAATTTAGAAAAATCTTTTAAAATTTTAAAAACAATCCTAAAATCTCACAGCGATTTTTCGACATGCCAGAAACCTCTCAAAATTTATAAACAGCTTCTTTTTTGATATCCTTAAAATTCCACATTTTGTTCAAAAATTTTTGAAATCCTTTTGAAATTCAAAATTATAAAATCCTAAAAAAGTAAGAAGAATGTCCTTAATTTTTTAAAAATTATGTTCGGAAAGTCTTTGAAATCGTTTGAAATGCCATCCTAAAATTAATTTGTAAAATCAAAAATCATTAAAAATTTTCCCGGAATATTAAGTATTTTCTATTCTCTTTAAACCTTTCATAATTTTTTTAGAAACTTCTGAAAATTTTGTGCCAAATCTTTAAAAGTCCAAATTTTATTAAAATTTTAAAAATCTTTCAAAAACTTCTAACTCGTAAATTTAAGCAATTTTTTCTAACATTTTATAATCTTGAAAAAATGAACATTCATGCTGTAGAATTTTTTAGATTCCTTTTTAAATTTATAGGAAATCATTTAAATTTTTCCAAATCTTTTTCTATTTTCTCTTCGAATTTACTTTTTTCAATTAAAAAATCGTGAAAAATGTTCCCATAAATCTTAAGAAAAAGGTTTTATTCTCGCAAAATTTCCAAATTCTCAAGAAATATATATAAAGTTTTCTTCATCGCCTTAAAATCTACATACTGTTATCAATTTTTTCTAATTTTCCCATTTTTAAAATATTTTTTTATCTTTCCGAAACTTCTCAACAATCCAAATCTACTAAATATCTTTTGAAGGAATTCGAATTCTTGATAAAATTTGAAAGAACTTCCGCAGAAACTTTTAAACATTCTTAATATCTTTCAAAAGGATTCAAATTTCTTTTACAATTTATAAAGAATTCTGTAAAATTGAGATATTTCCGTAAAGTATTCCAAACTATTTTTGGACAGGTTAGGAAGTCTTGAAATGTTTTGAGATCTTATTAATTTTTCTCCTGAAGTTCATTTTTCATATGAAAAATCACTCCAAGCTTTCATCATTCTTAAAAGACTTCTGAATTTCTTGTCAGAATCGTGGAAAAACTAGATTCTGTTAAAAAGAATTGTATATCTTTTGAAAACTTTTAAATATCTCATGAAATTACTCGACTTTTTCTCAAATTGTACAATTTCGCGAAAATTATAACATTCAGTTTTCTAATCGTGCATCATCAGGGAAAATTACAGAGAAAAGTTTCACCGAATATGCCGGACTAGAAAATGCGGAAAAAGACCGTCATTTTTTCACAAGATACAAAATTATACTGTAGCTAGAAAAAAAAGTTACTTTTAGTGTAAGACATATTTGATAGACTTCTGGGTGCCGGATTCAAATCTGCCAGAAAAAATAGCATAGCATGTCTGCATTTTGAGAAAAATCCGGTTAAGAGTGAAAAATCCAAATCTGATGTCAAAATTTGGACATCTTTACAAAATTGTCCATACTGCCGTTTCCAGCAAATATTGCTTTCTAGAGAAGAATAATAACAGCTTAGAGATGAACATATTTTTCAAAGTTTCAACAATTGTTGCATGAATAAAATTGCAGTCACAGAACAGTTGCCTTAAATAGACGTTCGACTGGATATGACATGTGATGTCAGATTTAGATTGAGTACATCGACGATGAAGAGGGTCGTTTTTCTTCAAAAATTTCGGCTTTAAAACCCCATTTTTCTCAATCATTTTTTTTTAATCGAAATAAATAATTGTACTCCTAGACTAAGTTTTTAATGTACTTTTGTCTTCAACTCATGCTCAAGATGGCAGTTTTTAGAATTGTTTGAAGAATTTCAGAGAAGAAGACCTCTATAGTATTCCAAAACTGATTGAGTAACGAAAGAGTTAGTGTTTCTATTAAAACAAAATTATTAATTAATTGTCCAAGCTGTTGCAAATGGCTTAGCTTTTTACAAATAAATAAATTGTTTAAATGCTGTGAAGCTTAAACTTCAAGCTTTTGAAACGTTAATACTTTAAAGAGAATTTATATCAAATTACATTATAATATAATATATAAAGTATCTGAAGTGATAGTGGTTAATTTTGTACAAGATGAAGAATTTTTCTAGCAGAAGCTTCTGAGATATAACTTTGCGAATATGGAAATATGTTGGGTTGTTAAAGAGTCAATTCATGATAAATTTGTAACTTAAAAATGGTTTATTCTATGAAAAAACTTGCAAGAAGGAAAAAGATTTGTTATTGAAGAAATGCTTGTGATTATGAGAAAGCGCGTACAAACCGCTATCGAAACTGCGTTGGGTAAATATTTTATTGAAATAAACAAGAAATTTCAATACAAGTTTGTTGGATAGATTTCAGTCCTGTTTTTCATGAATTTTTGATCCCTTGCTTACTTTTCGTGATAATAATAATAATAATGATATTCATAATATTTTATTATATTTATTGAAATAAATACTGATTTGCGGTAGTGAATTGCCGCCAATTAAGAAAAAAACCGCGATCATGTTTTCTCGAAAAGACGATATAGTTATCGCACATGTATTCAATATGTAAGTCAATCCTTCACCGATTCGCCGTAAACATTTCAGAATCAGTCAAAAATCTCCAAAGAATTACTTTTGCGTAGATATATATATTCATAAGAAATCATGTGATAACATAAAACTATATTTAGCAGATTCTAAAACTTTAAACATATACGATTTTTAGCGATTAACCTCCGCAACAGCTTACATTTATGAACTGACTAATACCAAATTTTCAGTATACATATACGTATCTATTTATCTCATTTTTTAGTTGAAATTTATTTTTTATTTTTTGAATGAAACAAGTATTCATTCTTCCTCCTCAATCAACTCTAATTAGACGCATTGTACTAAGTTAAGTAATCTTTATTTTTATTACTTTTAAACGAGTATTTTATCTAACTTTTGTAGTGCACAGCTCTCTGTGCTATACCTTCCTGTAATTTGAAATTCCATTTAATGACATAAAATACCAAAAAAATCGATTTATTCATTTAATGTTAGTTTTAAAATTTTTTGAGAAGTATATTCAATGTATGGCCAAGTTTCACGATTACTAGGTCACGATTACTGTATATGAAATTCAATTCGTCCTTGTGATCATGCGATAAGTATATACAGAATATCAATCAATCTATTCGTTGAAGAATGTATCAAAGATTTATCAAGAATCGGTTATATTATATAGTAATAATAATTATTATTCTTCAGTTTTTTTCATTAGTGCGCACAGATCTTTTGTCATGTACAGCTTGAGCAGATAATTTCAATTATTTCAAAGGTGATTTTTTCACAAAAAAATTGAAAATTGATAATAAAAAAGAGCCTTAGTGACTCAAGCGGTTATTCGCTCGGGCTTTACGTTGGAATTCCAGGGTTCGATTTGTGATCTTGTTCCTCTGGAAACTTTTCTATGTGATTTTACCGAGGTTCTGGTGGTTCGGATCCCACCTTAAGGTACAGCGCCTCCACCAATCGCTTAACTGCCACCCTACCCGTAGATAGCCGGGTAAAAAACGGAGCTTTGCCCATTTTGTGAAATTTGACATACTGCTCTTATCAGATCACTTGATTACATTAGAAAAAAGTGTCCATAACTGATGATATCTACTGAGGCATCCCCGGGAAGTCCATTTAAAAAATCCATTTCATAATAAAAATGCCTCTGTCATATTGGGCTGTAACCATCTCAAGTCTCATGGAAAAATATGCTTCCTAATTTTATAATGAAAATAATAAAGGTGTCCTCGCGTTAGCGTCGCGGTAAAGCTTGAGCTTTCCTGTCATGACTTTAGTACCTATGTTAGCTGCAGCATTGCTACTGACATGGTTTCCCATTCCAAACAGACAGAGAACAATGAGGAAAAGGACTGAAAGAAATAACAAAACTATTCAATCATGTAAAAAGTATTGTTAATACTTTGATATGCTTGTGGCTTCCCTTGGATCTTCCGGGAGCCCCTGGAGCCACCGCAGGGAGCCACAGCTTACGGGAGGGTGGTGATCATGAGCGGCGAGATGATCAGGCAGAACTCACTAATCAAACAGCTGGCTAGAAAAAAGATTTGCGACGAACGGTAAACAAGGCAACATCGAAGATGACTGCTGAGGATACTTAAGCTAGCGTTAGCAATTTGCAGCTAAACAGGTCTACAGAAATATCGGAAGAGAGCATCGATTGTGATCTCAGAAGATCGAGCAATGGAGACGTACCGACAGGTTGATTTGATATGAAAGAATGTCGATGATGCACATCATTTAAAGAAAGCTGTATCACACGATGAAGCAGCGGCCATTCATGTTCTGGTTTTACCTGAACATGATCCAATGCCACCACATCCTCCAGAGGCAGAAGAACTGATTAAAAAATAGGCAGAAGCAGAGGTTCAGCAAACGAAAGGGCAATTAAAATGGACATACTGTATGAAAACAGTTATCATGCGCCTTTTATTTTGGCAAAGGGAAGTGGGCAAAGTATGAAGTGAGAACATAATTGTCTCCTCCTACTGGAGTACACATACACATACACATATGGCAATAATTGCTCTTGTAGTGAAAACCGGCCTCATGATTGAGTCTGAGAAACAAGGGTGCAGTACAATAGGTTACATTGAAAATATGTTCTCTGAATAAAAGATCTTCTTCGCTCCGCTGACAATCGAATCACAGGTCTACTAACTTCGACGATAATACAAATTTCTTGTAGGTTACATTAGTTAACTTCAGTCCTATGGGATATAGATGAGCCCCATCGCCCGAGAGCTCCATGTCTTGCAGTCAGCCATGTTACTTTGGGCTAACTCCCTAAAGCAACGAGTTATGTAGTCAGGACACCAGTATCGCGCAGTGCTACCCACAATAGGCATCTCTCGAATGGATACCATGGTTCAGTTGGGAGTGGCAATAAGACTGATCTGAGGCGACGACCAGGCAATGGCCCCGGACAAACACGAGAACATCGATTTAAATAGTCGGACCAACTCAGAAGGAACATCCTTACCTGTTGGCAAAGAAGCTAACCGGTGCGAAGAGGATTCATGCAGTGGTTACGTGACCGTTCGGTCAAATGCACCCGGAATATGCTCATCAAATGCCTCAGAATTCAAGAGATCAGATATCCTTTTTACGAAAAAACGGATATGAAGCTCTTTATGAATAAAGAAGAAGAGCAACCTCTTCCAACCAACATATCACACGTTCCAGCGAGACCACCTTTGCAGATAGCCGATAATGCCAACGTGAGAAGCAGGAGATCTATCCACCAAGAAGTCTTTCTCAGGAGGGACAAATTAGCTGAAGCTAATACTGCTCTTCTCGATTTGCTCCCCGAAGATGTTTATCTCTGGAATCTGAACTGTGTAGTTCACTAGAAGGCGGTCTCCCTGCTCAGCGACAATAGAAGTAGCGATACTTCAGTACGTCTGAGTAAGACTCGCAAGCGTATTGCACATCTTCAGTTCAAAATTGAAACGGCGAGACATCATGCACCAAATATCAGTGCGTAGTGAGCTACATAACATCAAATAAAAAATTCACTTCAATAGTTAGGACACTTGTTCGAAACTTAAGGAAAGCAAATCACACACTGAACAAGTGTAAACTTTCGACCATCAAGCAGCACTGGACGCAAAAAATGAGATCTCTTACAACAGCGAAACAGTGCCATGAGCGGCGAGTAAAGTGAATTCAGAAAAATTCTACCTTCTCCGTCTTGGGCATCTACAAGCCCAGATAGTTTATTCAAAATACTTCTTTATGATGATAAACTAGGATTCTTGTTCGAAAATTAAACTATTCGGTTGAAAATGTATGCACCTTATCAAAAACGCAGCTCTTTTCCTAGAAATTTAACCTGGTTGGTTACAAATACAACTCTTTGCTTGAAACAGAATCTCTTCTAGTTGAGGATTCAATTATTTTCTTGAGAATTAATTTTTTTCTTATTAAAATTAACTACTTTACATTTAAAATTAAAATCTCTATTGGTTGGAATATCAACTATTACAATTTGACTTGAAAATTAATCTTTTTTGTTTGAAAATTCAATTATTTTGTTGAAAATTCGTTCTCTTATTGCTAAAAATTAAGTTTTTTCAACTGAGAATTAAACTGTTTGGATAATAAAAATTTAATTTTTCGTTTGAAATTCATATTTTTGATTGAAAACTCATCTGTTTTGTATAAAACTTCTCGTTTCCACCTGACAATTCAACAAAGTAGAAAGTACAACAGCATTTTCGGAAAATCATTTTTTAGTAAATCCTTTTTTGTTTGTTGAAAATCAATTTTTTAAAATGAAAATTGATCTGTTCTTTTTTTTATTGAAAATTTATGCTTTTCTAGTTTAAAAATCCAACTATTTGGTTTAAAATATATGTAATTTGTTAAAAAATCTTCTTTTTTGGTGGAAAATTGAACTATTTCGTTGAAAATCCACATGTTTGGTTCGAAATGCAGCTCTTTCATAGAATTTTAATGTTGATGGTTGAACAGGTTTTTTTGTGTGAAAAATCCATCTTTCGATTGAGGATTCAACTATTTGGTTGAAAATGTAACGATTTTGTAGAAGGCTCGTCTTTTTTATTGAAAATGAAATATTCTTAGTGCAATTTTTCTCCTTATTGACTAAAAAATATTTTTTTGTTGAGAATGCAGCTCTTATTACAAATTTATCTCGTTTGGTAGAAATGTTATCTTTTTTGGTTTAAAATTCAACTGTTTGGTTAAAAAAAATTCCGTCAGTGTAACTGTTTCTGATTTAGAGTGGTAAATTTTTCTTCAATGAAATATCAATTATTACATTTCTTGTTGAAATTTCATTTTTTTTAAATTCATCTACTTAGTTGAAAGATGAACTATTTTGTGATTCAGAAAAAAGTCATATTTTACCGAACAACTTCTCCTCTTAATCACCTTACGTTATCGTTTAATGAACCTTAAATAAATTTGCGACAAAAACTGTAGTTGGCAAAAATTATGTATAATAGGTTGTTGGGGTTCGAAACTTATAGACAATCACTAGAACAAAATGGGTTTGCTCATAAAATACTACTCTTAACATACTTTTAAATTATATATATTCCAATCACATTCAATGATTCATGGAATGTGCACAACTACTGGGACATGAATCGAAATATTTTATTTATATGATATTATGCAATTTTTATTTAATTATGATATAAAGTACTGATAAATTTCCAAATATTTGTTGAGTCCTCTGAAGAAAAAAAAAACATTTGACTATCGAAATTTAAAAATAAGTTTAAGTATTTACTTTAATATCTACATAAAGAAAGAAGTTGACCCACATGCACATAAATGCATTTTTCTAAATAAGAGGTACATAAAATCAAAGTAAAATCTCAAATACAAAAACATCACGTTCTAAGCACTAAAAAGTAACAGTATTCCCGACAACTTGACTTCAGCAACGAGCATTAGCGAAAAGTCGACAATAATAAAAATATCGAAATTGCGAGTATCTGGGACAACCATATTTTCACAAAAGGAGAGGAATTCAGATAAGATTATGAAATGTCGAATGAATGCGGTATATCTTCAGTATGAAAGCAACTGCCTACATTGGTTGGCTTTCAAATTTAAATTGAAGTTGGTGTTTTGATTATCTATATAAAACCATGGAAAAAATAAATAAGAAGAAAGGTTTATTCTTCTGCTTCATATTTTCTCTTTCTTTTTGCAAAATAGTAGTAAGGACATTTTTTAAATAGGGGCCATTCAAGTATTATGTAAGCATTCTGAGAGAGAGGAGTCTACAATCTACATAGATGCTTATTGTTCTATAATCCTAAAATAAAAATATGGTTTACAAACGGTGGTCAAAAATAGGGAAAATTAGGCTTACGTAATACTTGAGCGGTCCTATGATGAATCAAAATGACCTATATCACAACAAAAATTTCGTTTAATAGAATGCACACGCTGCAGTATTGAAAATTGTAGAAAAAAAATTACACGTGCCTCCCTTGGCTGAATTACAAACTGGTAAAAAAAAATTGATTCTAGCTTTCAACAGAAATTCATATTTTCATACAAAAGAACTAATGATTCCATTATATATTTCAGTTTTCCAAGCAGAGCTTTCAAAAAACTTTGCTGAAGTTGAGGTCGAAATCGTTGACTCTCCAGACTTTACTAAACAACCTTTCAATCTAGCAGCTCCTGGTGAAGTCCATTTTTTAAAAGAAACAATACAAATGTTAAATTTCAATATAATTTTTTCTTAATCCTTCAATTTTCCAGGACTGGGAGGAAGGCCAACACTTCTAGATGTCGGTGGAATTTCCCTGTACGATCCTCAAATAGAGAAGCAAAAATTATTCGATCTTAAAACTATCCTCGGACAGTTGAACCGTACGTCGGAAACACTTGCAATTGGTGCTGCTAGTGGAGACTGGACTATTCTACAAAAAGATTGCGATGTAAGTTTCAATTCAGAATAACTAACAATTTCGTTTCACCGAGAACAAAAAAGTGGAAAAATAGGCCTTCAATGCTGGTAGTCGAGGTATTCATTACTGAATTGGCGTTGTAAGAAAATTCAAGATTGGAATCAGGTTCTTGATTCAAGTGCAATCGCGATATTAATTTCCTTAGGCAAATAAAGAGATTACAGCTTGTCGACGGTCTGACTTCTCTAGTGCACTCTACGGAGTCCAGTCGAAAATACGAAACGTTTTGAACAATAAATTATGAGAATTTATTTGCTGAAACAGGAAAAGTCGAGTTAGATGAAGAAACGTAGTTGCTGAGAATTGAACCTGGGGTTCCAACGCAGCAATCAGCCTCTCTCTGCAATCTGGTATTCTGGATGCTTAAGTAAAAGACACTAAACGTCTTTGCAGCATCAATCGAGCAAGTTTCGGTTCAGGAATGGTCACTAAACTGCTGCAAACTCAGTCGAGTTCCAATAAAACACTATAAACTTTACTTCGATTGAGACTTCATCCTCCCGACAACTGATACACGATATATCCATTATTGATGCTAGAAAGTATAATGATTTATGCTTTCTATTATTTTTTGTGAAAATGCACTTTTTAGGAGAGACTTCACTTTTTAATTTAAAATCCTACTGTAATATTGTTTTAGTCTGAAATATTCCATTTTTAAACTATTCAATTTTAAATATTATCATTGAAGGAAGAACAATTCTCTAATGTTTAGAAATATTTCACTGTTCATTTGAAGAAAAAAAAATCACATATGAAGTATTATGAACAGTACAATTTGAAACTTAATTGAATTGAACATCCTGGATCATTATATTTTCGAAGTGTCCAATTAAGTTCTGAACGCTACAATTTAAAATATTAATTTAAAACGACAGAAAATTAAAATAATTCATCAAAACAAAAATCCAGGTCGTTTTTAATGTTTCTAACTTAAAATTGCTTAAAATGATATAATTTAAAACATTTACAAATTCATTGACCCATTTTGGAGATTAGAACATTGAAAATGATAGCGTAGATTCAGACTACTTAACCAGTATTATTTAAATTGTTCAATCTAGAGAAGTTCAAAATTTGTTATTTCACACTCTAACGGCTTCTAATTCAAAATTGTTCGGTTCAAAATTGATCTTCTATTTTATAATTGTAAATTACTAAGCATTTCATTGGACAACTTTTTAAGTTTCAATTTCAATTAGTCATAATTCAAAAGAGTTCCATCTTAAGTGTTTTAATTTGAAGTTCAGTTTTCGTAACTTCAAATAATAATAATTCAGCTATGATAGTTTGAAGATTTTAATTTCAATATGCGTGAAATATTTTTGTGAACCATAAGGGAATCAGAAAGGGACCAAAAAATTTTTTTCTCGATTAAAACGCCCTCCTGCTATTTTATTATGAATAATGATTGATGCGAAACAGCTAAAAGAAATAATGATTCCTTCCAAAATGAAAACGTTTCAATAGCTTGAAAAAAAATAGTTATATATTCTTTCAATTTATAGGTAGCAGTAAACATAGTCCTGAATAAACCGAAATCAACCTCAGGCTCCTACCTTATCACACTAGACAAAACTCGTGGAAAAATTGTATGTCAGGTCCTTCCTTCAGATAAAACTCGATTTACAACACAGGGAAGTTTATTTCTAAGCGACGGAAAAAGCGGAAAGGTTTTAAAAGTTTGTGCTAAGAAACGAACAGGTGAAGATAGTTTCATTGCTAGTATGAGAAGGAGTATTACGAATCGCTATGGAAAGCAACTTGTTGGTGAGCCGTAATTTCATATTCACTGATTTATAATAATTATGTTGGAAAATTCGGCAGAATGATGTTGAATAATATTGATTAAAAATTGTTTAATCCCTGATCAGGTATTGGTGGAGTCTTTGTGTTGCAAACAGGAAAGACAAATGAACTTTTTCCAAACGTACTAGAGGAGCCTATACCTAAAGCTAAAGGTACCAAGTTGACGAGAATTAATTACTACTACCTTGACGAAGGTTCTGCTAAGGAGACTGGAGTCGGTACTTTTGTTTCTGCCGTAACAGTAAGATCAAAAAATTTCATTCGCACTTTTTTTAAATAATTGAGAAAAATGTGTCAACAAGCACATATCAATAACTTACATTTTGGTTTACAATTTTTGCCAGGAACTTGAACTTACCCCAAATCACTTTCATTTGTATTCTACACATGAAGATGGTGGACATTATGTTCGTGACACCACTCCTGCAATTGTAGAATATGAAGGATATTTTACACCTGGAGAAGTTCTAATGAGAGTAGATCAAGCTCCTTCTAAGCCGGAATATACTGGAAGTGATCATTTCTAAATTTATTCAGTAACGAATTTGCTGAATTGATTCAAGTTTAGTGAGTTGGCTTCTTGATTTTGAATCTTGAATGCAAAATTACTTTCCACATTCTATGAGAAATATGTTATAACGTTAAAGAAATATTTGTAAAATTCCAGAATAATTCAATAAAATATTTGACAAAATGTTAATTCTCCTCATTTGTATCTAAACGGTTAACCCCCTATATCTTCAATTGCGAAATCCTTATAACTCGATAAATATAATCGAGACCCGAACACAGCACACTTCTCGAAAAAACCTGATATTTTCAAGGGACCAGGGAGCAGATCAGACACACTGAGGTTAACTGACAAGCGCAACCAAAGGAAAGAGTATCACGTGGAGGGGAAAAGTGGGTGTTAGAAGATCTTAAGAATTGTATCACATATTTTCCAAGTGGCCTCCGAGGAATGTTGTCTTTTTAAAATAATAAGTATCAGTTGAAGAATTCAGTGAAAAATAGGTTATTTTATAAAATTTCATTAAAAAGTCATAAAATCATATTAAAAATTGACAAATAATTTTCTTTAATTATGTAATTTTTTCAAATATTTGTGAGAAAGAAAAAATAATTAAATTATTTAATATTCTTTGACAACATAGCTATACAAACTTTTAAGAACAACTGAAATATTAAATAATATTTCAGGCCTCCAAACAGCGAGTTCGTTAGCACTTGCGATAAATAGGTTAAATTCCTTAAATATTGCATCTCCAAAGAAGCAGAAGAAAAATAAACAGAACTACCGCGATATTCAAAATATAATAATTATTCCAACAGACATAGGAGTTTATTTTGCAATTTTTTTAGATATTATTTCACTTTCAATATTTTTTTCCTTTTTTTGGTGTTTTTATAAAAATATATTTTTTAGCAAGATACATTTGACATGGTTTTAATTAATTTGTTACTACTTTATACAAATTAGCACTATTTTGGCTGTTGGAATAACAATTGTCCTATTGTGAAAATCGCACCAGTTGTTTTTTTCTTCTGCTGCTTTGGAAATACAATATTTGAGAAATTTAACATATTTATCGCAAGTGGTGACAATCCCAAGGGACTTTGCACCTCAAATATGGATTTGAGCTTCCAGGAGGAAAAAAATTACCTCACAATAATCATTCGTTGCACTGGAATTTGCAATTGATTTTTTCATGTGATTTTGCTGGGTTGCATTGCCCCCTACATGAGCCATAAGTTCATTCGTATTTTTCAACACTTGGAAAGTATACAAAAAACACAAAGTATATTCAGCTAATTAGTAAGTTAGAATTACTCGGCGTTGAGAAATACGCACGATCTCATGAATATTTGGTTGAAAATTCAACTGTTTGGTTCCAACTTGACTTTTTTGTTGAAACTTTATATTTCCTGGGTTTCAATTCTATTTTTTGGTAGGAAATCGTTTTTCTGATAAAAAAATTCTTTCAATGAAAATTCAACTATTCCATTTTTGGTTAAAATTTATCTTTTTAGCTTAAACATTCTACTATTTTGTTCAAAATTTTTATAATTTATTGAAGATTCTTTTTTCATAGAAAATTAATATTCTTCGTTAAAAAATTGAAATATTTTTTTGAAAATGTATGTATTTTGTGAAGCATGCATCTCTTTTTGTAGGAAATTAATCTTATTCATTAAACATGCAACTGTTTGATGGAAACCCACATATTTCATATTATCTTATTCTGGCCATCTATACCTATTCAAAACTATGTACATAAACTCTCATATCTATATCCTTAATTTTATTCTCAAGATGGCACCATTTGGACGCAATTGCGAAAGAGTAAGCGAGCTATCAAGAGCAAGAGCACATCCGCATCCTAATCCACTTACTTGTATCTTATTACAGAACCATAACTTATAAATCTTTATCCTTCCAATTTAAGCGACTTCCGCTTCCTTTTTCTTTTACTCCCCTTCTACCTCAACCTTTCAATTTTTTCACATCCATTCTCTCATTGTTTCCCATTTGCATCTCTAGAATATGTGCCCTCCAACACCTTCATCCACTCCTCACCTAATTCATCCTCCCTACAATCTTGACCACATTCCTTTGTCAGCTTCTTCTGCCTCCCACGCCTCTTCTAAATCCTTCCCATACATGTTCCCATGTTTTCTCTCCTCATGCACAGATTCTAAACTTTTTTGTTTGCCTTGCTTTCCCAATATCTCCCTTCTCTTACGTAGTTTTTCAATCCGATTCTAGCTATTCTGCTCCCTCCCATCGCTCCTTCCCCTTTTATCATCCTATACCATTTATTATATTTTGATGCCTCAATCATTACCCGTTTTTCTATAAGTTGTCTTTCCCTTTACCTTTTCTCAAATTCTTCATAGTTCACTCCAGCCCTCTTTCGTATATATGTAACACTAAATAAACTTTCCTCTACATTGTCTGTTGTATATTATCCATGCCCATTCCTTCAGTTCTTTCATCCTCTTGTTATGTCCACTTCCTTGTCTTTCCCCTAGCATATTTTCCTTCTTCCATATCCTTTCTACTCTTCCTAGCAAATCCACGAAATGAGTTTTCCATCCAACAATCTCTATATCCTAATTTAGTCTTTTTCTCTATTTACTACCTTACAATCTCTTCTTCTTCTCAATTTTCCTAATTCCTTTCTCACTTCTTTCTTTTACTCTTTACATTCCTTGTCTCCATCTACTTCTACGCCCTCTTCCACTAACTTCCTTCTTGCTTGTCCTACGTCACCTTGATTTTTACTAACGCTTCCCTATTCGCTGTTCCAATCCTACCATTATTATTATTATAGATTAGCAGTTCGAATTCAAAAGTTCATTGCCTCATCTACCCGTAACCGCCACACATCTCTATCCTGTGCATCCTCCATCCAATTTAAGTAATCATATCCTAGTTCTTCTAGATCATCCCTCACATTTTTCTCCTATCTGTTTCTCGGGCTGCCAAGAGGTCTCTTACCAATCGTTTCCCCTCTTAAAACTTCCGCCACTATCCTTTCATTGCCCATTCTTGCTACATGTCCAGCCCATCTTAATTTACGCGCTTTCATTACTCTATGAATATTTGCTGGCCCGTAGAGAGCATGCAGCTCATCATTATGCAGTTTCCTCCATTCACCGGTCTCTTCATTCCTTTTTGAACCATAGATTCTTCTATGTACTTTATTCTCGAAAACTCTAAACCTATTCTCTCCTTTCGTCAACGCCCACGTTTCCCACCCGTACATGACGACCGGCATTATTATCGTTTTGTAAATTCTTACTTTGATGTTTCTAGATAGTGATCGCGATTTTAGTAGTGTGTTTGCTGCACAATAGCACCCATTACCAGCATGCAGCCGCGCGTCGATTTCCGTTTTCATCTTAGTTTCGCTAGTTATAATAGACCCGATGTATTTAAACTCGTTAACCCTTTCGAATTTCATATTTCCGGCCATTAGACCCCCATCTTGATTACTTTGTTTGGATCTGACGAAGGTCATATATTTTTTCTTTGATTCGCTAGCCAACCAATACATCCAATCAAACAATACATCCAATCCTACCATATACATTCTATCTGTATTCTCCGGTACTTGAACCCACTTTCTTTTACCCTTTTTTCTTTTCTTTTCCGCCAAATAAAATATTCTTTGTTGGAGTGTTTGGGGCGTATGAACGGTTATAGCCCTCACCTTCTTGGGGTAGTGATTTCTGGGGATCGGAAATGTGCGTTCCCGGTCACAGGAGAGTGATAGGACCCAACACTCGCCCTTTACATAGCTTAAATGGCTGGCGGGGGCGGGTAATGAAATATGATAAGTTATCGGAGAATGTTCGGTCACAGCCCGGTCTACAGTACCCCTAACAGTACTTAGGGAGAAAAAGAGAGAAATTAGTCGTTTTGTACGTAGATTTTGAAGCAGCCTTTGACTCAGTGAATAGAAAAGTACTATGGAAGGCAATGAAAGAGAGGGGAATAGAAGAAGGGCTGGTGGAGAGGATGAAGGAAATTTGTACTGAAACCAGGATTAGGGTGAAGATAGGGGGAGAAGGGGGAGGTTTTCTGGACAAGAAGAGGTCTCAGGCAAGGGTGCCCGTTGAGTCCACTACTTTCGAATATGCTTCTGGCAGACCTAGAGGAGAAGTTAAAGGAGCAAGGGAAAGGGGGGATGAACTTGGGTAATAGCAAACTATACTCTCTAGCATACGCGAACGACGTAGTTCTATTAGCAGATGATGAGAAGGGGATGAACCTAATGATGAGGTGATGTGCTTCAGGAATAGAAAGAACAAAATAGTTTACGTTTGGAAAATGAACAGACAAACAGTGGAAAGTGTGGAGGAGTTCTGTTACTTAGGTTTTTGGTTTGAGGCAGGAGGGGAAACGAGGTGCAGGTGAGGAAAAGAATCGAATGTGCGAGTAAAGTAATGGGCCAAGTATGGGGTAAAGGAAAGAGAAGGTTCAATGACGATTGGAGAATGAAGGTTTGGTTGTTTAATGCGTTGGTTTGGGCGGTGTTGTGTTATGGAGTGAAGGTTTGGGGATGGAAGGAACATAGCAAAGTGGAAAGCATGCATGAGAGATTTCTGAGATGGGTAATGGGGGTTAGTTGGAGTTGCCCAGGATACATGATAAGGGAAGAACTGGGAAAGGAAAAAATGGTAACTATACAAATTAAGAGAGCCTGGAGGTTTGAAGAGAAGCCGAAAGGGGGAGAAGGAAGCAGAATAGCACAAGTATGCTTAGACGAAGTTCAGAACAAGGAGACGAGAGGCAATTTGGGAAATTCGAAATGGGAGGAAGAAAGGAAAAGAATGAAGAGGGTTTGTGATATACAGGAAGGGGTTATGGATTGGCAGAACATAGGATTAGAGCTATTAGTAAGGCAAGGAGAAGAGAGATGGAGAAAGATGATGGATTCGAGGTACAGTAGATGTTATATGATGGTCAAAGGCTTAACGGAACCAGAACATTTGCAAAAGATGAAAAAGGAAGACAAATGGAACAGGGTGGTACGGTTTCGAATGGAAGTAGAAGTGAGATCTTGTAGATATTGGATGGATGAAGAAGATATCTGTGCAGAGTATGAGGATACGAGCTAGAGTCATGGCCACATGTGGTAGAGTGGTGTAACGGAGAGGAAGATGGACAGTTGAGTGTGAATGAGTTGTAAGATGGATTTTGGATGGTAAGGGACAGGGAGTGACGTGGATGAAAAAGCTGGAAGAAGTAAGAGAAAGCAAGGGAACAGGGCAGAGTCAAACGGGTAATCCTGTGTAAAGGAAAGTAACTAGCAAAAATTGTTCATTTTAAATCGTTGAAAATGCATTTGGTGGTAAGAGAAAACGGAAGCCCTGGAAGATCGCTCATGTTTAGAATTTTAGAAGTTTAAGAAGATTAGTATTAATATTATTCTTATTATGTAAGTTGAAGCATTAGAATATAAGCAGCGGTTAAGTTAGACTAAGGATGAAATGTAAATATATTTACAGGGAACGGAGGTCCTCAAACCCGTAAAAGGAAGAGATTATATATACATACATACAGAAGCAGGTCAGTCATTTATGATAATTCCGTAGAAACGCCTAGGGCGACACCTAATTTTAGAGGTTGCATTAAAATTCCGAGATTATCAAGATTTTGTTCTGGAGACTTAATGGCAATAAATATCGAGCACCATTTAGGAGGCAGGCACCAACCTACGGTAAGTTGCTCAGCGTACATACTATTTTACTTGTGGTAGTAAGGTCACGAACTGCAGGGGTTCATTTTTAATGCAATTGTATTTTAACTACGGATTCAACTTCAGTAAAGCGGGGCAATACGTCTACTTTTGTGATGCCTAGATGTCCGTACATAATTGATTTGACCTGATGTTCGATAAGTACTAGTGAAGTTTTCAAGGGATGGCATGTATCGTCAGACACGTCCCTATCGAATCATACACAGATATGCTTCTCCTTGACAGCTGACAGACCTGAAGCTCAGAAGTATAGGAAGCCTCGATTAGTTCACTCGGATACTTATATGGAGAATCTCAGCAGTTCAATGGGAACTGTACCGGGCAGAACCATATCCACTGTACAAGTACAATTTGCTAGCATCATAAAAAAAGGTATGATTATAGCGTATGAGGAAAATTGTTTTCTTCGTATCAAGAAAGCAGAAAGGGATGCACCTTGATAAATTCCTATAATTACGGACCTGAAAACGAATACTAGCCGCCTTTCCAAGAGGGCTAATAAGAATGGGAAGCGGGACCTGTACACGGCAACCTCAGCAATATATGATAATGGGATATAAAATGCCCTACGGGATTCATGGAGGGGCATCAAGGAACATAACTTGCAAAATTACCCTCTCTCTGGGTTACAATTGCTTTAATAAATAAATAAAAAGAACATAACTAGTACTATTAGAATTTAGATAACATGAATGGTTAACTAAGGGCAATAGTCGGATTAAACGACAGAGAGGACAGCCCATAAGTCACACCTCTTTGGTGGACCAGCTTTTAGAGCCAGAATGGATGTTTGAAAAGTTGCCAGTCACGTAGCTACACATTCTAAGGTTAGGTGGGTAGTTAAACAATTTAAAATGTTTAAAGCAGCAGGAGGTGATGAAATATTCCTTGTACTATTCCAAGACGGATTGCAGTCTATGGTGAGTCATTGGCGCAGCATCCTTCGGGCATGCTTTGAAGTGAAATACTCCTCGGTTTCATGAAGGAAGGTTGATGTAATCTTTATTCCAGAGCCGGCTCAAGATACACAATATTAGGTAAAATTCTTTAGATTGGTCAGCTTGACCCCGTTTATGCTGAGAACACTAGAAAATTCAGTGGACCTTCACATTGAAGAAGAAATTTTAACGCAATGACCTCTACGCGTTTGCCTTCCGTATTAGTAACATAATGCGAAAAGGTGAAGTTAGAACTGTAGCTCCTCTAGACGTAGAGAGGATATTTAGTAATACCCTTATTGAGTCTATATACTGTTCTTCTCGAGCGCACGAAGTTATTAATAGTGACAATGGGTGTATGCACTCAATATCAGAAAGCAGAACGGTAAGAGTTCTTTCATCTACCCAGTGGGTGCACGTTATTAATAAACTGATTCGCGCCTTGGGAACATGGAAACATATGGGCACTATAGTTTTTTGCGAAGTATTCCGAAATATTTGATCCTAAATTAACCTGTAAACTCTATGTTGGAAGAATGGTACAGAAAGCTAAGCTGACTTTCTCGGCCAGTAGGTTCGCAATAGGAAAAACCTGGGGCTTAGAACTTAGGATTACCTAATGGTTATATACAATGGCAATGATGATCAAACTCATAGTAGCATATGCATTAACGATCTATTAGCCAAGAACTGAACAAATCACCACTATGAGGCAACTGGAAAGCCTCCAAAGAGTTTGCTGTTTGACAATCGCGTGTGCTATGCAAACAAAACCAATAACAGCTCTTGAGGTCACTCTGGACATTCCAATGTGCATATTCCCATGAAGAAAATTGCGACAACCGTTTCTACCGGCTCCTAGTAGGAGGCAACCTCAGTAATGCTGAGGTGTAAGATCTACATTCTACATGGTATCAGTAAGGGCATGCTATGCGAAGATACTATCCTCGGTATGCAAACTGATGTTATGTTGAGGATATTGTCTTTCATGAAAACCTTCAAGGTTATTTTTCCTGATGGGAAAAATAGCATATTAATGGGAAAAGAACAAAATCATTTACACCAAGAAGTCTCGTTTAATACGCAAACGGCTCTAAAGACTCGGAACATTCGCTACAGTTTGCGAGGCCCAAATAATAGCTATTAAAGTTTGCCTGAAAATAATTTGTAAGCGGGCATATGAAGGCCAGCATATTTACATTTATCCTGACATTCAAGCTGCACTCAAGGGTTTCGCATTCAAAGAGTTTACTTGCAGACTAGTTTGGAGCTGTCTTTCAGATCTTCTTAAATTTGCCGGTAAAAACTGGGTCAGTCTGATGTGAGCTACCAGCCATAAAGATATTGAAGGTGATGAGAAAGCAGATGCACTGACTAGGATGGAAACTTTACAGCCCTTGATTGGCCCAGAACCCTACTGCGGTATCTCGTACGCATCGGCGAAAAGAGCCACTGATAAATGGCTTTCGGAGGAGCATGAGTACAATTGAAAGGGAACCAAAAAGTTAGGCATTCTAAAAAATTCATAATTCTTACATGTACTAAGAGAATTAATGAACTCTCGAGCATAGAAAGAAGGTAGCTTTATGTTATGGTAGGGATGCTTACTGGACAATTGGCAATTGAGAGAACGCGTGACAAACATGAGGATTGGAGACAACCTACGTTGTCGAAAGTGTGATTTTCGGGAATAGATACACTTTACGAATGTGATGTATTGGCGTGCCTCAGAAGCAAATACCTGGAGCACTATTCTCTGGAACAAGAAGATTTTGATCAAATCTCCTGTAGGTTAGTGTATGCCTCCATGGTTAACACCGACTTCACAAGAGATAGGTAAATATTAAGGAGTACAATAGGTTTTACTACAGAGGTATGTGCAGTTAATGTCCATGCCAATGAAAAAGACTGGAAATCATTGTGAACCTAGGTCAGATATTAGTCGAGCATTAGGGTTACTCATGGATCAAGTCACTGGACACGACGTGGCTCCGTCTAGAAAAGGACGGAGTTGCACGGTTGCCTGGAATAAATAAGCTACCCATCTCAGCATCCGAGGTAACTCGGTCTAGGAACTGGAAAGCGCATGGTGTGGATGGGGTGCACAGTTTTTGGTGCAAATACTTGGAGGCTCTGCACTCCGCCTGTGCGGGAGCCCTTTAAAGCATCTTGGACAACCCAGATGACTTGCCCTCTTTTATGACGGAGGGCGTATCGTATGTGATCCCCAAAAAGGTAGATGCTGATAGTCCTAGTGATTACTTACCAATCTCTTGCCTCTCGGTCGCCTATAAGTGGTTCACGGCTATCATTTCTGACTTCGCCTATTAATATTGTAAGGAGAACAAGGTCATCTTCGAGGAACCAGAAATACTGCTGTCGAGGCGTCCGTGACTGCAAAAAGCAAGTCAGGATTCAAAGTGTGGTTGTGTTGCATGCGAAGCACCATCAACGCTATTTGCACATGGCCTACATTAACTAACAACAGGCGTTTTTCTGAATGTCTTTGAGGTATATAAGATCTGTCCTTGCGTCTTCCAATTTCTCGATCACGCTATGCACACATAGTTCACAAATATTGAATGTTTTATTCGTGGGGTGACGAGGGATACCCGATGCATGCCCATTAAATGAGGAATCTTACAAGGTGATTCATTTAGCACTGTATGGTTTTTTGAGCATTGAACTGTGAGACTGGCTGATTCTCAACCCACTGACCTCCTGTATATGGATGACCTAAAGGTTCTGCAAGCTCAGAGTTGAAACTGAACAGCCTACTCAACATCCTTCTGCCGTTCTTCCATATGACATCAGGATGTTTCTGGGCTTGAGCCAATGCAGAAAGCTACATTTGTCCCATCAACAGGTAAATACTCCACTGATGCTGGACGACCGCCAGGGAAGGACAGCTGTAGAAAGAATACTTCTACCACGCAAGCTTGGGGCAGAAGAGTTAGGGATGCTCAGCGATTGTGTAACACTGCGGTTACACAATTGCGCAAATATTTCAAAAATAGGAGTGACATCTCACTCAACGACGAAATCTGTTTAGTTAACCTGTATACTCCCTCAAAACTTACAGCTGTTGATTTCCAGAACGTCCAACATTTCAGAGCCAACATCTCAGTGCTCAATGGCGGGGTAAGCAGTTGCACGAACAGCACTTCCAAACATTAGATCTTCCTTGCTTGGATATTAATGCTTCAAGCCTTTTTTGAAGTTGCGAAGATCTCTTTTCGAAGCCGCAAAGATTTTTCATCGCCAACAAGGACAAGGTAATGATGATGAGGAGTGATCAGAAACATACCCTCATCATATCCTCATCCGCAGCAGTGATTAGCAGATCCCATCGTTGTGGAGAGCCCAATGGGAACATCAAACATGTGCTGACATAATGATGTTGCTGGAATCATTCACCAACAAATTTCGATGTGTTCTGGCCAACTAGAGAGATTTGAGGCTTACCATAAATGTAGCCCTCTTGAAGTACTAGAGAACGAACATCATCCCCTTTATTGGCACAAGGCTATTCTGACTGATCGCCACGTCATACACATTCGTCCAAATGTCCTCTGATTAGATAAATGTGCTACATTCAATTCAGAAGGCATAATTGGTGAATAGGTGCCGCATCGTCCAGAGTTTTCTAGACTTTTTGTTTTTGACCTTTCTTCTTTGTATATTCCTCTGTCCATGTGCGTGTGTGAAGTTGTGTTTGTCTTCTTCTGTCTTTCAAATTAATTAACCCTTAGTGCCCGACAAGTGTACCACAGACACTTAACAAATTTTGACAATTAACGGTGTCGGCCCTGATTGGGCTGGCTCCCCGCGCGTCTCAGTACCTTCCAGTCCAGTCACGCCGAAGTGCCCGATAAAGTCAGAGTGAACCTTCGGCGCAACGTGTTCGTGCTACATGTCAATGAAAACAAACGTAAGTGTTTCTCAAGACACTTTGTCGGACAGAGTGGACTATTTATATAAATCGAACTTGCGTTTCATAGCTTTCTGAACAAATATATAGTTTAGTGTGTGTGACTGTATTTGTGTGTCCACAAATTCTTGCATCACTAGTTGCATTTTCATCCGATTTAGATGAAATTTTCAGATATTGTGCCACATCTAATTGACAGACATTTTGATATATTTCACTATCCATACATTTGCTGCTACTGGAAAGTATAAGTATTTCAGTCAATTCAAAGACCTCAAATTGTTTTAGATCGTTTTCATTGTTGAAAAATAATAACAATATATGCAGAAAACAATTTTGATCATTTAAACCAAGTCAAAGAATACAAAAATATGAAAAATACGAATTTTAGAGAATAAGTGTCTGTCAGACACTTAGTCGGACAGAAGCGCCAAAAAAACCATGTCGGGCCCTAAGGGTTAATATTTTGAACCGTTGTGTCAATCGTATCTATAGACGGGCTCTCCGATATCAAGCTCTCCACTAATATAACAAAAATTTGAACGTAGGCATTGGAACGACGAAATTTGTAACTCCATTTCTATCAGTAGCCTAAACGGTCGCTAAACAAAATTTTGCAGAATAATATGCACAGTAATGTTTCTATAATACTAAGAAAATATTCTCCATTCTTGATAATTCACAAAAATGCATGGCAATCAATTCGTTAATCCCGAACATTACAAAATCACCAGTTTAAAAAGAAGAGGACCAGAGGAAAGAATAGTTTCCTTACATTTCTCCAGTTATAGGAAAACATAAATTTTAAAGTACCCTTTAGGTTCTAAAATTATAATACATGTGTACTTGATATCCATTTCGAAATTCGAAATTCTACTTTAGCTGTACATTTTTTCAATTTTCTCATTATGTGGAATACATTAGTCTATTTAGAAAAATGTAGGGCCAATTCATACCATCAATTGTATTGAAATAAAAAAATGTTCATGTTTAAGGCCAGGATTATCTGTAAGTTTTGTTTTGCTTTCTAAAATTTGAAGAAAAATAACTCAAAATGATGAACTGAATTTCTAACGCGCACACAAATATATTTGTTAGCAAAGGATTTAAACAAGCATATTCAAAACTTTTACTATTTTTTTATCCGCCAAAAGGAATTCAGGAAAAATAGGTTTATTGCTTTGTTGACATCATGTTTATGGGCAGGTAAATCGTGTTTGCAAAACAATCATTCTACTGGAAAGATACAAACTAATATTTAAACTCCTTAAACAACATTTTTTTTTCTTTAGAGATTTAGAAAAAGCATGAGATTTGAGAATTCATTTTTTAAGAAATTGACAATTTAGTGAAGCACTTAATCAAGTAGCTTTTGTACATAGACCCTAGAAAGGGTCGTTTTGCTTAAGAAATTTTGGCTTCACACCCCAATTTTTCTTATTTAAAAAATTGTTCGAAGATCGAAATAAATAATTTGATTGCTAAAAGTTGCATTAATATAATTGCTTTATATCATTATAAATAATATGTATGGACTGCATCTGCAAAAGTGTAAAACTAATTCAAAATTAATGCATAAAACGAATGCATTTTTATAGAAAATTAGATACTGCATCTTATTCCCCGTTTCAAACAAATTTTAGTGTTAAAAGTTTGGGAAATGTGGGTAAAAAACATTTTTTCTAAACTAAATTTTTAATGTACTTTTGTCTTCAACTCAGACTCAAGATGGCAGTTTTTAGATTTCTTTGAATTAATTTTCTAAGCTGTTGCAAATAGCTTAGCTTTTTGCAAATAAATAAATAGTTCAAAAGCTGTGAAGGCTGAACTTCAAGCTTTTGAAACTTCAATACTGTGAAGAGAATTTGTATCAAGTCTCATGTATAATATAATATTTATATAAAGTATCTGAAGTGATAGTGGTTAATTTTGTACAAGATAAAGAATTTTTCTAGCTGAAGCTTCTGAGATACAACTTTGCGAATATGGGAATATGTCAGCTTTGTTAAAGGGTCAATTGTTGATAACTTTGTAACTTAAAAATGGTTTATTCTATGAAAAAACTTGCAACAAGGAAAAAGATTCGTTATTCAAGAAATACTTGTGATTATTACAAAGCGCGTAAAAACCGCTATCGAAACTACACTGGGTTAATATTTTATTGAAATAAACAAGAAATTTCCATACAAGTGTGTTGGATATATTTCAGTTCTGTTTTCATGACTTTTTGATTCCTTGCTTACTTTTGGTGATACAATATTCATAATATAATACTATATTTATTGAAATGAATAGAGGTTTGCGGTAGTGAATTGTCGCCAATTAAAAAAAAACCGCGATTATATTTTCTCGAAAAGACGCTATAGTTATCGTACATGTATTCAATATATGTAAGTCAATCCTTCACCGATTCGCAGTAAACATTTCAGAACCTGTCAAAAATCTCCAAAGAATAACTTTTGC
>CAKNXH010064568.1:0-19159 GCA_932178445.1 Andricus quercusramuli | reverse complement strand
AAAAAAAAAAACTGATTTTAGACATAAAAAAATGACTATATCATCTGAACTACTTTTATCCGAATAAATTTTTTTCATTGTATTTTTCCGCTTTCTAATTAAAGCTTGCAACTTAGTGAATAATATGTCTGAAGACGACGGGTCTTCCATTTTTTAGTTCGAATTCTTGAAGTACTTTTAGCCTAAAATAACCGTTAATTGCTGAACATAGTTTTGCGAAAAATGCATTAACCAAACTTCTGCACCCGCCAGGATCCGGAAGTGTTAATGAATCACGATTCAAATAAATTCACCTACGTTTTTCAACATAGATAAATTATAAATAATGAAGAAAAAAATTGTTAAGAAATTATTAATTCAATGTTCCTGATCGGAAAGATGAAAAATCATAATTCTTGTGTGATCCTAATATAAAAATACACTTCTTGATATAATCTTGCTCTAAGAATAATCCTTATTATATTACTCAACTGATCCTTCTTGACTTTTGATTCATTTATAATACTAGTTGTAAAGTTCACTTCATCACCTTATTTCGCATGCTAATTCTCGTATTTTTTGTACTTATAACCACATGTAGCGAACTCCAAACTACTCCATGCTCCTAATTTTGTACCTTAAACGTCATCGCAGAAGATTTCAGACATAGTATTGAATTAACTTACAACATCCTCATTTCATAAGTCAGTTGACTCAGTCCGTGGCGATGATGAAAAAAAAGATAATTAATTAATAAATAATTATTTGCTGTTTATTGTATTTTATTATTTATTAAATTCTATTAAATTTATCCTCAATAAGAATGAATTATTAATTGATAATTAGTAAAAATGAATCATACAAAATAATAAAAACAGAAGAGAATATGTGGTCCACCACCTTTTATACATGGATGAACGTAAACTCTTTGCTTTTTCAAAAGAGGACCTTAACATCCTTGTGGCGGCGGTAAATGGGTACTCTAAAGCAATTGGCATGAGCCTTGGACTGGACAAGTGTGCTTGAGTCCACGTACACCAAGAAAGAGTAGAAACTACATCATCGCGTGCCGATGAAGATGTTCAACTCATAGGCGGAAATACCATTCAACACCTTGGTAATGGAGAAACATACATATCTTGGAATATCGCAAGCGGAAACCCAAAATGTGCGTGTGTTGAAAATGGCCCTTGCAATAAAGTACCGCCAAATTCTCAGAAAAATTTGGGCTTCCGAATTATCAGGGAAGAATAAAATCCAGACGACCAATATGCTGGCCGTTCCTATACCGTTCTATACGTTTGGTGCAATTAAATGGAACGTCGATGAGTTGAAGCCAATTGACGGGAGCACACGCAAGTTAAAAGCAATCCATGGAAGTCAACATCTTAGATCTTCCATACTGCGAATATACCTCCATAGGGATAAGGGGGGTAGAGGCTTGCTAAGCTCGCAGTGTCGTCATCGAAATTTTTGTCCAATTCAAGAAAATCCCGGCTTGTTAGCGTCAGGATCAGACCATCGCAAACCGGATGCAAAAGGCTGTTCTCCTGGGATAGAAGGAGCAGAATTGGATGACGTACACGTTCTAACTGCGTCGGGATTGGTTGCTTTAAGGAACCATGATCGTAGCTTTCGGCGCCTTCAAATTCCCATATCATTTTTTATAATTAATATGGTCTACATAACTGAAATTTGCAGGTAGCCTATGCAACCAAGATCCAAAAGTATAGCTAGCTAAGGCATGAAGTAAAGACAATATGAAGGAATGTGAAACATGCATCTATTTATCCTATTGTGAGTTCGGCTACATGCAATGTGCTCGCAAGGTGCACTGAACATGTTGAATATTTGGAAGTCAGTAGGGTACTGGCAGCAGCTCAGAAGGCGGTTTTATTAAATATCAAGACCTATGCCATCCATGTCCTTACATACTCTTTTTGGCTCATAAAATGTTCTAACACCGACCTTGAAAGGTTAAACGGAACCGTCCGCGTAGAAACGACGAAACATCAAACGCACCACATTAGTTCAGCGATTGAAAGGTAGTTCTACCACAGCATAGAGAGGGCAAGGGCGTTGTAGACGTCAAGAGACTATTTAGGTCACAACTTATACAGTTGCGATACTATTTTAACAGCGTGCGAGATGTTGCACCTTACAATACCATCTGTAAAGCGGATCTTGACTACACGCCCTTGAATTTGTCCTCAGAGGAGGTACCAAGGCTACAAAGTCCATCTTGTAGTTCTCATAATCGACTGTCTTGTAGGTAAAAAAGCTTGATTTCTTTGCCAACTCAACAAAATCCCGGCTGGCCACCGCACCGTCAGGCTCAGTCCATGCGAGCCGAATGCACAAGAGAAAATTCAATGGTGACAAAAAACCATCCATGACGAGCACACCAAAACGTTAGATCAAAATAGAGTGGATATTAAGGCATCCAATATTTGGCTGAGAAAGTGCGTCTTGTATCCAGAAACGGAAGGATTCGCTATTGCACTGAACATCTTGAACATTTATGAGTCAGTAGGGTACTAGCGGCAGCTCAGAAGGCGGGTTTATTGAATACCTGTCGCACTGAAAGAAACTTTCTAGACCATCAGGAAGTGAACTACTCAAAACCAATGGAGTGATACATGGTAGCTCTAGGAAAGCATCCAGGGGCGACTGTTGTAACCTACAACAGTCGCGGCCGTTGTATAAGAATAACAGCGGTAAAAGACGAAGTTCAAACTACACCATGCTCCTAATTTTTACCTACAACATCATCGCAAATGATGAGGATGTTTAACTCATAGGCGAAAATAACAATTGACATCTTGGTAATGGAGCAACATATACATATCTTGGAATACCGCAAGCGGGAATCCAATATGTGCGTATGTTCAAAATGGCCATTAAAAAAAGGTATCGTCAAATTCTTAAAAGAAACATTTGCGCTTCCAAATTACCTGGGAAGAATCCGATCCAGGCGACCAATTTACTGGCGTTTCCTATACTTCTTTACACGTTTGGTGCAGTAAATTGGAACGTTGACGAGTTGAAGCAACTTGACCATAACACACGCAAGATTAAGATAATCCATGCAAGTCATCATCCTAGATCTTCAGTACTGCGAATGTACCTCCCTCGAGATAAGGGGGGTAGATGCTTGCTAAGCTTGGAGTATCTTCATCAAAGAATGGTTTTGGCTACAGCCCGCTTAGTTATGAGAATCAGCCATTCTCTTATGCGACTCGTACATCAACACGAAGTCGTGAATGCTGTGGCGTTTCTATGCCGTGCCGCAAAGTCGTGTACAACAAGCAGAACATTAGCTTCTACTGAGAAAGCATGCTGTTAAGTCCCTTCATGGTAAATTTGATGGCATTGTACATAGAGAAGAGCTATCGATATGTTTGTCCAACATATTTCACAAGTCTGTTGGATTGAGATCGAAGACTTACAGGTTTATTTTTGCCTCTCAAGACGGCGGTATACGCACTTTAGCTTACCACGAGCACATACTGAACGTACCTGTAGGCGACACCAAGTGCCAAGCGCGCGAATAAGAGACAGAAACACTTGGACATGTCCGCAGTGGATGCTCAGAGTATGCATGCTACGGGTACATAGAGAAACATAATGCGGCTCTAAAAGTATTATATTACAATCTTAGACACTTGCATGGTTTTGATCTATTGTCCGTCTTGCCATACGCTCAGGGGGGACTCGATTCCGTTGTGGAGAATGATCAGTGTAAGATCTACTGGAATTTCTCATTCTTTAACAATCAGGCTGATTTTGTTGTCCAAAATCTGAAAAAACGGGCGAAATATCAAGTACTTCTTTTCGAGCTGAGCAGGCTATACTAAGGCTACAAAGTCCATCTTGCAGTTCTCATAATCGGCTGTCTTGGTGGTATGAAAGCTTGATTTTTTTTCAACTCAACAAAATCCCGGCTGACCATCGCATTGTCAGGCTCAGTGAGATAGGTAGTAACAGTCTGCGACGAATTCAATACGATGATCCAGCAAAAGTCTTGTGCACCCTGAGGACACGGAACAACCCAAGAACGACCGCTTTCTGCATTTTCCATGCAAGTGTCTCAACATTTTGTTGACACACAGGGATGCTTTTCAGGCTATTATCCCTCTCTTTTTTTCTTTCTCCTTGGCTATGACGTTTTTGTCAGCCGGCGCCGAAAATACAATAACGAACATGGTTATAATAATATGATAATAATATTTCACTCATTCATGGTTCGTTTCTCGAAGTCTAGGAGAACTATATCGGGCCTTGAGCGCGCAAAAAAAACAATTGTTATTGTGTTATGTGTTTCTCTCTACAAATGAACTGTGGCGCATTTCTCTAACCCGAACTCCATTCCAATCTCTTGAGTGTACGCTTTGACAATTTTTAGAGCTTAATGTAGTTTCTCTTTATTTCTAGCATAGATCTTGAGATCGTCCATGTAAAATACATGAGTGACCATATATTTTCGATCTCCAGGTTTGCCACAGAGGTACCCTTCAGAATGGCGAAGTGCGAGAGACAGTGGCAATAATGTGAGGAAAAAGAGAAGAGGGCTCATGGTTTCGCCCTGAAACACACCTCTCTGAAAGGTGACACTGTTAGTGATCACACGATGTTTTCCAGATGAAATAGTAAATCTGGTTTTCCAAAGCGGCATTAATCTCTCTATGCACCTCAAGATGTGTGGATGAACCTTCAAGCTTTCCAACGAACAGATGATAAGTCTATGGGAGGTTGAATCGAAAGCTTTCCAGTAATCAATCCAGGCCATCGATTTGAATCGCTGATAGGATGCTGCGTCTTTACAAACACATCTATCAATGAGCAGGTTTTCCCGACATCCAGCTTCGCCTTTCTTTGAGCCGCGTTTTTCATACATCTCTCGCCAAACAGGTCCAATTGTCCGAAGAATCCTATCATTTAGGATAGCTGTGAAGATCTTATACAGTGTGTTCAGAAAAGTTATTGGCCTGTAATTCTTAGGGTCAGCTAAGGTGCCCATCTTCCGCAGGAGCGCTGTGCCTGATGGTCAGTAGCTTTGACTTGTTGATTGGGTGACGACGGATGCGCCGTTCGCGCGCGAACTTTCAAACCTTGGCAGTGAGAGTCCTGGCAGATGTTATGTAGTCAAATACACACTGGATGCGGGACGCGTACTGTCTTGCCCAGCCTATCTTTGTGCTGAGTTCATGTATTCGTCTTTTGGTCTTATGATCAACCGTTGATTTTGTTTTACGGTTTGCATCTGCCAAAATTCTCGCTGCACTGTATACGCCACTTTTTCTATGTTGCCGTCTTGTTGTGGCTGCGGCACCACAGAACCTGCAGTCGTGCCATGTAATCTTCTCGCTCGGGGGCCATACTGCTATCGTAGCACTTTAGCAGGTCGTCACTGATTTGATCCATCCACCCAAAAGTATTGAGATTCCGTCGCTCCATCGCATTGACTCCGTCTTGATTGGCTCCCCTAACTCTAGGGTAGTCGGCTTTGTTGTCCGACCCATTGTCGGGAGCTCTGCCCAGTCGATTGTCTTGAACCGCACTTACTACAACTATGTTTTGTGTTGTCATTGTTTTTTCCACTAGCAGCTAGAAAAAGGGTTCGTCCATCCATGTAGAGCCCCGCGTGCAAGGATAACACTGGTACTCTGAGAAGTCGCCCGGTATCTCAGGTCACCGTTTGAGACACCTCACCCAGGTTTCATTCAGCTTTCGGCACGCTTCTGCCACCTTCGCTTAGGGGGTCTTCCTTCAGGACCATCCCTGGACAATTGTCCGCGACTGCTTGTTAATTATTGTAACCATATTCAGCTGAAACCCTTGGTACAGGGACCTTCTATCCGCAACCCGAGGACGCGTTCGGTAGCTTCGTCATAGGCCATTCGGTTTGATAGTGGTTCCATGGACGAAGGACGAGCTCAGATCCCTTGATATCCGGACGCGAAAGGTTTCGCACATGAACAATGCGGCAGTAAGAGTCACTCTTACCGAATTGGCCCAAACACCGCTCCGCTAAACGCTCCTAGAGAAATAGAGTCAATGGTCGAAAATGAGAAGTGCCGCATATACTGGAACTTCATATTCTCGACAATTGTTTATGTTGCGCACTCGAGGCCTGACATAGTTTTCCTTGACTAGGAGAAACGAACCATGTTCGTAATCGAATTTTCAGCACCAGCAGCCAAAAACGTCACAGCCAAGGAGAAAGAAAAGAAAGAGAGATATAAAGAACTTATAAGGGCGTTGCGACGGTTATACCCGGAATGTTCTGCTAAGATAATCGTCCTAATCATCGGCGCTCTTGGGGGTGACGAAGATTCACTGGTTAATAGTCTGAAAAGCATCCCTGTGTGTCAAAAAAATGCTGAGACACTTGCGGGGAAAATGCAGATGGCGGTCGTCCTTGTGTCGCTCCGTGTCGTCAGGGTGCACGAGACTTTCACTGGATCATCTTTTTTAATTCGCCGCATACTGTAACCAGCTATCTCAAGGTCGTGAGACGTGGTTACAGCTGAAATTTTACCGCGATTTCGCTGGGAGGGGGTACAATTTTGCAGATTAGCACCCGCTCCTAGCGAAACCCTGCGGTTGTTCCTATGACAAAATGTTAATCATATATATATATATATGTATATAATTTTAAAAAAATTGTTAAACAACCACCGCAGGGTTTCACTAAGAGCAACCGCCATATAAAAAATGTCAATAGCCCCCAGTAGAACCGCGGTAAATCACACCTATGGCCACGTCTCACAACCGTGAGATGGGTGGTCACAGGGCACGACGAAATCACAGCGACAGGGTAGCGAAACCCTCTTGTATCTTGGGGACACTAAGCGACCGAAGAATGACACCTTTCTGCATCCATCTCGCAAGTTCCTTGGCATATTTTTGGCACGCGGGTATGGCTTTGAGGTTACGAACCAGTGATAGTTCCGTCTTGATACCTCTCCTCCTTTTCTCTTTCGTTTGCAGTGATGTTGTATTCGGAAGAAGCCGAGAATTCGATCACGAATATAGTTCGTTTCTCGAAGTCTTGGAGAACAATGTCAGGCCTCGAGTGAGCAACGGAGACTGCTGCCCGAAAATCGTAGTTCCAGAAAATTTTGCACTTCTCATTTCGGACAGTTGACTCTATATCCCTTGGAGCGTTCGGCAGGGCAGGGTCGCGACCAACACCGTAAGAGCAACAAAGATGGTAATAAAGTACTCTTAGGGCCGCATTATGTCTATAGATGTGCGTCGTTCCTGCGTGGGTCGACACCCAGATAGTATGTGTTCTAGGTACTCAGCGTGTGTATGACACGCTCTGCACCTATCCCTGGGAACTTGTTGAGATAAAATGCGGGCACAGTATGCTAAGATGGAAATTATACCGTTTTGGCATGCAAAAATAAAACCCTCTGTACCTGAATTGAGCCCCAAAGATTTGAGGAGAGCAAAAGTTTGCTCCTTCGACAAGGTCTGTTTTTCTACATTTTTGTGTAAGTTTCCGTGCATATGCTTGTCGAGTAGCTCTTGGTGAAATTTTCCAAACTCTGCTTTCTTTACTTCGGCTTTTCGACGTGAAGCACCTAGATGGAGTAATGTTCTTTCCTCACTTCTGATGTTAAAATTCAGGCCAAGGGTCTCGGCCGCTTGCTCCGTGGCTTTGTAAAGGAACGCTCCTTCGCCAATCATCCCGTGATTCCTGACCATCATCAGGAGCGGATCTCTGCCATTAGCAACGATTTGCGCTGTACTTAGAACAATTCGGTTATGAAGACACTGGAGATTCAGAAGTCCGCGTCCGCCTTGACGGCGTGAGATGTATAATCGCGGAACTGACGAATTGATATGCCAGCTTTTATGCATATGCATGATCTTACGTGTGGTGACATCAAGGGCCTCAAGCTCATTCTTCGTCCATTGAACCACCCCAAACGAGTAGAGTGGAACCGGGACGGCAAGCATGTTAGTCGCTGATACCTTGTTCAACCGACAGATTGGAAGACCAAATCTGTCAAAGAAGATGCTTGTATTTGCTTCGGACAAACTCCTTCAATGATGTTACGTCCTGAATGCGGCTTTGAGGCACACCCAGGTATGTATAGGTCTCTCCAGTATTAAGATGTCTAATAACACTTGTATCCACAGGCTCAGGGTCCTTGGGAACGCCAGTAATCTTTCCTTCCTGCAGATGAATTTTGGCCCACTTGTCCAAACCAAAGTCCATTCCAATCTCTCCTGTGTAGTTCTTGACGATATTTATAGCTGATTGAAGTTTGCTTTTACCAGAGGCATAGATCTTCAGGTCATCCATATGAAATACATGAGTGACTTCATGCTCGCGCTGATTAGTGTCGCCACAGAGTTGGTCTTAATGTCGCTTCATCTTCGTCTGCAGCATGATCAAGCAGCGGTTAGGGAAGCGCTCCTCGTACGTATCCATTTTTGCGGAGGTGGTCGGCTTGAATTCGCAAAGACTGATGCGAAGCGTGCTGAAGCTCTGGCTGTTTCTGGCACCATGGAGTGCGCATACGCGCCATAAAGCCTCCGCGAACAGGGATAATGCTGGAATCGTAGCAGTCTAGCACGTCATTCTTAAGTTGATCTCTCCACTCAATGTGGGCGTTTTGCCGGTTCGTCGTGTTCTTTCCATCCAAATTATTTTCAGCACCCCGAACTCTAGGATGATCGGCATTGTTTGCCGACCCATTGTCGGGTGCTCTACGCGTTCGATCGTTTTGAACCGCATCTACAACATTTTGGTATCTTGGTGGTTTCATTGTTGTTCTCACGAGCAGCTAGGAGAAGGGTTCGTCCATCCTTGTAGAGTCCCGCGTGCAAGGATGAGGCTGATACTCTGAGAGGTCGCCCGGTATCCCAGGGGCAACCTTAAAGACATCTCAACCAGGTGCCATTCAGCTTTCGGCACGGTTCTGATGCCTTCGCTTAGGGGCTATTCCTTTGGGACCATCGCTGGACAATTGTCTGCGACTGCTTGTTAATTATTGTAACCATATTCAGCTGAAACCCTTGGTACAGGGACCCTCTATCCGCAATCCGAGGACGCGTTCGTTGGCTTCGTCATAGGCCCTTCGGTTCTATTCCAAAGGAATCTAAACCGAAACCATATATATATTAGGGTGGCCCAAAAATATACATTTTAGAATTTTTTACCCGCGTCGACACCAAATTGTTCTCTCGTAGAAACAAATAAATACATATTTTTTAATTTTTTAATGAAACGATTATTAGTACTTTGTAAATCAATTTTTGTGTTTTATGGAGTTCAACACCTAGAACGTATACTCTTTTTACTTTCTTTATTTTCTTCCAAAAAATTACAAGTCAATTTATTTGACCTTTTATAAACTTGTTCTCTTATCAGTAAAGATGCATTGTGTCTAATTTAAATACACCAACAAAGTTATACAAAAGTTTAGGACACCTTGAAAGTTGTATAAAATTACAATATTTGTAGACTCGTAGCGAGCCTTTGATATGATTTTTCAACTTGAAATTGTCAAGAAGCATTCAAGAGGATATTGAGAACAGATTTGTGAAAAAATGTTGATTATTTTTGAAATTATAGTTTTGAAGCGATTACGAAAATGAGTGAAAATGAAAAATTTCAGTTCAACAACAGCATTTCTCCAATCCTGAAGAATTTGTGGCAGCTAATTTAAACTCAGAGTGGCTTTTTTTTAAAGGCTTAGGGCTTCCAGATGCAGGCTCGACCATAAAGCTTCCTGCTACAGGCCCAAACCTGTAACTCAGCACATTTCCCCAATTTTTTTTGCACTTTCTGGGCAACCAACTAATTTTTTTACCATACACGCACCCTAGGGGGATACTTGACTTCAATGAGTTGAAAAACAGAGTAATAACACTAAAACTGCCGTCTGAGTTAAATCTCAGGGCTCGTTTCAGGATTTCTAGAAACTTTTCTGTTTCAATTCGTACGTTAGGAGAAAACTTCAATATACTTTACAACGTACTAAAAATCATTTTATTTCAAAATAAAAAAATATGAATTCATTTGTTTCTACGAGAGAACGATTTACCTTCGACGCGGGTCCAAAGTTCAAAAATGTATATTTTTGGGCCACCCTAATATATATATAATATAATTATATAATATATGTATCTAAGATATATAATGTAATAAAAATATAATAATATAAATATATATATATATATATATATATATATATATATATATAGGATAGAAGAATCGCTTATTGCAATATAAGAAACGTAGTTCAGTTTAATGTAGAGTTTATTCAAAAGTAACAAATCGAGAAGAATTTCAGGCTAATATGGAATATTTACAATAATGTACAAGATACAATTTTAATGTTAAATAGAATAATGACGAAAATCAACCAAAAATATTAATAAATAAATTGCAAGATTAAATCATGATTTTCGTAGAGAATTTTGGTGTACAATTGTTGGCTTCCGGGTCACGTAAATTGAAAACCTTCAAATGGCTTCGAACGTTTCGGCACACAGTGGTGGCCCTCACTAGCAAATATTATTGAATATGCGAAAGTTACGTAACTTATTGTAGGTACGCAAAATTAAAATTGAAAGTTATATTGGTTGGTTAAGAACAAATAAACAACCCTTTTTGTATGAAAAATGCACTTAAAGCGATTTCGTGTAAAAGAAATATTGTTCAAAATTTCTAACTTGATATTATTCCTAAATTAATAATTAATTTTTTTGAAAGACCAAGTTTTTTAAAATAAAAAATTTTCACACAAGGACTTACAGAAAAAGGTTTTTTATCAAGCGTACGTTGGTATAAAAAACTTGTATGAAAACAATTATGATACTCTAATCTTTTCTGACAATCTCAATTCATACCGCGGTGTAAATGTTTTCTTTAAATTTTCATAGACAGATAGTATTTTTGAAAAAAATATTTTAATAATTGTTTATCTACAATGCTTTTGATACCTCCTTACTTTTGATACCCCTTTAATTTCACAGCTTCAAAATATTTCTTTCATGCAAAATTATTATTTTATGGGTATTTTTCATACAGATGATTGTTCAAAAAATAAATTTTCATTAAATATACGTAGCTGATAAATATTTCCTTAAGAGTTTTTGTGACTACATTGAAACGTGTAAAAAATTGAATTGGTTTCAATTCACCTGACCCTAAAGCCAATGCACATGAAAATTATCTAAGATATTTATCACTGAGGGTCAATACAATCCTTAATCATGAGGTTACGTTCTTGAGACAAGAAAAACGTTCTTGATATTTTTCTTAAACAATATTTCCTTCATTCAATTCCAATTTCCAGCTCCAGAGAAATGTCGCACGCAGGACAGCAGTCATCTGGAATTCTAATTTTGTTCCTTTCCCTCCACCTTGTCCATAAAAAAAAAACGTTAGAACAATATAAGTAAGAATAATTAATGTTGCATATGAGACAAATTCATACAAGTAAGCTAAGATGTCACGACTTTTTGTAGTAAAGTCTCCACTTACAACTATTTCAGAGGATCTTACGTAATCCCTAAATTATAGTTCCCTATAATACAATAGTATACTTTAAATAGATTACGAATTTATTTGTCCTTTGAATTCAAATGCTTATAACATGCTAACTGCAACGATGCAGAACTTCACAATTATATGTATACAAACTAAAGTTACCGTGGGATAAATAATGCTGATTGTGCTCTTATTTTTCTGTTTTCTTCCTCTCACACTGAACTTTATTTTGGTAAAAAAAAAGAACTCACAAATTTTATTTTAGTCGCTGCCCTTGAAATAATGTTTGTCAACATGCGAGCTCCTCTGCGCATTAACGTTTGCTTCTTGACTTGAAGTTTTCCTATACCAGCGTATGGAACTCTTGCAAATGTATGAGAAATCTTCAAGCGACCAATGGAAAATCTCTATACTTGTATGAGATATCGAAAAATATGAAGGAAAAGCCATACTATCATATGGCAAACTTATAATTATTTCTTACAGTGTAGTACTTGTTTGGTTGAGTGCACCGTGATAGAGCCTTTGAGGGGTAGGCGAACAATTTAGCGTCCATCAGGGTCACGAAGATGCGTTGCCTCATACAACTGGTCTGGACTGAACAGTTTGACGCTGATCATCATCGATTATCAGTTTGCTCGTTGAGGCCGTGGATCGTTCTCCTGTCGTTGTGTCCTGTGCTATCATTCTGTCTTCTGGCCGACACATCAAGCCTGGTCGTAGTATTTATTTGTCATGGGATCGATTGATCCATACATAGAGGTTACACACTGTTGTTATTTATAACTAGTTTAAGTGTCATTCTTCATACATTTATTAGACGCTATATCCCATTCTCGCTAGCATTCTTTTGAGAAAGTTTCTCGCTTTCTTTACAGAACTAATTTGAGGGTTGTTTAGAAGTTCCAGCCAAATATTTTTCACCACACTTTCATCCACACTTTCAGTAATATACAAGACTCTGTCTTCTCTACATGCCTGGCATTCAACAAGTATATGATAACATCCATTATCTATTCGTTGATAACACGCATTACATGTGCCACTCATACTATTCAATTTATATATATTTCCATTATATAGGATTCTTGGTTGGTAAATATTGAGCATTCTTAGCTGTGCAATGATTCTTATAAGTTCGAGAGGAATTCTAGACCGGAGGTAGTTCTGGGGGCCTTCCCGCAGATTAAGGGATGAATACAATTGTAACGCAGAGGTTGTCGAGGCCCTCTGAAGTTCCTTCACGCAGTAGGGGCAACGTCAGAGACTCCCAAGCATCCTCAGCGCTTATTTTCCTGAACATTCCTTTTACTTGTGAGGCCCAGTTAAATTTTTCTAGCCCTAGGTCCATTTGAGATAAGTTTTTCAATCTTAAAGACATATCTTAGGGTAAAGGTCGTCCTGCATACTTAACAGTTTTTCTATCCAATTAAGAATCATCTTAAATACTAGGACTTCGAGGGGGGCGACTCCTACTTCCAATCTTGCAGCATAGCCCGGGGTGTTTTTTGGAACATGAAGTATTTTTTTATAAAATGATACTTGTACTCTTTCTATTTCGTTTATATATCTAGGTCCCCACACCTGTGATCCATACATCAAAGTGCTAGTTACAAGACCGTTGAAAAGGTTGTCTATAAGTTCCCATGAATCCAACCTCAATCCATGGATCAGAGGAATAGTTGACCCTGCTGCAAGATTAGCATTATTAATTGCTCGTTTTGAGGCGTCCGCAAATATTGCTGATTCCGAAAACGTGGTGCCGAGGTAAACGTAGTTTTCAATAATTTCAATGTTTTTATTGTTGTAGAGAAAAGTAGCATATTTCTTTTTACTGCTGTGGCCTCCTTTTAGAAAAATTACAATCTTAGTCTTATTGATATTAATTTCAAGTTCATTTATCTCACAATACTCTTGCAGAGTTTTCAGAATTCTTGTCATTGCCACGAGAGAGTCTGCTAGAATAACTAGATCATCTGCATAAGCTAAAATCAATATTTCAATTATGTGATTTACAGCTATTCCTTTTAAGCCTCTAGATCTAAGGAAATCCGGGATAAATAGTGCAAATGAAATGGGACTTAAAGTTTCACCTTGGAGGACTCCTCTCGTCATCCTTGTTGGGTTCGAGTGGCTGTGTTTTCCTCTTACAGAGATACTAGCTTTTTTATATAGTTCCATTAATATCATTATAAATTTGGAGCCGACACCCTTAGCCTGCATTTTTTTCATAATAGTTTATGAGTTACTGATGGGAAAGCATTTCGAAAATCTACAAACAGAGCAAATACTTTTCCTTTGCTTTGTTTGAGACGTATTTGTACAATTGAATTAAGCGTAAAAACATGGTCTAAACAACTTCTCTTCTTCCTAAAGCCCGCTTGAAATTCCGGTAAAAGGTT
Source organism: Andricus quercusramuli (assembly GCA_932178445.1). Lineage (NCBI taxonomy): Eukaryota > Metazoa > Arthropoda > Insecta > Hymenoptera > Cynipidae > Andricus > Andricus quercusramuli. Next base: position 5,260 of record CAKNXH010064568.1, on the reverse strand, counting down.
ATTATTCTTGACCCATCTTACCAATCTGTCTGAGAGAATTTGAGTAAAAATTTTTGTGATGCAATTAACCAGTGCTATTGGTCGATAGTTAGCTGGATTGAGTATATCACCCTTTTTATGGATCATTTTTACAAGTATACGAGACCAATCATCCGGCATTTCTTCTTGATCTAGAATTTTATTAAAGAGTTTCAACATATATTCCATCCAATTCTCTGGAAGATTTTGGAAAAATTCGTAAGTTATTTCGTCCTGACCCGGGGCTTTTCCCGATTTACAATTTCTCAAAGTAGTTGTAATTTCTTGCGCTGTTATAGGTGAGTCAAGCTCCGGGTTAGTATCTTTGTTGTTGTCTAGAATATATAACATAGAATCAATAGGCGGGTACATAGAGCTAAAATACTTTAAATCGATATGATTTTCAGGCGAAGGGCGCCTGCGAACATTGTTAACTATTTTCCAAAATGTGGCAGAGTCTTTCGCAGTCGTGAGTGATTCTAACATCGATTTTTTATAAGCCTCCTTTTTATTCTCCATTATTATAAATTGCAATTAACTCCGGGAGAAATTCTTGTGTCCTGCAAATCCTAAGTGATTCTTTAAGAGATCTTTTACTATACACACATTCCGAATCGAACCATAGTTTGGATTGTCCGAGATTTTTATTTATGCATGTCTTCATTCCTACAGTATTCGCAGCGTTTGTTATTGTCTGAATTAAATTTCTCGCGAGTTGATTTATTTCGATGTCATTTGCTATGGTACACGGGAAGGTATGCATGACATTCTTATAATTATCTGCAAGGTTATCTTTCCATTTTAAATTTACTCTATTATAATTATTATTTTGTAGAACGTCTAGAGGAATTACAATTGGAAAGTGATCAGATCTTGTGGGGGAAAGCATTACTTGGAAATCTTTGATAATTTGGATCCCTAGAGCACTTGTCCATGCAAGATCTATAATAGATGCTCCTTTATAATTAGTGGAAGTAATTTGGGCTGGATTATCTCCAGGCGTTCTCCCATTAAGTAAAATAAAGCCATTACTTTCCATGCAGTTAAGTAATTTGACTCCTCTACAATTAATTTCTTCATCAAGGCTTGGCCTAACATAAAAAATATTCGCATTATCAGGCAAAAATTCTGGATTAAATTGATTGAGATCAGATAACCTTGTGTTATAATCACCTCCTATAAAAATGGGATAATCAGGAAATTTGGCAAGAGATAGTCTTATGGGTTCATCTAAATTCGCAGTAAAACAATTTACATCTAATTTTGGATTGAAATATACAGAACCAATTACGATATTTATTTTATTAACAGATATTTTGGCGAAGATAGCGTTTTCCGATAAGTAGAATGGTTCAGCCTTGTTGATCCGTGCATTTGTAATACTTATTAGTCCTCCTTTTGCTCTGCCTTTCGTTACTGTTTTTCTCGCTGGGTTGAAGATCAAGTTACTTTCGTAATTTCTCATGAATAATTTGAGGTTTGGAGGAGAAGTAAGCCAGGTTTCACTTAGACAAATGATATCGTTGTTATTTACATTATCCAGCAGGTCAGGGAGGCTAGAGAATCCTCTAGAGTTCCAGAAGATTATTCGGGGGTTAGTTGGTGGGGCCATATTTTTGTGCTATGTCTCTTGCGTTAAATTTTCTATTGATGCAATACTTCTTTGCAAGAAAGAACTCAGCTTACTGTTGGAACGTGACCTTCGCGCATTGTTTTTGCGTTTTTTATCTGGATTTGTTTTTGGATCTTTCGGGCATCCTCTTTTGCGACTAATTGTCGAGGCTTTTGATGATGTTGATTCCTCTCCATCAGATAAGTAGTTCGATGTCATAGAGTTTATTTCCTCTGGGTAATAGTCACCAATATATTTTTCAATCGATGTTAGATCATAGGTTTTGTTGTCCAGGATAATGTTTGAGCCCTTAACTATTGGATTCTTTCCCTTTTGCTCAAGTATTTGTTTATAAGTGAAAAGTTGTTCGCGGATTTTTTTTCAGTTTTATTTTTGTTCCTTTGAAAGATCATTTGAAGAACCCATGTTTTGCGAGCGAAGACTTCGTGTATTCTGAAAAATAATCCGTTTGTATTTTTGATTTGTGAATGATACTAGAATTGGTCTTGAGCCTTCTTTTTTCCGAGGCGTTTAACACCTTCAATCTTATCATCATCGATGTTTATATCCGCAGAGTCTAGAACTTTCTTTACTGTGCCAAGTAAATCGGCATTCTCTTCATAAGAGTCCTTAATATTAAATAGTAGAATGTTTTTAGCCTTTTCCTTACTGACCAGGTAGTATATTTTCCTCTCGCAGAAATTTAATCTTTCCTCCAGATTGGTGTTCTTTCTTTCCAGGTTTTGGCACTTTTGTTTGTAAGTTGAGAGTTCTTCTAGGATCTTTTTATTTTATTTGATCGGCAATATTAGCCCCATTTAATTCGGGTCCAGGTTGAGGGGCGACTCGATGTGACGTTGTATAATTGCTGCATCGAGATATAACCAGAGCCTCTGTCTCCAGACGGAAGCGGGAAAACAGTCCTGATAAGAGGAGAAGATTGACTATATCCTTTGACACTCAAAGAAGGGAGCCGAAGAGGCTGTGTAACGATTTCTAAAATAAAATTACCCTCCGAACATTGATCTATCCCACAAAGTGCCTGGGCATAGCATCCATCCTTGCTCTTAACAACTAGAAGTGCTGTAACGAGCAGGCTTTGACAAAGACACTAGAGATAACATGAGAATTTACTAGTTGTCATGCCGAGTTTCTATTGTTCTTTGAATTGTTGAACGTGATAGGTCCTGGCGAGAAAACCTATTTTGGATTTAGTGTCTGATGATGATGCTGGGTCGTGAATGAAGGTATGATGGTGACCATGACAGGTAAGTCACACCTTATTAGAGCGACAGTCTCCAACTCTATGGGAGCCATAAAAGTTCTAACATATGTCCCTCGAACGGAAAAATTCCTGGCGCTAAGCAAGAGATTCAGCTATAAATCCTTTCACAGAAAAGCAAGTAATGATTCTTCTGAAAGACAGTGCAGCTAACAAGGGTGAAGGTACCCTGTCAGGTTTTTTTAAAGCATTATGTGCCTTCACGGAAGAATTCGAGATTGTCGTATTCTGCGGACTAGCTGAATGGCCCATGGACTCAAAAGCCTTGATTCTGGTGGTGAGAAAAGTTTTGAGTTGATGTAAAGTCTATGGTTCCACTTCCCTTCTGATAGAAGTTTCCCAGTCCCGGCTGAAATGTTGGTCAAGTCGTTGCAACGTAATGTAGGTCAGCCAATCATCATTCTCCTTTTTATATAAAGAGAGTACTTCTTGATGCTTCTCCTGAAATTAAAGCCAGTTCTTCTCTTGGTTCTGCTTGTGAGCCTTACTAGATAAAATTTGTTCCAAACCATCTGGCGCATTTTTATGGAGACAAATTATCATCTGATTGGTTTTCTTCACATTGAAATATTTATTGTAATACTAAACGTATATGAATTTTTTGTAAAGTAACGATTGGTAACGCGCGTTAACCTACATTAGCTTTACCAAAAAATTTGTACGTACTTTACGCTAGCACAATCATAGTACCCGCAATAAAATATAATTCACGAGCATATCGAAATGAGATTCAATTTGATAACTAGAAAGAGCACAAAATTGAATGAACTCCACGCTAGCAGAATAAAAGTGCAAAGGATGATATATAATTCACGAGTGTATCAGAATGAGATTCAATCATTCGCAAAAAATACGAAACAAACGACAATAAATATAAAAATGGAACGAGCTCACAGATATCGCTGTCGAAGAATGTTGGAAATTTCCTTAAGTTCACCTAAGAAGATAAACGAAGCCTGAATAATTCAACAGATCCTGCTATTATATAGAATAAGGATCGTCAACCATAAAAATGACATCCTTCCTTCTTTGTCGATGCAAAGAAGCGTGTGGACCGATGACTTCCTTCCATATGTAGAGGCGAAGAAACGAGACAGATTATTACTTTCTCCCTTCTTCTCGTAGGCAGTGAAGAAACAAGAGGGACGTTGACAGCGTCGTTTGACTATGATTCTCGTGCGCTTTAGAAATTTTTTGCACACTCAGCTGATACCTGATTGCAGGTGTGCATGACATACGCGTGAACAATCATATTTATTATTGATTATTACGAGCATGTGTTACTTAAAAGAAAGTCTTTGTAATTAATGCCTTGACGAAGTGCTCACAGTTTGTGTACATGTTATGAACACACACACTAGCTCATACCAATAGGCATTGGAATGTACGGTTCAAGTGAATCCCTTTCAGGAATACTACCACGCGAAAGTTTGGTAGTTATAATAACAGGCTGTATTACGAGTTGCTCAAATATGCTTACTCAAATTTTGGTACGACAAAATGCGATTGTGGTTGACATATGCTGCACTATGCTTTTATATTATAGTTGCAATCACTCCTTGCACTTGAACCCGCAATTAAATTTGCTTGATAGATCGTTTTTCAGCGTTTTCATACCGGTTTTTTAGCAGACATATCAGTATTTGGAGAACCAACGTTTCTAATCAGAGTCGAAAATGATGACGATCGCGGAAGTGATTAGGTGAAAACACGAAAACACGATTAAAAATTGAAACATAATTAACAAAACTGAATTATTCGCGAAGTCATAGCTAAGGTTACATGATCCAACATAGACCTACGTGACTTTCGTAATAAGATCTCGTGCCGAGAATTCTTATATGATGATTCCGAAGGTCAGAACATGTGTAATCCTTGAAGATATTTAAAGCAAGTTGAAGTTTGCTTCCACCAGAAGAAAAAGCAGGTCATGTATATAAAATACAAAAGTGACCTTATTCTCGCGATGATTAGTGTCGTTGTATAGGTATCCAGGGCTAATTGGCTAGCTGCAAGAGATAGAGGCAGAAGTTTGATGCAAAAGATCAGAGATCTCGTGGAAGTAAATCCAAGGCATTGATAGGTCACGCTGATGGGCTGCTGCGTCTTTGCAGACGCAAATGTCAATTAGCAGGATCTGAGTAGCCTGGTACACCTTTTTTCGACCCACGTTGTATGCTTATCTCTCCCCACACATGCTCAAATCTTTGAACAATCCTGTCGTTTAGGACAGCTATGAAAGCCTTATACAGCGTTTTCAAATAAGTTATTGGCCTGTTATTCTCGGGGTTCAACAAGTTGCCTTTTTCGGTAGGAATATAGTGTGCCTTAACACCAGCCACTACGGA
>CAKNXH010064565.1:156191-186894 GCA_932178445.1 Andricus quercusramuli | reverse complement strand
CCCCCCCCCCCCCACCAAATTTCAACCGAATAGTTCAATTTTCAAATAATAAAATAAAATTTCAACGAGGTAGATCATATTTCAACCAAGTACTTGAATTTTCAACAGAGAAACAAATATTTTCAACAAAATTATTATATCTTCAACGAAATAGTATAATTTGTAACCAAAAGGGATGAATTCTGAACAAAAAATTGAATAGTAGACTTTTTAATTAAAAAGAATTAACTTTCAACGAAAAATAGTTGAATTTTCTCACTGGGTTCTATTAATTTAGTCCGCGTTTGAGCGCAAAACGAGCAAACGGGAAGTTTATTGAAAACCGGGGGCAAAAAAAAAGGAATTCTCTGAAAAAGCGGTTAATAGGGTACACAGTGTAAAGTCTATATTCAGATGCTTTACTTGTCAGATAAAATCACTCATTTTAATTTTTTTAAGCACTTAAAATAATTGTTATTCACATATATTTTCCATGCGCGATGTGATAATCTGAATTTACCCCCCCCCCCACCCATTAACTCTTTTAAACGGCCCCTAAACATTTTTAAAGTTAAATATTCTTAAAGCATACGAATTAAAAATAAAAAATTATAAGAGAATTATTTTTTAACTCTATAACTTATTGACAATTGGAATACATATAGTATTATAATGTCCTTCACATAGAAATTATAATGAAAAGAAATTTCATGCTTTGAAAAATCAGATTGTTACAAAAGCAAGAATTTAAAAAAAAAATTTAATTATGACAAATGATTAAATTCTTCGTTTAGTGGTAAAAGAGCAAAATAATTTCTATTTTTTAAAGAGGAATAGAATCAACATAACCTAAAATATAAAGTATTTTTTCCGCGTAAAACCTTGTTTCCGATATGAAAAAATTGATGACGACTAGAATATGGATTTGCGTTTATCATAAAAGAGAAGAAACAGTTCATTAATACAGGAAATGAGGAGAAATATAAGAGAAAATGACCTATTTGTAAATAAATAGGTTAGGAATCGGCAGTGTCTTTATCGGCTATTTAAAAAATAAAATATGTTCACCTTTCACGTAGAAGTTGCGTTGTGCATTGAATTTATGTTGTTTAAAAGTCTTTTAGGTCATATTCAAATTAATTAATTAACTATTTTTTGCATTTGACATGTTTATTTTCCTTTCACTGTTGCAACACAACACACGTGTGTCACGTGGACCGTGGACGTAAATCCTGATTGGCTGAATAATCGACACCTGATTGGTGAGTAATACCGCGAAGTTTAAAAATAAGTTTTTTGAGGACTACGTTTCTAGATCCTAATGTAAGAATGCTTGGATTTTTAAATGAAGTTTGGAATTGTTTAATAAAAGATTTCAATTTGAGAGCAAATTATTTTCTAGGTTTATACTACAGGGCTCGGAACTGCTCAAGCTTCAAAAAATAGTAAAGTAGTAACCATATACTTCGTTTTTACCAAAAAAGACGAAGTTTCCACCAAAATTATGAATCTTCAACAAAAAAATGTATGTTGAAGAAAGTAGTTCAACTCTTAACAAAATGGTTGATTTTTTCTGTCTAAAAAAGATGAATTGTTAACAAAAAATTTGATAGTTGATACAATAACTAAAAAATATTCTAATTTAATATTAAAAAACAGTAGAATTCATTAAAAAAGACGATTTTTCAACAAAATATGTTACTTTTCAACCAAATTGTTGAGTTTTTTCAGCCAAAAAGAACAATTTTCATAAAACAGTTTAATTTTCAACACGCGAATATGGATTTAACTTTATAAAATCAATTTTCAACTTTAATTTAAAGATTAAACTTGAATAATTCAGTTTCAAGTTAAAAAAATTAATGTTTAACCAAACAGCTGGATTTTCCACTACAACTATATAATTTTCAATTGGAATAAGTAAAATTTTCAGTTAAAAAAATTACTTCCAACAAAAAAAACTAATTTGCAAAAAAATAGTTACATTTTCAAATAAAGTGAGGAATTTTCAAATAAAATTGTGAATATTTAACTGGAGTAGTTGAATCCTAAATCAGAAAGATGAATTTTTAAGTGAAATGATGAATCTTTAACTATAACAATTGAATTTTTTACCAAAAAGATGAATTTTCAACCAAGAAGACTAATTTCTACAAAAAAAAACGAATTTTCAAATAAAGAAGATAATTTTTTAACAAAAAATTGAATAATTAAATTTTTAGTCAAAATATGAATGTTCTAAGAGATTAATTTTTAATTAAAATTATGGAATATTCGACTGGAAAAATAGTTACATTTTCAGCTAAAAAAAATAATTTTCTACCGAAAACCATCCAAAGAAAAAACAAGTTTTCAATGAAACAGCTCATTTTTCAACCAAAGAAATTAATTTTTAATTAAAACGACTAATCTTCAAGAAAAAAATTGTAACAAAAGGTTTAACTTTCAACCAAGTAATTTTATTTCCAACCTAAAAGATGAATTTTCAACTAAAATGATAAATATTTAACTGGAATATACTTGAATTTTTAACCGAGAAGAATAATTTTTAAACAAGAATTTTTCACAAAAATTATGAATCTTCAACAAAAAAATGTATGTTTAAGAAAGTAGTTCAACTTTTAACAAAATGGTTGATTTTTTCTGACTAAAAAAGATGAATTGTTAACGAAAGATGTAATAGTTGATACAATAACTAAAAAAGATTTTAATTTCATATAAAAAACAGTAGAATTCATTTAAGAAAGACGATTTTCCAACAAAATATGTTATTTTTCAACCAAATTGTTGAGTTTTTAAGCCAAAAAGACCATTTTTTATAAAACGGTTGAATTTGTAACCAGTAAATATTCATTTTTAACCAAAAAAATTATCAGTCAACCAAATAGTTGAATTTCCTACGAAAACAGGGGAATCTTCAACGGAAAAAGACGAAGTTTCAACAAAATAAGTACATTTCTAACCAAAAAGATGAATTTTCAAACAAAATGATGTATTTTAAAACAAACGGGTGATTTTCAATCAAGAAAATTAATTTTCCACCAAAAAAGACGAATTTTAATCTAAAATTCCAACAAAAAAGATTTTAATTTTGATTTAAAAACTAGCAATTTTAGCCAAATTGCGATTTTTATCAGGATTCATAATAATTCAATTGATAGCCCTTTTTATACATTTTACATACGAACAAATTATTATTATATTGTGTTTTCCTCATTTCCCCGGCTCTAAAGTGCCAAATTTACTGAAAAAATTTAAGTTTTTGACAAGTTTTTAAATAATACGAATAATAAATTAGTTCCTTTCGTTATTCAGGGCAAAAAATGTAACCAAAAGTAAACTTTTCATAAAATAATTAACTTTTTAGTAACCGCGGATCAAAAAAGTAACTAAGTTACTAAAAAGTGACCCGTTACGAGCCCTAAGTTTATAGAATAATTAAGCATGAATAAATAGTAATTAATAAAGTAATTAGGAAGAAATCATATTTTTTAGTAAAAAATCTATCTGGTCACTTTGAATGTCACTTGATACTACATTACAAATTTTTATGATTTCAATTTACAATTATAATTTTTATTGTACAATTCTAAAACAGGCCTTGAAACTACAAATTTTTTGCTTCAAAAGCTTAAATTCCAAAATATTTGTTTTGAAATTTCTTAATTTTTCCAGTTTCACAATGTTGTAGTTTTAAGTTCAAACATTAAAAATTACAGGACCATTTTACTATTCTATGTTTCAAAATTTCATGTTGAAAGCATTCATAGCAAGTTTTAAATTTATTAATTTTAGATTTAAATATTATAAATTGTTTCATTTCAATTTGAAACTTACAAAATATTTTTTTTGAACTTCGTCGAAATTATAGAATATTAAATTAAAATACTTGATAGTAGCGCAATTTTCAGTTTAAAGGATTTGTAACTTGACAATTTTAAATTAAATGCCTCTGGAATAAATTGAAAACAATGAAAAATGAAGACAATAATTTCTTAAATTCAAGCCTTAATAATGAAAAGATTTTAGAACTTTTTCCATCAAGAAGATTAATTTTCTACAAAAAAAAAACGAATTTACAAGAAAATACGCACATTTTCAACCAATTACGGAATAGATAAATTTTAATTTAAAAAAATGAATTTTCAACCCAAAAAATCGAATTTTCAAGCTATAAAAAGAATTTTTGGCTGATAAAATGAATTTTTAACAAAGTGGTCCAACTTTCAACGAAGTAGTTGAATTCTCCATCAGGGAGATTAATTTTCTACCAAAAAAGACAAATTTATAAAAAAAAGTTCAATTTTAAACGCTTTGAATTCGAAATGATACAATTTTAACTTTTTTCTAAAGAAATTGTCGAATTTTCAAAATTATTAGTCTGAAATTTTTTAATTTTGAGATTTTTGATTTAAAATTTGTCAGTTTCAAACACTTTCAATGACAAATTATTAAATTTTTGACACATTTATTTAGAAATGATATAAGTTTAATTCCATTTCATTCTATTACAAATATTAAGTTTTTTCAAATTCGAAATTATTAAATTTGTTTCAAAAATGTGAAAAACTTTTATTATTTAAAAATTTGTTTAATAATGGATTTTGAAACTTTTTGTTTGATGTGTTTAGATTTAAATATTAGAAACTGTTTGGTTTGAATTTTGAACGTACAAAATTGTCTGGTTTTTTTAAATTCTTAAAAATCGTAGTATAAAAAATTAGAAGACATGATAGTTGAAAAATTTTCAGTTTATAGGATTTTTTATTACATTTTTTAAACTAAATGCCTTCAGAATAAATTCAAAACAATGAAAAATTAAGACAATAATTTCTCAAATTCAAGCCTTAAAAATTAGAAGATTTTAGAACTAGAAATTGAAAATTTAATTCTTTTTTATATGAAGATATTCAAAAATATTAAAAATTTCAAACTCAACTTAAAAACAATTTCGAATTGAAAGGCTTAAAATTGTGCAATTTCAAACATTGGAATTATTTATATAGCAATCTTGCTTTGTGTTATTTTTTTAAATTTTAATTTTCAATGTAATATCTCAAGTTTGTAATCATTTAAAAAAATTAAATTGAAGTATAAACAAGTTTTAATATCACAATTTTCGATGAATAACATTTTTTCATTTTTAATGTTTCCCATTTAAAACTACTTTTTATCTTGAACGTTTTTTAGAATAATTCAACTTTGGAATGTTTATAATTGAAAATTTTTTTATTTTGAATGGTGAAATTATGGTTAATTTACTTTTTGATCTCAGAAAAAATTTTCAAACCAATTTTAATCTTAAATTATACATTTTTTGTGATAAAAATTTTAAAATCTAGAATTTCAGAAGCGTTGACTTTGGAACATTAATTGAATCTGGTTTTCAATTTCAAATTATAATAGTTACAAATTAAATTACTTTAATTGATCCAGTTTTCAAAATTCCAATTTGAAAATATTCCATTTTTATTGTCTTGGAATTTTTTTTCCAATTTTGAATCTGAAATGGTTTCCTTACGAAATTTTCTAACAAAGGAACGACAGATCTTTATTTTGCACGCTTTAAATTAGAAATTATACAATCTCAACTCTTTTCTTATGAAATTGTTCAATTTTCAAAAATATGACCTGATCTAAAATTGTTTGACTTGGAACTTTTTCAATCCAAAATTATTCAATACATTTTTTAAAATTTCAGACGCTTACAATTCGAAATTATTAATGCTTGTTTTAAAAAGTTTCTAGAACTAATATTTAAAAAATTGTTTGATTATTTACATTTTTAATGTTAAAGCTCCAATCTACGAAATTCTTGGAAACTAAAAAAAAAAACAAGTTGGTAGATTTTTAGTAAATGTTTTTTTGATTGTTATTAAAAAAAATAAATAAAAATGACGAACAAAAAAAGAATAAATGGGATTTGCGAGTTGCCTTTTTTTCTTTTCTCTCTCTCGTTTTTTTTTAATTTGAATGGAACCCTTGATTAAAAGTGTCTTGTCTAAATTCGATCGTTAGATTCTTGTTTTTTTTTAATTTCCAAGAATATCATAGTTAAATTTGAATGTTGGACGTTAATGAGGAATTTGGATTTATTTTCCTGACTTTTCATCTAAACGAGACGTATAAAAAATAAATTTTATTAGACTTTGAGCCCTTGATAAAAAATACATTATTTTCCCAGGAACGAAGAACCGATTGGAATATTTGACACGATCTCAAGCCTTAGTGAATCCGCAATTTTAATTGGCCACTCCCGACAGCAAACGATTCACTACAATTTCCAATTTAACGTTTTTTTTTTCATTTCGATTCAGAAAAAAGATCGTCCAATCCGCTTTCTTTAAAGAAACCGATTCACTAAAGCAATCGTTCAATTATTTCTTTTTTCCTGAGTGAGTCCTTGATTGAAAAAAAAAGATTATTTTGTTACATGTAAACATCACTATCACTTATTTACAAAAAAATCACAACTTTTTTACAACCAAGGTTGCCATCCTTTCCAGGTGCGCCCCAAAATATTTAAATCAGTCGCTTGATCAATCAAACATTGAATCTGAAATAAAAAATACTTTATAGTTTCATCCTGCTGGAATAATTTTAAATCAAACACAATCAAATATTTTACCTGCTCTTCAGGAGTAAGATTTTCATTTTTGATTTTGGCCCGAACTGTTTTGTGATCATCCTCAGTTCCGTTGACAATATCTTGATAACGCTGGAAATATTGAGAATCGCTATGAACGACTTTCAATTCTTCTACAGTAATCAACGAAGGCTTTTTTCCATTTAATTTCTGCTCAACAGTAGATATTCTTTTCTTTGGTAACCAGTTGATATCTAAAAAAAGAAATAAAATTAAAAGGTCTATCAGTAAAAGAGGGATTAGAGCCCATCCACTTTTTTAACTAATCCCTTTTTTACACCCTTAAATTTGAAAAAATACCTCAAATCTAGAATTTTTACCCAATTTTCTCCTTTCATCCCATCTTCTACAAGGCTTCGATTCATTTTTTAAGAATCATTAACAGAAATTCACGACATTAGAAAACAAGAATTTTTGAAAGAGATTCTTTTTAAGTTTTTGGTGATACAAATTTCAAATATTTCCCAACCGATTTATTTGTTAATTATATAATCAAAAACAAGCAAAAATGCTATAAAATGAATGAATAAATGAATTTTAACCAAATATTTGAATTTTCAATAAAAAAAGAGGAATTATAAACAAAAAATATAATAGTTGATATTTCCACAAAAAAAGTTAATTTTTAGTCAACAACAGTTGCATTCATCTAAAAAGACGAATTTGTAAGAAAATAGTTGATTTGTCAACCAAAAAAAGATTTTTCAGTCAAGAAAGAAACAAATTTTCAACCAAACTGTTGATTTTTCAAGTCAGGAAGACAAATTTTCTACAAACCAGTTGAGTTTCCAACTCGAAAGATAAATCAACTCCACTGTAGCAAATCAGAAGCATAAAAAACATGCCAAAATGCTTTAAAAACAAGGTATATAAGGAGATTTTTCACGAAAATAGGAGAACATTCTTTAAAATAAAATTAATGAATTAGATGAATTTTTAACAAAATAAAGGAATTTTCAAGCAAAAAAATTATTTTCCCACAAACAATATAATAGTTGACATTTCAACTAAAAAAATCTGAATTTTAAATAAAAACGAATCAATTCATAAAAAATACGACTTTTCACCAAAGAACTTAATTTTCAATAAATTAGTTAAATTTTCAACCCAAAATGACGAATTTTCAACAAAATAGTTACATTTTCAAGCCAAAAAGACGAATTTCCCACAAACCAGAAAAATTGTCAATCAAATATTTTAATTTTCAACCACACAGTTGAATTTTCAACAAAATTGTTGAATGCTCACGCTAAAAAGACGAAATTTCTACAAACCCGTTTAATTTCCAACCCAAAAATATGAATTACCTACAAAATAGTTCAATTTTGAATCTAAGGAGACAAATTTTGAACAAAAAATTAAAATATTCAACCAAAAAGTTAATTCTCAAAAAACATTTGACTTTTCTACTAAACTTTGGAATTCTTAACCAAAAAATATTTTAATTTTCCATAAAAAAGTTAAATTCATCCAAAAAGATGAATTTCTTACAAAATAGTTACATTTTCAACCAAAAAGTTCATTTTCAACCAAGTAATTGAATTTTCTACTAAAAAAGATTAACTTTGAACCCTAAAGATGAATTTTCAACTAAAATTATGAATCTTTTACCGAAAAAATTACTTTACAACACATTAGTTTCATTTTTAATCAAGTGAATTGAATTTTAAACCAAAAAGGATGGAATCTTAAATAAAATATAATAGGTGATATTTTAACCAAAAAAGATTTTAATTTTCAATCAAAAACAATTAAACTCAATCAACAAATACAACTTTTCAAAAAAATAGTTGATTTTTTACCAAATTGTTGATTGTTAAGCAAAAAATACGAATTGTCAACTCAAAAGTATGATTTTTCAACAAAAAGTTAATTTTTAACCAAATAATTGATTTTTTTTACCAAGGTAGATCATTTTCAACCCAGAAAGACAAATTTTCAACAAAATAGTGACATTTTCAACCAAAAAGCTCATTTTCAACCAAGTAATTGAATTTTCTACTAAAAAAGATTAACTTTGAACCCTAAAGATGAATTTTCAACTAAAATGACGAATCTTTTACCGAAGAAATTACTTTACAACACATTAGTTTAACTTTTAATCAAGTGAATTGAATTTTTAACCAAAAAGGATTTTAATTTTCAATCAAAAACAATTAAACTTAATCAAAAAATACAACTTTTCGAAAAAATAGTTGATTTTTTACCAAATTGTTGATTTTTAAGCAAAAAATTCAAAATTTCTACAAACCAGTTTAATTTGCAACTCGAAAGTATGATTTTTCAACAAAAAGTTCATTTTTAACCAAATAATTGATTTTTTTACCAAGATAGATCATTTTCAGCCCAGAAAGACAAATTTTCAATAAAATAGTTATGTTTCCAACCAAAGAGATGAATTTTCAACTACAGCGATGAATCTTCAAAGAAAAATGAATTTTTAACAAAGTGGCGAAATTTTCAATCAAAAAAGATAATTTCTTAGCGAAAAATGTAATAGTTGATATTACAACCAACAAAGATTTTGATTTTAAATCACAAACAGTTAAATGTATCCAAATAGATAAATTTTTAACAAAATAGTTCATTTTTTAACCAAAAAATTTTTTTCAATCAAGAAAGAAACGAAATTTCAACCAAATTGTTAAATTTTCAAGCCAGAAAGACTAATTTTCTACAAAACAATTTCATTTTCAAACCAAAGAGATGAATTTTCAGCAAAACAGTTAAATTTCCAATTAAAATGTTCATTTTCAACCAAATAGTTTAAGTTTCTACCAAATTGTTGAATTTTAATGCAAAAAATACAAATTTTCTAAAAAAAATTCATTTTTAAGCCAAAAAATATGAATGATCAACAAAAAAAAGTTAATTTTCAAGCAAATAATTTGATTTTCTACCAAAATAGTTCAATTTTCAATCAAGACGAATTTTCGACAAAACAGTTGATGTTTTAACCAAAATGATTCTAATTAAAAAAAAAAAAGACATTCGAATTCAACCAAAAAGAGAAGAATTTTCAACAAAGTAGATACATTTTTCAACCAAAGCGATGAATTTTCAACTAAAATTATAAATCTTGGCCACAAAAATTAATTTTTAAGAAAATAGTTCAAAGTTTAACCAAATAGTTGCATTTGTAACCAGAGAAGACTCATTCTTAACAAAAAAAGTAATAGTTGATAGTTCAAAATAAAAAATTTGTTAATTAAAAACACAAAAATGGCTAGAGAACTTGCTAACGAAAATGTGCTACTGTCAGAAGGCACTTTCGTTAAATATTAATGAGATACTCATATGATATAAAAAGTCATAAATAATAAATAAAATATCTTTTTTTACCTAAAATCGAACTATTAAATCACTATGATCCCTGGTAAAATATCTTAAAATTAAATATCCTTAAATTAAAGTGATAAAAAGTCCCCTTTTAAAGGTACCTTTGATATCCTCTTGATTTTCTTTCGACATCTTATTTATATGTTCCGACCAATTCAAAGGCTCATTAACAAAGACATCTAAACATGCCATCAGAGGTCCCTTCTCTCTCCTCAATGCTCTTAAAACATGAACCATTGTCGCTCCTAGAGGACCATTTTCCTCAAAAGGTTTGAGCAATCCCCGAATTTGTGGAGTCAAACGACATGGCATCAATTCTGGAATACACTGATCCACTCCAGCACCGAAAGCTAATCCAAAATCAATTCCAAGACACCTTCCAGATTTCACAGTGATGAGCGTATTTTCCAGATGTCGATCTCCAATCCCTAAAATCCATTGTGCTGTGCACATCGTTCCATATGTTGTTACAAAATTGTGCCTCAGTGACATGAAACTTTCGGTTGATGGACTCAACATGAAGAAGGATCTTCTCAGAGAGTCCCACTCGGTCACATTTGTGAGTTCGATCATTTTAGACACGACTTTCGAAGCGTTGAACTTCAACAAAGAATCTTTGTAGGCTGCACTACGCTTTCCAGATTTTCCTATCCAACTTTCGTATTTTTCTTGGATTCCGTAACATTGCTGGATTTGCTTCTCGGTGAGAGTGAAGTGGATGTAATCTTCGAGGGTTCTTGTTCCTTCAACCCATTCAATCAATCCAAGGCTCAGCGAGAAAGGAATGACCTGTGAAATAATTAAATATTAAAAGTTTTGTTAAGAGAGTTTTTAATTATTAATCGGGTAGTATAATTATAAATAAAAATGCAATTATTTATACAGAATTCACGGAGCAAATGATCCCAAAACAGGAGTGATTGGGTGATTTTCAGGAAAATAGTGGAGTTATATGGAAATCAATTCTTTTAAATCAAATTAATGTAAGAACGACATTAAATAAAATATGAAACGCTTTAAATTTGTAAGATTTAAAGTCAAAATATATTGCATTAAAAAAAACAGTTGGAATTTCAAAAAAATTCGACTATCTTCAACAAAATAATTGAATTTTCAACCTACAAAGATGAATTTTTAATTAAATGGTCGAATTTTCAAACAAAAAATGAATAAAATACAACCAAATATCAAAGTGTGGAATCTTCAAGCTAAACATAAGATTTTTTTAGAAGACAGTTGAATTTTTAATCATAAAAGTCGAATTTTCAATAAAAAAGTTCATTTCGAACCAAATCATTAAATTTTCTACCAAAAACGACGAGCATTAAATTGATGAATCTTCAAACAAAAAAATGAATTTAAAACAAATTATTGGAATCTTTAATAAAAAAGATGAATTCTAAACGAAAAATATAATAGTTGCTATTCCCACGAAAAAAGTTTTTAATTTTCAATAAAAAATAGCTGAATTCATAAAAAAGACAAATTTTTAATAGAATAGTTGATTTTTCAACCAAAAAAGATTTTTCAGTCAAGAAAGAAAATTTCAAACTGTTTTTTTTTAAGCTGAAAAGACGAATTTTTCTACCAAACAATTTAGTTATCAACTCAAAAGTATGAATTTAAAAAAAAGTTAATTTTTAACTAAATAGTTGAATTGCCAACCAAAAAAGTCAAATTTTAAACAAAATAGTTAAATTTTCCACCAAAGAAAAGAATTTTCAACTATGAAGATGAAACATAAAAATGAATTTTATTAAAAGTCGTGGAATTTTCAATGAAAAAAATGAATCCTCAATCAAAAACATAATAGTTGATATTTAAACCAGAAAACATTTTAATTTTAAATCAAAAACAGTTGAACAGATCCAAAAATGACGAGTTTTTAACAGAAGAGACCAAACAGTTGCAATTTCCAGCAAAAGAGACGAGTTTTCGATAAAAAAGTTGAATTTTTAACTAAATAGTTGAATTCTCAATTAAATGGTCAAAATGTCAAAAATAAAAGATTAGGCTGCAACAAAAACATAACATAAAACTTAATTTTCAACCAAGACTACCAAAAAAAGATAAATTTTATATCCGAATAGACAAATTAAAAGAAACAGTTGAATTTTCGACATAAAAATATAACTTTTTAAGAAAATAGTGGAATTTTCAAAAAAATAATTAAATTTTCAATAAAATAATTCTTGTAACTAAAAAGAATTAATTCTTAAAAAAATAGACTTTTCTAATGAATAGAATGAACTTTCAACAAAAAAATATTGGATTTTCTTATTGAGTTCTATGTATTCAATTCGTATTTAAGCAGAAAATCAAGAAAAATGGGAAGTTGCTTGAAAATAGGGGGGAAAAATAAGAAATCTTTCAAAAAAGGGGAAAAGACGGGAAAAGTGGAAATAGTGTTAAGTCTGATATTGAACAGCATTTTGATATCATAGATTATTATGGATTGCATACATAGATTAATTTAATTTAATTTAACTTAATTGAAACATTACACAAAACTGAATTTTCAGTTACAAAAATGAATTTTCAACCAAAAAAACAACAAATATTGAAAAAAATAGTTAAATTTTTAATCAAACATGTAGTTAAATTTTCAAGCCAAAAACATGAATTAGGCAGAAGACAGTTGAATTTTCAACAAAAAAGTTCATTTTTAACCCAGAAAGAATAATTTTCAATAAAGACGAAAAATATGAATCTTCAATCCAAAAAGATGAAATTTAAACAAAACCGTGAAATTTTCGATACGAAGAAATTAAATTTTAACAAAATAGTTCATTTTTCAACAAAATAATTAAATTTTTATGAAACAATTTAATTTTTAAACAAATAGTTACATTATGTACCTGCAAAGATGAATTTTCAACCAAATGGTCGAATTTTTAAACAAAAAAGGTTAAACTACCAAATAGTTCAATTTTCAAGCTAAAACCCCCAATTTTTAAAAGACAGTTGAATTTTTAACCAAAAAACTTGAATGTTCATCAAAAAATATTTTAATTTTCAATAAGAAACTGTTAAATTAAACCAAAAAATACGAATTTTCAACAAAAGACTTGAATTTTCAACTAAGAAAGATTTTTCGAACAGTAAAGAAAAAAATTTCATCCAAGATATTGCTCTCTCAAGTCATAAATACGAAATTTCGAAAAAAAGTTGAATTTACAACACAAAAATATGCATTTTCTACCAAAATAATTGAATTTTCGACTAAAAAAAACAAGTTTATAACAAAATAAGTGAATGTTTAATAATAAAAAGCTTTTAACCAAATAAAATAAATTGTCAATGAAATAGTTACATTTTCAACCAAAAAGATTAAATGTTTCTAAAAAAAAATTTCGACGAAAAATGGAACAGTAAAATTTGTAGTTTAAAAAATTAATATTTAATAAATCAAAAATAATGTTAAACTAAAGAAAAGAAATAACAATCAAAAAAATTTATTTTCTACCAAAAAATAGTAAACAAAATACATGAATTTCCAACCAAATATTTTTATTTTTAATGGAATTTTCAACCTAATAGTTGAGTTTTCATCCAAAAAGGTGAATTAGTCACCAAGAAGATTAATATTCTAGCACAAAGGACAAAGTTTCAACACAATAGAGAAATTTTCAAACAAAAATATTTGAATTTTCAACTGGAGAAGATTGATGTTCAAACCGAACATGAAATAATTACATTTTCATTTGAAAAAAATTAATTTTTAATAAGAAAAATGATTTTCAAGCCAAAAAATTAATTTTGAAGCAAAAATATTAATTTTTAACAAAATACATGAATTTTTAACCAGAAAGGTGAATTGGTCTCCAAGAAGATTAATTGTCTACCACAAAAGATAAAATTTCAATAAAATATAATGTTCTCGATGACCAAGAAATCAAAATAAATATCGATATAAAATAGAATCTCCATGTTCAACCAAACATGGAATAGTTAAATTTTCAGATAAAAAAATAATTTAAAAAAAATGTTAACAAAGTAGTTAAATTTTGAAAAAAAATTTTGTTTTCAACTAAAATGATGAATCATCGACCACAAAATTAATTTTTAGGAAAGTAGTTCCACTTTCAACTAAGAAGTTGAATTTTGAATTTAACAAAAGGTTTTTCATTCGCTATTCACGACATATGATATAAATTTCAGATTTGTCTTACTTCTGAACTTTAAAGATAAAATTCTGGTATAAACCAAAAATAATGTAATGCTTTTATGTAACAAATATGTTCAGAAAACGTGGTGAATGGATCCGTGGAACAGATTCGAATCAAATTCAAATAGTCTAATCTGATTCTATCTTGATGAATAGTTCATCCGGAAATAGCTTTAAAATCTATTTTTTATTTTATTTAAATTGAAATTTTTTAAATACGGCCAATGAAAAAAATAATCTGCCAATTTTAAAGAATGTTGAGTAAGTGGAAAAAATGGTGTCTTTCATATTGAATTTACTGGAATTTGCTCGCTATAATAAGGCAAATTCTGTATATTATATACAACCTTTTCGAATCTTAAAAGATTATTTGTAAAATCCATAACAAAATGTTGAAAAATAAACCGATTTTTTTTCTAAAGGAAGGATAATTAGTGCATGCATAGCTCGCACAACGTTCTAGTTTAAAGAAAAGGGGGGAAAAGTATGAAGTCTGTTTATACTCACTTGATAAGTATCAATAGATAAATGCCGTTTTCCACATGGAATATCGTGTTGCAGAATCTTGTTCATGATCGTAAATACCTGCTGGACTCTTTGATCAAGCCTCAAATCTTCATCGAATTTCACCAGAAAACTGTAATTCTTCGAGTCGTTGCCAACAATCATGATTTTAATTGGCATTCGAAGCGACTGCATCACTCTAATAGTCGGCTCAATCTTTCCAATCTTCGCATGATATCTTGGTAAAGGTTTCCTATCTCCCGAATATTGTCCAGGAACTTCGATTTCACTACGACTTAATTTCTGCAACCAAGGGCTGTAATCTTTCAACTTTGTTTTAAAAATACAATCATTGTGCGTGCTCTCTCGTCTCTCCTTAAGACTTCTTTTCAAAAGATCAGTAATCTTCTTTATCTGCGGCCTTATTTCTGGATAAGTTTTATCCTTCATGTCCTGAATTTCACTCTTAAAAGAAGTGATTTTCTTGACTACTTTGTTAAAAAGAGCACCACAGAGCTGTGTATCATCGGGGAAAATTTTCTTCAAAAGATTGTCGACAGGCATTGGTTTTCCTTGAAGAACTTCATTAGAAGCTTCTGTAAAGTGGTGAATTAAATACAACTCTGGGTGAGAAACGTAGTGCATTGCTGTCAAGAAAGATTCAACATCCGGTTTGTTGTACAATTTTTGCTTCATTTCCAGAATTTGCGAGTTCTTTAATAAACCAGGATTGGCTTCTATCGTTGATCTGAAAGTGTACATAACAGCATTTGGATAATCCTCAATCAATCTTTTGATTACAGGAATCAAAATATCAGCGAGCGAGTCCCCCAAATGGGATAAAATCTGAGCTTGCCAGGCGATAAACAACCAAGTTTCTATTTTCTGACTCTCCGAAACAAAAATCTCTTTTGCTTCTTCATCTTCTAAATAGTTCGTCTTCAGAAGACAAGGGAAATAATGAGCTGCTTTGTAAGATCCATAAGTCATAGCTTTAAGAGTCGCACTGACAAATGCTCGAATCAATTCAAGATCATCCTCGTTTTTGGAAACCTGATCGTAGCAATATACCACAAGTTTGAAGTAACAATCAGCTCTTTCACTTTTAGTTGCTATTTCACACGTTTCTTTCAAACTAGACAAGCCATAATTGCTTATCAATTTCTTGAAACTCTCAACGTCTCTTATTTCTTCTTTACTAATCTTGGAAGTAAAATCGGAATTGCTTATTAAATTTCTCGCCAGTTCATTTCCTCTATTAGCCAAATTTTCCAGAACGGAGGTCAAAGAAGTCACATGCTGCAGAGCCGAAATTCGCAAAGAAGAATCCGATTTATTTGACTTAAGATGTCTGTGAATATGATTCCAAGACTGGGTAAAGTAAGAAACTTTTTTTCTGTTGTCTTCCGTGCATTCTCCTAAAAGATAGAAACATCTAGAAGTCGAGATAAAGAACTCCAGTTTCTTCATGCCACTATTCGTCGTTATCCATTCCTCTAACTCAACCACATAATTTTTAGCAATGAATCTGTTCTTGTGTTCAATCGCGAAATCCAGAAGTTTCATTTTTTGCTGGATGGAAATCGATTGCAACTCTCGGAGGTCCTCTTCATTTTCTGCTATTTCGGGCTTGCTAGACAAAAGATTTGCAAAGTGGAGTCTGTAATTTATGTGAGTCTCCCAAGGAAGAAGATCTTCACTAGACGAAGGCAAATTTTCCGACCAGTACTTCACCATGTCTTGAATCCCACCTGGTGAATCGGACTTGATGGCTTTCAAATAGATGTCGATGTTACTAATTCCCCTCAATTTTAGAAGAAGACGAGATCTGAGTTTTTCAGAAAGAGGATTCAATCTTATCCACTCTTCCCTAGCGTAATCTAAACTACTTTTCAGAAAATCACGAGCCGATTCCGGGTTCTCGGTCTCTGAATCGATCATAAAAAGCATCGACATTTCCTCACCGAAACGTTCTTTTATACGAGGTAGTTGATCACTTTTTAACCAACTGTCCATCGCTTCTATAAACTTTCGTAAATTATCGGTATCTCTGTCCTTCATCCAATCACCCTTTAAAATTTTGTGAAGGTAAACACGAAAGATCCAAGGAAGAAGCCATTCTTCTTTCTGAGGATTGTTCCAGACGCTGTTAAAATCTTCATCGGACTCGTCAAACACTTTTTTGTCGAGTACATCCCATCGGGAAAGTTGACTCAGGCACTCAAATGATTCTTGAAGACAGTGCATCTTCACAAAATCCGTTTCTACTTCGTAAGCTTCCTCGTAAGCTTTTCTTGCTTTAAGCCAATCACTTGCAGCCTGAGCAAGCGAAGCTTCCTGAAGTTTCTCGCTGAATTCGTCACCTTTGAAGATACTCAAAACGACGTCAACTTCATTCATAGATTCATAAAGCCTTGCTAGGTAAATCGACGCATTTGGTCTCCGCTCAGGAGTGTCTCCTCGTTTTCTTTTTCTCAAAGGTTCAGAGATAGGTTCGTGTATCAAATACTTTTCCAAATAGAGCGCACCTAAAGAGTAAAGTCCACTGTGTTTTGAAACTCGACCTACTAAATCAGGTTCAAAATCAGTGGAATTATAAGAGAGCGTTATTTCTAAAACCGCTGCAAGAGTTAAACTCGAGCCTTGATTATTTTCCAAAATTGTTTGCATACTCTCAAAAATTCTGGGAATTAATTGCTGGTTTTTGGATCTGGTGTTCATGTCATTCAGCAAGGAACATACCATCGAGACTACAAGATCTTTGCAGATTAGCCAATCTTTCTTCGCCAATTCTTGTAAAGGAATGAGCAAACTTGAGTGAGCGATTTGGATGTCTGGAAAGTCACCAATTCGATATTTTCTGTAAAGCTTGACAGTACTACTTTGTCTAACAACTTCCTCTTTGATCATTTCATCACGTCTTAAATTGATCTCAACTGCCTTTTGTATAAACTGATTTTTTGAACTATCCTTATATCCCAAGAATCTCTTTGATTTTTTATTGTAAGCAGGGTCTGGAATTTTGAAAACAGAATCATTGTCAACAAATCCTGCAGTATTAGAAAAAGTCGCATCCTCCAAGTTAGTTGGTTCAAACGAAGGACCGACTGTTGCTCGAAGGAACTGCATGTTGAAATTGGAAGCGAAATTCTGTGATGAATAAGTAGATTGAGTGAACATTTGAGACATTTGACTAGCCAAAGATCTGGCGAAGAGAGGAGCCATCGATCCCAAGTTTTTTGCCCTCCAGTGCATCACAATTCTGTAATCGCTGAACGTGCATTCTTCCAGCTTTTCTGGAAACATTTTCTCACCATACTCCCTCGATTTGCTTGTGAGACGTAACATAGAAAGGCAGGAGTAAAGCAGAAAGACTTCCTCAACATCTGGACTATATTGATTCAAAAGATCCAAGAACCTATCCACCAGTTTTTCCGATAAAGATTCATCTTCGGTCCAGAAATTGATCAATTTCTCATGCAAGGATTCAGCTGTGTCCAACAGTCCGATTAGCAGAAACTTCTTACTCATTTCTTTTAATTTTCTGACATCCTCATCGAATGAAGAAACATGGGTGTACTTAGTTTTAATCTTCATGAAGATCTCGTAAGCACTTTCACGTAATTCGAGGGAGCTGTTTTTCACATAGGGAGAAGCCAACTCCGCCATTGGAAGCAGATCACTCGGGTCTAAGATTTCTACCAAAGAATTAATAATCTGAAGACCTAGTCTCTCACATGTTAAAATTTTATTCTGCAGGAGGCTACTGAAATTCATGTAGCCCAATTCGCGTTTGACATCTTCAACACTTAAACTTGGGATTCTCAAGAGGAAAATTTCAAGGCATTTAGCTTTTCCTACGTTGTCGACTTCGCCAATGTAGTTTCTCACAAATTCGAAGAAATTCGCAATCCAGGTTGGAGAACAAGTAGCCAGGGTGTAAATACACTTGATCATTCTGTTCTTATCAACCGACTGCATCTTCTGAAAAATCTTAAGAAACAGCTCATTGGTATTAAGTTTTATAGCTTCGTTCCTATCGTTTTGTGTTTCGTTTCCCTCTTTCAAATTCTTGATGACCAAGCCCAGCGCTGCGCAGTTTTGAAGAATAGCATCTTCTTCCCTTTTCCAATCTTCAAACGACTTATGAAGAAACTCTATAATATCAAATCTTTCCACTACCTGATCTTGTAATTTATTTTCTAGAAATGTTAAGATCAAACCAATCGCAAAGTCTGGTCCTGAAGCTATTTTCTTATCGATAGCCTTTGGAAGTTTCAGATTCTCGCCCCAGAGTTCAAGAATCATTTTTATAATATCAACGTTATATTTTTTCACACTTCTGTTACTAGCTATATCAGCTTTATTGACCAAGTGTTCCAGAAGATTTTGTGCCTCCTCTTTCTGGTTTTCTGGCAAAGGAACTCGCCACTCGATCAGGAATAATAAAACGTCCGTTATTATATAATTTAGGTTGTTCAACTTCAAATAGTCGTTCACGGTATTCAGAATAATACCAACGAAGAATTTCGCATAGGGTTTGAAGATAGTTTGGGTGTTGCAGATTACTTTTAGGAGGAAAAGTCGAACGTTATTGAATTCAGTTCTCATTGACTGAATGAAAGAGGCCATCCATTTTGGAAGCTGAACATTCCCAGTTTCTTGGGGAACGAAAATAGCATTCCGAACCATGTGGACTAAAATTCCACAAATAGATGCCATACATTCATGTTCATTAAAATCATCGCATTCAAAAGTCAAAGTCATCGTTTCCTCGATTTGATTGCTCTCTGATTTTGAAGTCAATGTGGCTTCATTAAAATCGAAAGCATCTAAATTTTCAGTCAATGTCGAAGAAGCCAGATCATATTTGTAAATATAAGAATTGCCTCCATCACCAGAGTTTTCCCTTCTCGTTGAACGTTTCCTGATATTGATCAGCTTCTTTCGCTGCTTTGGATATTCTTTAAAAGTTTGCTGAAGAGCGTATTGCTTTTCACAATCCAGAATCTTCTCCCAAATCAATTTCCCCTCTCCTCTGTTTTCCGCGAAGGCCCAACTATAAAACTTTTCTTCTTCTTTCAAACTGATGATGGTAATTCCACAATTATATGCCGCACAATGAAGTAGTCTCGTGATTTCTTTGACGTTTCTACTCAAACATTTCGTTTTCCTTTCTGACAAAGTGAATATCATTACACTCTTCATCAGCTGCTTGTCTTCCGGATTCGCAAAAACATTCTTGGCAATTAGACTCTGGACACTCGTTATCTTTTCCAAATCAATTCGAGCGAACATAATCTCGAAAAGATTATAGGACGCGATTTTGGAAACGATGAGTCTTTTCAAATCCTCTTCGACTTCAGAGTTCAATGCCTGGTTCAAAATTGTATGAATTTCTTTTGCATTATTTTCAAAGAAACGTTCAATATCTGTTGTCGCGCAAAACTGAAACGCTGGGAGTAGAAATCTTCGTAGAACATCGAATCTAGCGGGGATGCTACCACAATTCATGAAAAATTTGTAGGCACCCTCCAAAGACTTCAGAACAGACTCGCTGTTGATGGAATGAAAATAAGTTTCTAGGTAGTTGGATGTTTTCTCGTTACATAATTGATCG
This sequence comes from Andricus quercusramuli, assembly GCA_932178445.1. Taxonomy (NCBI): domain Eukaryota; kingdom Metazoa; phylum Arthropoda; class Insecta; order Hymenoptera; family Cynipidae; genus Andricus; species Andricus quercusramuli. Next base: position 166,638 of record CAKNXH010064565.1, on the reverse strand, counting down.
CAAGATCCTGCGGCGAAATTGATTAAAGTTTCGAAAAGAACGACAGATTTGGTTATTGGCAAATGGGCAAGCATTGTTTGGAAACAAGCAACGGCTTTTAAAGAATTTATATTATTGTCAGAAATGTCTTCTGTTCTTTCGTGCTTGAGAGTTCTTAATATGATAGATAACTCCGAGTTGGTGTCGGATTTCATATCAGTTAAGCAAACAAGGAAATCGTCTAGGATTTTTGTTTTCTGCTCGAGATCGGTGCCTTCTTGAAGTTTCCTGAGAATCCAGAAGTAGAGTTCTTGCTTTTGATCCGCTATTTCAAGTGGATTTTCTTTAAGACGTACAACTATCCTGTAGATGTTCATAAACTGCTTTTTACGATATTCCAAATTGTTGACACTTCTTTCAAGTGATGCACATCGTTTAAGAATTTCATTTGCGAGAGATTCTGATTCCTTCAAAAAGTTGTTTTTATATTTATGAGTAAATATCACGAACTCTTCTATCACCATCAACATTTTTTGTGGCTTTCTCTCGAGTAAATTATCGACGACTTTCAAAGTTTCTTCCACATTTCTCAACATTCCGCGAAATATAGGCGTTTTGAAAATACTTAGGAAGTATTCTCCATGTTGAGAAGAGGTCATGTCTTGACTTAAAAGCTCAGTTGCCTCCATTATATAATTCATTAACAGAATTATTGTTGAATATTTGTAATTTGTGAACACCAATTCCAATATACTTTCAAGATATTCTATGGTGTCAGGTTTTAGAATAACCATATTACCATCATCTTGATGTTTTAGAATGTGAAAAATTTGTGTAATCAAGGTCGGCTCTGTTTTTGCGAATTCCCCTTTTAAAATTCTATCTAGAAATTGCCCTTTATTCAACATAATAAGTCCCTTCACGTACAATTTCAATTCTTCCTCTACTTTGTTTTCGGTGACGCTTTCAATGTCTTTGAAGGTTTGGTAGTATTTTTCGACGTTGAGAGTAAGTTCTTCTTCAAGTTTTTGTAAAAGAGGCTCAGGTGCTTTGCTTTTTACTACATGGAGCAATTCATCCATTTCCTGAGGAAGTGCTTCTATTATTTTTAAATTTTTTGTATCGAGTCCGACTTTTTGTGGATTTAGTACACAAATTGATATCAGGGAAAATAAATCCTGGCTCCAGAAGAATTCTGGGATTTGAGTTTCTGTTGTAGTGGTGTCCTGAAAAATAAAAGAATTTCAGATTAGATTTTAGATTTTAATTAGTCGCATCAAATTACGAAGAAAGTCGCAAGGAATTTCGAAAAAAAGTCCATGAAAATTCGCATCAAATTTTTAAAAACAATGAAAAAAACTAGACACTGAATGACTGAAATAATGAATGAATGAAATAATAACATAATTTTCAAATTTTCAAATATTTTCAAATAAAAGAAATTGAACCTCAATCAAAAATAGTTGAATTTTCAACAAAATAGTTGAATTTTCAAGCAAAGAGACGATTTTTTTAGAAGATTATTGAATTATCAACCTGAAAAGTTTAATTTTCAAGAGATAGATCGTTTTCAACTGAGAAATATTAATTTTCAAGTAAAAGAGACGATTTTTTACAAAGTAATTGAAGGTTTGGCCAAACAGTTGACTTTTCAACATACAAAGATGACTTTTTAACCAAATGGTTGAATTTTCAAACAAAAAATATTGAACTTCAATTGAACAGTGGAATTTTCCAACCAAAAACACGATTTCTTAAAGATAAATTTTCAATTTAGTAACTTTTCATAGTTAATTGAACCAAAAAGACGAATATTTAAAAAAAAAAGATGAATGATCAATCATATAGTTTAATTTTCACGCAAAAAAAAACACGAATTTTTTACAAGAAACTTGAATTTTTAATAAAAAAATTTATTTTCAACCATGAAAGATCAAATTTCAACCAAAAAAGAGGAATTTAAAAAAAAATTAAATTTTTAACCACATGGTCAAATTTTCGAATAAAAGAGATTAAACATCAACAAAAAACAGCTACATTTTCAATTAAATACTTGAATTTTCAAGCCAAAAGTAAGCATTTTTTAGAAAACAGTTGAATTATCAGACTCGAAAGTTAAATTTTAAACAAATGGTAGAATTTGTAAAGAAAAAATATTAGACTTCAATCAAATAGTTGAATTTTCAAGCCAAGAAGAGGAATTAAAAATTATCAACGAAATAGTTGAACTTTTAATCAAAAGAGACCAATTTTCAACAATATAGGTGAATTTTTAATAAAATAGTTGAATTTTCAACCAAATAGTTGACTTTTCAAGCCAAAAAGACGAATTTTTTTAGAAGAAAGTTGAATTTTCAACAAACCATGTTCATTTTCAACTATAAAAGAAATGAATTTTCAAACAAAAAAGATGAATTATGAACGAAATAATTGAATTTTCAACCAAATATTGGAATTTTCAAACAAACAAAAAAAGATTAATCTTTAATTAAATAGTTGAATTTTCAAGCCAAAAAGACGATTTTTTTAGAAGACATTTGAATTTTCATCAACAAAATTCTTTTGTAACCAAAATAGATGAATTTTCAACCAAAAAAGATGACTTTTGAACTAAAGAAATGGATTTTCAATCAAATCCAAAGGATGCATTTTCAACAAAAAAGGTTTAATTTTCAATAAAAAAGATTACTTTTGAACTACATAATTTAATTTTCAACCAAATGTTCGAGTTTCCTAATAAAAAAGATTAAAATTCAATCAAATAGTGGAATGTTCAAGCCAAAAGACGATTTTTTAATAAGATGAATTTTCAACCAAACAGTTACATCAAAAAAAATGTCAACAAATTAATTGAGTTTACAACCAAATAGTTGAACTTTCAATCGAAAGAGATGAGTTTTCAACAAAATAGTCGAATTTTTAACCAAATAGTTCTATTTTCAAGTAAAAATACGAATTTTTTACAAGAAAGTTGAATTTTCAACAAAAAAGTTCATTTTCAACTGAAAAAGATGAATTTTTAAGACAAAAAAATGAATTGTTATGAAATTAGTTGAATTTACAACCATATATTTAGACTTTCAATCATAAGGGACGAATTCTCAAGAAAATAGATGAATTTTTAATCAACTAGTTCAATGTTCATGTTAAAAAATGAAGTTTTTAGAAGACAGTTAAATTTTCAACAAAAAAGTTTATTTTCAACCAAGAAAGGTGAATTTTCAACCAAAAAATATGACTTTTTTTACCATACAACAGGTATTCACAATCTAAAAGAATGAATTTTCTATCCAAAAGACAACAAAAATGTTAAAATTTCGACCAAAAAAAATGAGCTTTTAACAAAATATTTGAATTTTCAACAAAATAATTAAATTTTCATCCAAACAGTCGAATTTTTAACAAAAAAGAATAAACTTGCTACAAAAAATAGTTGGATTTTCTTATTGGGTTCTTATATTAGTTCGCATTTAAGCGAAAAAACGACAAAAAGGGGGAGAAGGGGAATAGGGAAAAGAGCGTGAAGAATTTAAATGAATTTGAAATTAATCGATTTTAAACGTTTCCGACTTGACAATTTTTAACTGTTGAGGCCTTGCAATTTAAACAAATTAGATTTTGGCATACGGATTAACAAAATCAGAAGGCTTTCAATTTCAAACGATATTAATTTAAACTTTACTGCGTATAAAGCTTTAATGAGAGATTATTCCATTTTTAATGTTCTCAATTAAAATCGTCAAATTTTTTCTAGTTTGAATTTCAATTTTAAAAGTATCGTTGTGATTAAAACTGAAACTAAGTGTAGCGTACTTCTGAAAAAAAACGTAACAAACTTGATCAGTCGCATTTTTTCAAAAAAGTCGAAAGTGATACCTATTAAATCAAATTTGATAAATAAACCTACCATTACATCAAGAATCTTCTTAGTAAAAGCAAAAAGCGTCACGATAGTTTCACACGTGAGTGTGTTCAACAACTCCAACTCCCTAGAAATCAGCGAAGCATCCTCTTGATCTTGGCTTATCATGAAACGTTTCATAAAATTACTAGCACATGAAAAAATTAAATGTTTCTCAGAATTCCCATCAAGAAACAATAATTCCAAATCCACCAATTTATTTCCCACCAGCCAAATGTAGGAATCCAAGGTCCGTAAGAAAGGCTTCACACTTTCCAAAGAAATAACCTTGAACTCTTCATCCAAGTTTTTCAATATAATCGAATTCAGACCTTCAATTCCATGAGTTTCTAAATAAAACGAGACCAGTTTCTGCACTGAATTGCAATTTTCCACATGAGAATTAACATCCTCCAGTATTTTCATGCACCTTTGTCTATAAGCTCGCTCCAAGGATTCACACTGAGTGAAAAGCCAGATTGCTACTCCTTTCAAATCAGCACTTTGAAACTCGATCGGTTTCCTCCTCCTGGAATTCTCAGTATTGAAAAGTTCCGCCTTGATTTTCAAGACCTTCTGAAGATGTCCGATCGCCGTTTCGATTCCCAAATCGTTACAACCCTCGGAGCTTTTAACAAAGCAGTAAAAAATCTCCAGCCAGAAGGTATTCAAAATCTCTACACTTTCTCTTAAAATCGAGTACAAATGGTTGAAAGCAACAGCAGCTGCGATTCTCTTCTGTGTGGAAGGATGTAACGCATAGGTACTCATTTTTCTCACGATGGTGTAAACATTAATCGGAGATCTTTCCAAATCCCTATCAGAAGACTGCTTTATCGACCAGGCTAGAAATTCCTTCAAACAAACTCCCGAAAATTCTCTTAAAGACGAATTCGATTCATCAGTCAAGCCATCGAAAAGAGCATCGACCAGATAAATCGTCGAAGGCGATTTCAGCATCAATTTTGAGCTTAGCCAATGCGTCATTTGCAAAAGAGTTGGATAGTATAATTGCCTAACAACTGTATCAGGATCAGATCCTAGTTTCAACATCGCCGGGCAGAGAATTTTATACAAATAAGCAAAACGATCCGGATTCGGTTTGTTTAAAATATCTCTCGTCTTTCCTAGAATCACTATAATCAACGAATGAAGAACTTCGCAGGCACACATTCTAGTTCGTCTGTCTCCGGAACTTAAAGCCAAATCGACAACTCTGGGAAGAATGTTATCAAAGTGAATATAAAGTCTCATATCTGGAAAAAAGAGAGTATAATCCAGTAAATCCTTTTTATCCCAGGTTGCCTTCGTGTCCTGTGATCTTTTGTAAACGAAGTCGTGTGTAATTTCAGTGGAAAGGGAACCTAGAAACAAGAGAATTCTTCTCTGGAATTCTTCCAAGGTTTTTGTCTCGTCTTTCAGAGTCACGTGCTTTACAATCTTCCTCTGCGTTTTTATAATATCTTGTAGCAATTCAGTGGCACTCTCTTTGCTCTGGAGGTAAGGCTCGAAACTGGGAACTACTTCAAGCAATAATTCCTTCAGTTCTTCTGGATAACTACTAGCCAACTCACGAGTCCAGAGTTCGAGAGCATCAAGGGCACAAGCAGCCAGAGCAAAATCGCCCAATCCGATCGTGAAAGCAATTTTAAAAACTGGAACTGTGCGTTTTAATTCATTTTGGATGAAGACAATCGGCGAGTCTAAAATTAAATAGACACAAGCTATTTGCAATTCGTGGTAGAATCCGCAAATTAAATCCAAAGTACTTGATAAAAATCTGGAGATCATCTCGCAGGTTTGATTTTTCGGATCTAGGTTCTTCCAGTAATTCCCTGATTTCTGGAGAATCACGTGGATTAATTTGTAAAATCCAGAGACCATTTGATGTTTGTAAGAATTTCTCACGATCTCGTATATAATCTTTGGAAGCCAATCCTTGAGTAGGGAGGAATCGAGGATCTCGAAGATTTCGACGTACAGGTCTACCATGTTGATGAATATACGAAAATCAGTTTCGTTTTCTGCGGTTTGGGACAAAGCGACATCGGAATACATGGTGTCTTCCTTGGTTTTTGTTTTGAGATTCAAGGTGTTCATCAAAGTGATGCCAGTGGCTACCAGTTGTTTGAATAATTGCTTTATTACTTGCGGCCCTGTTTCGTATTTGTATTTACTGATGTCGAGTAACTCTTGCCACAGGGGCAGGTAATTTTTGTAGCAGATTGGTCGTTCTTTTAAAGTACTGCGTGCTAGTTCTGCATCTATGAGCAATGTGTGAGAACATGTCCACAGAATTCCGTTGTAAACTGAAGGAGAAATTGAGAAAAAATTAGGTATTAATAAAATAGAAGCAGTGTTAAATTGATAAATTATACAGGGTATCTACTCAAATTCTGAAACAAAATCCCTGACAACACAGGGTTTTTTCCACGAAACTCTAGATTTTTATAGATATAATTTTTCTTAAGAAAGTTCTAGGTGTATCATCAAGTTGAAAGATAGTCAATCATTAATTTGATTTATAAAATTGACAAAAAAAGGCACATTGATAATTAAAACCCCCGATTTTTTCCGACTACGTTTTTTTTTCAAGTATTTTTACCGAAAAGTGAAATGATCACTGAGGCCTTGGAGATATTTTTTTTCCTATTTTGTATTGTTTCAACATCTATCATAATTTTTTTTGCAGCCAAAAATATTTGAGGGTGACTTTTTAGCCAAAAGAGATGAATTCTCAACGAAAAATGTAATACTTGTTATTTCAACCAAAAAAGATTTTCATTTTAAATCAAAAACAGTTGAATTTAACAAAAAAAAACGAATTTTTGACAAAATATTTGAATCCTCAACCGAGAAGGCGAATTTTCAACAAAACAGTTGAGATTTCAACTAAAAAGGATACTGTTTGACAAAATTATTAAATTGTCAACAAAGTAGATTAAGTTTCAACCAAATAAATGAATTTTCAACCTAAAACATGAATTTTTAACCAAGGGGATTAATCTTCTACCGAAAAATAGATTTTTCAACAAAACACATGAATTTTCAACTAAAACAGGTAAATTTTCAACCAAATAGTTGAATTTTCAACCAAAAAGGATGATTACCATCAAAAACTGAATAGTTAAATTTTCAGTTCGAAAATTAATTTTCAACCGCAAAATATCGAATTTTCAAGAAAATAGTTCAATTTTCAGCCAATGAGATCAATTTTTGAGCTAAAATGGCGAATTTTCAAACAAAGAGATCAATTTTTAACCGAAAAGATTAATTTTATATAAAAAAACGAATTTTTATCAAAATACATGAATTTTCAACACAATACTTGAATTTTCATTTTAAAAAGGAACTAAAACTGAAATAGTTAAATTAGCAGTTAAAACATTAAATTTCAACAACAAAAAAAGAATTTCCAACAAAATGGTTAAATTTTCAACCAAAGAGATGAATCATCAGCAAAAAAAATGAATTCTCAACAAAAAGTGTGATAGTTGAAATTTCCAGTAACATTTAAAAAATTTTAAATCAGAAAGCATTTCTATTCAGAAATATTTTTCAGACAATAAAAAAAATTGTATACGTTATATTGAATTATTGAGCTAATAAGACGAATCCTCCACGAAACAGTTATATTTCTTAAAAAATTTTAATTTCCTACCAAATACTTGAATATTCGAGGAAAAAAAAAGAAATTTCTATAAACCAGTTTAATTTTCAACCCGAAAATATGAATTATTAAACAAAAAAGTCAATTTTCAACATAATATATGAAGTTTAAAATTAAGAAATTAATTTTAAGTTAACAAAATTATTCTGAACTAAAAAAACGAGTTTGCAACAGAATATTCAAATTTTCAACCAAGAAGATTAAGTTTCTATAAAAAAAGACGAATTTTCAACAAAAGACATGAGTTTTTAATTAAAAGGTTAAACTTTCAAGTCAAAAAGAGATATTTCAACAAAGATAGAATACATTCATTTTCAGTGAAAACAATTCATTTTAAAGCAAAAAAAAAAAACTTACTATACAAAATTTAAATTTTCAACCCAAAAATATGAATTTTCTCCCAAACAATTGAATTTTTAACCAAAAAAAACGAGCATTAAGCAAAACAAAAGAACTTTCAACTAAAAAAGATTAATTTTTATGCAAAAATGGAATAGTTACATTTTCAACAAAGTAGATGAAGTTTTAACCAAATATAGTTGATTTTTCAACCAAGAAGATTAAATTTAAAAAAGATGCATTTTTAACCAAAACGTTAATTTGGAACCAAAACGGTAAATTTATATAATACCTGATATTTTCATCAAAAAATATTTTCATTTTAAATCAGAAAGAGTTGAAATAATTTAAAAAATACGAATTTTCAAGAAAATATATGAAGTTTCAACTGAGAACGATCAATTTTTAGTTGAGAAAATTATTTTTAACAAAAAAAAAAAAACAATTTTAACAAAATAGTTGAATTTTCAAGCAACCAAATGAGTTTCTCAACCAAGAAGACTAATTTTTTACCAAAAAATATCAATTTTTAACAAAATGCCTGAATTTTCAATTAAAGAAGAAACCAAAAATGGAAGATGTAAATTATCAGTTAAAAAGTTAATTTTCAATCGAAAAAGACATGTTCAACAAAATAATTAAATTCTCAACCAAAAAGATGAATCTTAAAAAAATTAATTCTCAACAAAATATGTAATAGTTGATGTCTCAGAAAATTTTTTTATTTTAAATTAGAAAGAGTAGAATTCACTTTAAAAAGATGAATTTTCAAGAAAATATTTTAATACTCAACCAAATTAGATTAATTTTCAACTAAGCAGTTGAATTGCTAACTAAAAAAGATTGAATTTGTATCAAGAAAAAGATTTTACAGTCAGTAGGGAAAAAAAATTAATCCCAAATATTGAATTTTCAAGCTAAAAAGAAGAATTTTCCACAAAACAGTTAAATTATCAATAAAATGCGTGAAGTTGCAAATAAAAACGAAAAATTTCAAGTTATACAAATTATTCATAGCCAAACGAATTTTCAACAAAATACATGAATTTTCAATCAAATAGTTGAGTATTCAATTCAGAAAGATTTATTTTATATCAAAGATAGAAAAATTACGTTTTTAGCTAAAACAATTAATTGTGAGCAGAAAAAAATATCTACAAAAAAGTTGAATTTTTAACCCAAAAATAAGAGTTTTTAACAAAATAAATGAATTCCCAAGGAAAAAAGATTAATTTTCAAGATACATTTTCAATAGTTACATTTTCAGTTTAAAAAATTAATTTTCAACCAAAAAGTCAACCCTGAGGAAGTTTATGATTACTGAATATTCTTAAATATACACTTGCTATAACTAACGAATAATTAAATCAATTACTATTAACAAAAATGTTTTTTTAATTTGTTACCCAAGTCCATGAATTTGATGAATAATTAAGGAAAATATTTTGATTAATTTGAATAGGCACTTAAAATCCAGTGTATATGCAACATATTATTTTCAGTGAAATATATTTTCCTGAGATTAGTCAGAATGATAAAAAGAAGTTTGATTTAAATAAGTATAAATTTACTTTCATAAATGGAAATACATCGTTATTATATTCAATATTGCCGTTTTTTAAATAAATTTAAGCATGCTCGAAAAAATTCCCTGACATTTTCAAATTGTCCACGTTAAAAATCATAAAACTGATTGATAAATACTAACTTAGATCGTAGAAATATTCCTGTTGAAGATTCTGATTTAGGTATCCGACATTTGTAATCGACTTCCTTAGAGACTGAATTGCATTCGGTTGAATGAAAAGACGAAAATCAGGAAACCGTTTAATCAAAAGAGTTCCAAGTCTGGAAAGAAATTTTATCTGATCGATTGATACGTTCGGTAGGTTGATCAGAATTTCCGAAAGGGACTCCAGATAACTCGAAATTTCTTCAATGTTCGCATCGTCGCTGTAAATTCAAATTACAAATTGAAAAATGCTACGAGTATCAGATTTCAGACCTCGGACTCACATCAGAGATAAAAAATAGTACAAATAGTGTCACAAATTAAAAAAAATAGTGTCATCATATTTTTCAAGTTATAAACTTATGTGTTATCCGAATGTAAAAGTGTATTAGTGCAAAATTGAAAAGTATGCAATGGAAAATTAACTTTATTTTTTAAGCAACATTTTCAGATTTATAAACTAATATTTAAAAGTATTAAAAATAAGTTCAAGGTTTTTTCAAGGTTTTAAAATATTGAACCAACCGAATTGATGGAACCCAATAATAAGATCTAACTATTTTTGGTTAATTCTTTTCGGTTGAAAATTCTACTATTAAACTTTTGTTTAAGAATTCATATTTTTTGGTTAAAAATCTTATTACTTGTTTAAAAATTCAATTAATTTTCTCAAAATTCGACAATATGGTTTAAATTTAGTTGAATATTCAACTGTTTTGTAGAAAATTCGTATTTTCGGCTAGAAAATTCATTAATTTAGTAGACAATTCAACTATTTCATTGCAATTTTTTTTCTTTGCTGACTAACAAATTTTTTTGGTTGAAA
>CAKNXH010064565.1:145188-156181 GCA_932178445.1 Andricus quercusramuli | reverse complement strand
GCAATTTTTTTTCTTTGCTGACTAACAAATTTTTTTGGTTGAAAATTGGTCTCTTTCGGTAGAAATTTAACCTTTTCTTAATTGAAAAACCCACTGTCTGGTTAAAAATTCATCTGCTTCGGTTGAAAATTCATTTTTTTGTTCAAATTTCAACTGTTTTGCAGAAAATTCGTAGTTTCGGCTAGAAAATTCATTAATTTAGTAGAAAATTTAACTATTTGGTGGAACATTTATCAATTTTGTTCAAAATTCGTCTTCTTTCGTAGAAAATCAATTTTTTGTTTGAAAATTCAACGATTTTGTTGAGGATTCAAGTATTTATTTGAAAATTCGTTTTTGTTGGTTAAATCCAACTGTTTTTCATTTGAAATACAACTTTTGTTGTTGATAAAATGCAAACTATTACATTTTCGGCTGAAACAATTTCTCAGGTCTTTTTTTTATTGAAGATTCATAATTTTAGTTAAAATAGGTCTTTTTTGTATACATGTTTTTAAACGGAAAATTAAACTATTCTGTTGAAAATTCAACTGATTGCTTGAAAATAAACTTTTTGTTGAAAGTTAAACTGTTTTGTAAAAAATTCGACTTTTTGGCTTGAAAATTCAACAATTTGGTACAAAATTAAACTGTTTTGTAGAAAATTGTTTGTTTTTTTTAACTGAAAATTCTTTCCAATGAAAAATTTAACGACTCTATTTTTGGTGAAATATTGATCTTCTAAGTTTGAAAGATCAAGTATTTAGTCGAAAATTTTTAGAAACGAAAAAAATGTAAAATAATAATTATTCAAATAAAATTTAGATTAACAGCACATCCATTTTTCAAAATACTTCGATGAAAATTTATAAAATTTGTTGGAAATTTGTCTTTTTTGGTAGAAAATTAATCTTCTTGGTTGAAAATTCAAATGTAAATACATCTTTTCTGGTAGAAAATTAATCTTATTTTTTAAAATTGAACTATTTGGTTAAAAATGTACGTATTTTGTTGAAAATTCAACTTTTCTAGTAAAGAAATTAATCTTCTTGGTTGAAAATTCAACTATATAGTTAAAAATTATGTACTTTGTTGAGAATTAATCTTTTTTTGGTAGAAATTAATCCTGTGTTGAAAATTCATCTTTTCGGGTTGAACATTTAACCATTCGGTTGAAAATTCAACTGTTTTGTAGAAAGCTCATCTTTTCGGTTAAAAATGCAACTGTTTGAATAAAAATTTCTGTATTATTTTTGAAAATTCGGCTTTTCAGGTAGAAAATTAATCTTTTTGGTTGAAAATTTAACTATTTCGTTAGAAATGTATATATTTTGTTGGGAATTAATTTTTTTTTGTAGAAAATTAATATTCTGTGTTGAAACTGTATCTTTTTGATTGAAAATGAATCTATTTTGGTTCACGATTCAACAATTTTGTTGGAAATTCGTTCTTTTTGGTTCAATTCAAAAATATTTTTAAAGAAAAATTTAAGAAATAGTGACATTAGCGGACAATTCTGACAAAATATTATCTTTAATGTCATTTTTTCGAAAAAGTAGAAAAATAGTGTCATTGCTCAAAAAAAGTGTCAAATATTTTTAATAGTGTGATGAGTCCGAGGTCTGAGATTTTTTCAAATTTAGTATTCTTCTTTATTAGTGGAAATTTACCGAGTGTTAAGCGAAATTGATCTTCGGGCTATCAAAGAATACATTTCACAGACTTCCTCGCTAGTCAAATGCTTCTTGCAAGGCGCTGCCATTTGACTGTAACCCCAAACTATCAATTGCAATAAATTTGAATTCAGATTAAGCCTCGAAAGGTACCCCAAAAAATATTCCCTGAAAAACTATAAAAGAAGAGTATTAATTAAAGAGGAAACATGGAAAATATAAATGTGAATAACAATTTTGTTGAAATGTTTGTGAAAATGAAAATTAATTTACTTCACACCTTTAAAAAGAAAAAACTCTTTTCCCCTGTTTTTAAGGAACTTCCCCTTTCTCTGGGTTTAGCTTAAATATGAACTTAATTAATAGAACCGAATAAGAAAATCCAACTATTTTTCATTGAAAGACAATTCTTTTGAATTGAAAAGTCTACTATTATATTTTTGGTTCAGAATTCATCTCTTTTGTTTAAAAATTTAATTATTATATTGAAAAATGTGTTACATACATAATTAATGTTAATAGCATTACTGAAAATTAAACTACTCAATTTTTGGCTGAAAATTGATCTCTCTTAGTTGAAAATTCAACTATAAAGTTTTTTCATCGAAAATTCATATTTTTTTGTTGAAAGTTAAACTATTTAGTGAAAAATACATTTTACTGGTTTCAGATTCAACTATTTTGTTGAAAATTCATAGTTTCTAGTTGAATACTGAAAAACATCATTTTTCATTGAGAATTTACATTTTTTGTTAAAAATTCAACCACTCGGTAGAAAGCTCAACTACATTGTTAAAAATATTGTAGAAAATTCATCTTTTTGGCTTGAAAATTTAACTATTGTGTTGAAAATTCATCTTTTTGGATTGCATATTCTATTATTTTGGCAAAAAATTCAACTATATGACTGAAAATTCACCTTTTTGGGTGAAAAGTCATATTTTTCGAGTAGAAAATTTTACTGTTTTGTAGAGAATTCACCTTCTTGGCTTGAAAAGTCAACAATTTCGTTGAATTTTTTTTTACCCTTGAATGAAAAATCTTTCTTGATTGGAAATACCTCTCTTTTAATAGAAATTTGATCTTTTTTGGTTAAAAGTGCAACTGTTTGATTAAAAATTGATCTGTTTTGGTCGAGGATTCAACTGTTTTGTTAGAAATTAGTATATTTTTGTTAAATTCAACTATTTTTTATTTAATATTACAATATTTTTTGGTAAAAATATCAACTATTACATTTTTTTGTTTAGAGTTTATATTTTTGATTGAATCGACTGTTTTTAAGTTCAAATTTAATTTTTTATTTTTGAAATATCAACCGTTATATTTTTCGTTAAGAATTAATATCTTTTTTTATTAAAAATCCAACTACTTGCTTGAAAGTTGAAAATTAATTTTGTTGTTAATGATTTATAATTTTAATTGAAAATTCATACATCTTCTTCAAAATTTACATATTTGATTAAAACTTAAACTATTTTATTACAAAGTCATCTTTTTTGGTAAAAAATGTAACTATTTTATTGAATATTCGTCTTTTTGAACAGAAAATTCGTTCTTTAGCATTGAAATTTAACTGTTTGGTTCAAAATGCAACTGTTTTTTGGTTAAAGTTTATTCTTTTTTGTTTAAGAACTCGACCACTTGCTTGAAACTTTATCTTTATGGGTTGAAAAGTTAACTGACTGGTTGAATATTGAACAATTTTGTTCAAAAATGGAATATATTTCGACTTGAAATCTTAAGTGCTTCATATTGAATTCAACACGAAACGCTTTAAATTCCCATCTTTTCAAGTATAAACATTGCAATTTCAATAAAATGGATGGTTTTTAACAAAAAATATGAATTTTCAACCGATAAAATCTATTTCCTACTGTAAATTACGAATTTTCGACATAATACCTGAATTCTCAACAAAACAGTTGAATTTTCTCTGAAAAAAAAATTTCAACCAAAAATGGAATTGATTATTTCTCAGTTAAAACCATTAATTATAAAAAAAAAAAGAATTTTCAACGACACAGTTAAACTTTCAAGGAAATAAATTAATTTAAAACTAAAATGATGAATACTTAATGAAAAGAAATAGTTTGTAACAAAGCAGTTCAACTTTCAACCAAGGAGTAAAATTTTCAACCAAAGCAGATGATTGACTTTCAACCAACAATTACACTTTTCACCAAAAAGATGGAATTTCTACCAAAATAGATGAATTTTCAATCAAATAGTTCGACTTTCAACTAAAAATATAAATTTTTAACCAAGAAGATTTTTTTTTCTACCAAACAAGACGAATTTTCCACAAAATACATGGATTTTCCACGAAAAGTTGGATTTTGATCTAAAAAGATGAATTTCCAACTTAAAATAAATTTTTAACCACATAGTTGGAGTTTCTAATCAAAAATATATAAATTTTCTACCAAAACGATGAATTTCCAACTAAAATAATGAATCTTCACCAAAAAATTCGTTTAAACAAAATAGTTAAATCCTCAACCAAAACAGATTAATAATTCTCTACCCAACAGTTGTATTTTTACCCGAAAAATATTAAATTTTTACCAGACAAGAGATGAATTTTCAAAAACAAAATTATTTTTCGATCAATAAAGGTAAACTTTCAACTGAAGAGTTAAACTTTCAACCAACAAGGATTATTTTCTATCAAATAACTGCATTTTCAACGAACAATAAAGTTTTCAACGAAACGAATGCATTTAGAACCAAATGGTTACAATTTAAAACAAAAGAGACGAATTTTCAAAAAAATTGAATTTTTAACTAAATAGTTGAATTTCCAATCTATGGTCGAAATTCCAAACAAAAAAGATAAAACTGCAACCAAAAACAGTTGAATTTTCAACTAAAGAGTTGAATTTTCATGCCAAAAAGACGATTTTTTTAGAAGACAGTTGAATTTTCAAATAAAAAAATTAATTTTCAATTAAAAGGATGATTTCCCAACTACAATTATGAATCTTCAACTAAATAATTCATTTTTAACAAAACAGTTAAACCCTCAACTAAAACAGAAACGAAAAAGAATTAATTTTCTACCAAAAGCGACACATCCTCATCAAAATAGTTAAGATTTTAACTAAATAGTTGAATTTGCAATCAAATAGTCGAAATTTCGAACAAAGAAGATGAAACTATACAAAAAAAAAGTTGCATTTCCAACCAAAGAGTTGAATTTTGAAGCCAAAAAGACGAATATCAAAAAAGTTAATGTTCAACCAAAAAAAACAACTGAATTTTCTAAAAAAAATATGACTTTTTAAGAAATTAGTTGACATTTCAATAAAATAATTAAATTTTCAATAATATAGTCAAATTTGTAATTGAAAAATATTAATTTTGAAACAAGATAAAAATAATAGTAGACTTTTCAAACAAAAAGAATGAACTTACATCCAAAAATAGTTGGATTTTTTGATTGGGTTCTATTAATTCAGTTCGCATTCAAGCAAAAAAAAAACAAGAAAAAGGAGAAGTTTCTTTAGAAAGAGAAAAAAACAATTTTAAATGAGAAATGCAAAGATTAATTAAATTTTCTATTTTGTTTGCTAAAATTTAAAATGAGATGGATTGAAGTGACTAAAGTGGCCTTTTTTATGTGAATTTTTCTTTAAAAAGTGACTTGAAAAAAGGCGTATTTTTTAAATTAATTAATTTGAATGGTACCTACCAACAGCACTTTTCTTTCCTTGTCCGTATCTCCAGACTTCAATACCTGGGCAATCGCTTTGTAAAATGTTTTCATTGCTCGCCAACCAAGTTCTGCCGTTTTTCCGGTTTGAACTGATAATTTTTCAAGTCGTTTGTGCCAAATTTCG
Organism: Andricus quercusramuli; assembly: GCA_932178445.1. Taxonomy (NCBI): domain Eukaryota; kingdom Metazoa; phylum Arthropoda; class Insecta; order Hymenoptera; family Cynipidae; genus Andricus; species Andricus quercusramuli. The sequence goes on along the minus strand of CAKNXH010064565.1, from coordinate 150,687 downwards.
TAATCCTTGTACATCATCGGGCCGAAAAAAGCCCAGTGTCTGATCAACAATTCAATAGCTGACCGCTTGTTCATAGTTGCTGCTATCTTTTTTTCCACTTTGTCTTTCTTAATCGAGTCGAGCGGTGAATTTTCATCAAAGTCACTCAGCAACTTTATGTATTGGTATATTTCTTCGTAATATTGTTTGTTGCTTTCTTCACTTGGAAAAGGAGTAAAATTTTCAAACAAGTCGATTAAAGCCTCAAAGTACTGCGCGTATCTTGCTGATTGAACGACGCTGTGCTCCTTATACTATTTAATTATAGAAAAAATTATTGCTTTTTTAAACTATCGTTTTTTATTTCCTAACATTAAAAACATAAACGATTTAAAAATCCATTATTAATAAAATTGAAAAAAAAGTTTTAAATTTACATGGAACAATAAAATACATCACACCGCAAAAAGAGATAAAAAAGGGGAACTAAACATTTATTTCTACACTTAAAAAAGAAGAAACAATCTTTTTATAAGAAACTGCATAGTAATTTAATAATGTCAAATGATTTTTTATTGGTTTCTTCCATTAAAGAATTTATTCGTTTAAATTGAATATAATTAGGTCGTTGAAAATCTATTCATGCCGACATAAAGAAGTCCAAGAAAACACCAAATTTGTTAAATAAACAATTTTTATATGCTTTAAATCGTTCTCATAAAAGTATTTCATCTTCTAAAAATTCCTTCATTAATAATTAAATTGTGAAACTTATAAGCAGAATTGAATATTTCTGTCCAAGATTTGAAGCATCAGCTTGAAGAACGTTGCATGAACGTTACGTTTTTTGATTCGGAAATTCGTTCGCGGTAGCGCTGAAATCGGATTTTGGATTTCTATTTCCACTCCTTTTAATTTTCTTTGAAATAGTATTAAATATTAAAATTCCATTAACTAAATAGGGTGACCAAAAAACTTTATTTTAAAAATTCCCTGATGTGTCTCTGACCAATTTTTCATTTCCCCAGACAATTAATATTCAGAGACCAGTATTTAAGTCTTTTATACAAAAAATAAACAATAAAAATTCAGACTAAAATTAAAAAATTTCGAATTTACTTATTTATTAAAAAAAAAGAAGACTTTATACCACAAAAGGTGAATCAACCTACAGAACAGTTGAATTTTCGACAAAAAATATGACTTTTTAATAAAATACTTGAATTTTCAACATAGTAATTATATTTTCAGGGAAATAGAGGAATTTTCAACCAAATACTTGACTTTTCTACCTAAAACGATGCATTTTAAACGAAATGGTTGAATTTTCAAACAAAAAAGATTAAACTTCAACCAAAATCTGTTGATATTCAAACCAAAAAAAAAAAAAGAAGAAATTTCAAGAAAATAATTAAACTTTTAACAGAATAGTTGAATTTTTTAACAAAGAGTCGAATTTTCAACCAGGAAGATTAATTTTCAATTTTCAACCAAAAGCGGAAAAGTTAAATTATCAGTAAAAAAATTAATTTTCAACAAAAAAAGGAATGTTCAAAAAATTAATCAGTTGAATTATCGACAAAAAATATGAAACTTTGATCAAATAATTGAATTTTCAACAAAATGATGAAATTTTTAGCAAAATAGTGGTATTTTTAATCAAACACTTGAATTTTCTACCTTCAACTATGCATTTTCAACAAAACAGAATTTTCAACCAAGAAGAGTTAATTTCCTACCAAAGGAGACACAATCTCATCAATAGAGTTTATATTTTGAGCTGAAAAGTCGAATGTTTGAGAAAAAACGTGACTTTTAATCCCGACAAGATAAATTTTCAACCAAAAAATTATTTTTCGACCAATAAAGCTAATTTTTCCACTTTTAATCGCGAAAAGATAAATTTTCAACAACAAAAATTATTTTTCATCCAATAAAGCTAAATTTTTTACTAAAGAGTTCAATTTTCAACCAAAACGGATTAATTTTCTATCAAACGAGACACATTCTCATTAATAGAAATGATATTTTAAGATAAAAAGTTAAATGACTTAGAAAAAATGTGATTTTTAAACCCAAAAACATAAATTTTCAAGAAAAAAGTTAATTTTCAAACAAATAACTGAACTTTTAAGAAAATTTTTTAACTAAACAATTGAATTTAGAACCAAATAGTTGCGATTTCGAGCAAAAGAGACGAAATTTCAACAAAAAGGTTAAAATTTTAATTAAATAGTTGAATTTCAAAACCAAAAACAAACGAATTTTCAACAAAATAATTAAACTTTCAACAAAATAGTTAAATTTCCAACCAAAAAGGTGAATTTTCAACCAAGAAAATAATTTTTTTATCAATAACATCAATTTTCAAGCAAAAATATAAAAGTTAAATTTTTAGTGGAAACAAAATATTTTTAATAAAAAAAGGAATTTTTAACAAACTAGTCAAATTTTGAACCAAAAAGATTAATTTTCAACTATTTTGATGAATTTTCCAACCAAACGGACGAAGATCCAACAAATGAAGATTTTTCAGTAAAAAAAAAAGAAAAATATGTCCATGAAAATTGTCGAAATTTCACGCCAAAAGACGAATTTTCTCTAAAACAGTTGAATTTTCAAGAAAATAGTTAAATTTTCAACCAAATATATGAGCAATCAACCAAAGAAATATATATTTGACGAAGTAGTTCATCTTTTACCCAAGTAGTTGAATTTTCAATTAAAAATGATAAATTTTCAACAAAATAGTTGAACTTTCAAACAAATAATAAAATTTTTAACTAAAAATATAATCGTCAGAAGGAATTTGTCGCTGACCAAATTTTCATTTCCCCTGGCCGTATTAAATATATTGAAAGATCAAAATCTTAATTTTTGTGAAATTTTAAACATAGAAATCACAGGAACATAGAATCTTTTATAAACGGAATAAAAAAATTTCAAATTGAAAATTAAACATTTCAAATTTAATATCCTTCACGGTCACTTAAAGTTTCTCTTATAGACATTCCCTGACTCTTGCCAATTATTTTCAAAATCCTTGACTTTTTCCCTGATTTTAAGGTTTTTTTTACCTACGGCTACCAAATAAAAGATACTTTATTAAGGTTTCTTCAATCAAATTTTGTCGAAAGGAAAATACAATTCGTTAATATAAATATACATAAATATTTGTCTACTTTTTTAAGGTTGTATCATTAACTTACACACTGAAAGACAATTAGTTTGATGATTTTAAGTTACAAATATATTTTATATGTCTAAAAACAATTTTATTTTAAGATACAAAATTTCCAACATTTTAATTTAATAACTAAGAATAGCCTAATAGGTAATTGTTTTGGAAACAGGAATGATTTTACTTCTTTAAATGTATTGTATTTTTTTCTAAAACTATTTAGAATACCTACTTATAATAATTTATACTTTAAATTAATATTTTGTGATATAATTATTCAAGACATTGTTGTTAACTTCGTTATCTGGTTAGTAACTCATAACCCAGTGTTCAATTTTAAACCTCAAAATTAAATTTGCTGATTTTAGCGCTACCGTGGAAGAATTTCCGAATAAAAAAAAACTAACAGTAGGTATGAACATAGATTCCAGTGAGTCAAAAATTCTGTTATTATTAATTAAATATTTATAGCAGGTAATCTATTTTACCTCTTTTTTCATGTCCTGTAGTATATTTTTAAAAATCGTACTTGAGAATCTTCCAACATCATCAGGAACATATTTAGCTATCGCCCCCATGACGATATAAATCTCACTTCGCTCTGAAATGGTTTTTATTTTAAAATTCGCTTATTTTTATTGATCCAGCTGATACAACCAATTTATTTTTGAATTAGATTCTACCTACCCCTTTCATCGTAGACGTGCAATCTTTTTCCAAATGACTCGATAGTTTTGTCGAGAAGTAATTCGAAACTGTTGAAAAGTTCTACAAGTTTCTTGAAGACACTCGAAGCTGATTTTTTAACGAAATGCACACATCGTATTTTTATTGTGAGCTCACAAAGTTCCTGAAATATTTGTTTGATGTAGTAAAAGACGATTGTCAATGAAGAAATGGATTTGGGGTTTTCTTCTGTATTTTTTTAAAGAATGCATTCATGTACCTTTGTTGGTATAATGTAAGGTTCATACTGCTTTTCAAATTGAACCATGACAAATTCAACCAAACGGAATCCTTGGATAACTGCACTTTGGTAGTTTCTAAGAGTGAGACCTCTTTCCAGTTCATCCCGAAGGAAAAATAGCAAACCTTTTTCCACGTCAAAAAGGGTTGCTAAAATTTTTTCTGGGGAAAAAAATTTATATTTATATTATATCATAGTTTAGGGATAAAAATTTAGAAAAAAATTTCATGCATTTTTTTATTCTTAAATTTTGACCAGCATTTCTTTCAAGGATCAACTTTTGCATCTCAACTGATCAAAACGATTGAAGAATTTTCAAAATTTGTAGAATTTGTCTGGGAAAAGAATCTAGTCTAAAGCTTTTATCTAATTGATTATTACATGGCAAAAAATAAATTCGTTATAAAACTCTCCACCTATAAAAATAACTATAAAAAAAAGACATAGAAATTATTAGAAATTACCAAATTTCGGCTATTTTTCTGAAAATGTTAAAACTGAATTTCCTTAAAAGGTTCACCTTTTAACATTTTTATTTTTTCAGGTAATATTGCTGAGAATATACCCTAAAATATTTCAAATGGTTTGAAATCTTTTGAAACCTATTAAAACACCTTACAATTCGTTCAAATTTTTTAAATACGCTAAAATCTTTAAATCCCTTTGGAATAACTTCAAATTATTGAATTCTATTCAAAATTCCATTGAATATTTTAAAATACCCTAAAATATTTTTAATCCTTTGAAATTCCTTTACATTACTGAAATAAATTAAATATTCCTTGGGATCTTTAAACTACTCGGAAATATTTTAAAAATTTTGCAAATTTTTATAGCTCTTGAAAATTCCAGACAGTTTTTAAAAATACCCGAAAATATCTATAAAATTCTATTAATACATTGTAATATGTTTCAAATTCCTTGGAATCTTTCTAATATACCCTAAAATATTTGAAATCCTTTGAAATTCCTTCAAATTACTACAATGAGTTAAACATTCCTTGGGATCTTTAAACTACTCGAAAATATTTTAAAAAATTTGAAAGCTCTTGAAAAATCCTTAGAGTTCTTAAAAATACCCGAAAATATCTATAAAATCCTATCAACACATTGTAATATGTTTCCAATTCCTTGGAATCTTTTAATATCCCCTAAAATATTGCAAATGGCTTGAAATCTTTTGAAACCCCTTGGAACCTACTAAAACTCCTTACAATTCGTTGAAATTTTGTAACTACACTAAAATCTTTGAATCCCTTTGGAATAACTTCAAATTACTGAATTCTATTCAACAAAATTCCTTTGAATATTTTAAAATACCCCAAAATATTTTAAATCCTTGGAACTTCCTTCAAATTTCTGAAATGAATTA
>CAKNXH010064565.1:133316-145178 GCA_932178445.1 Andricus quercusramuli | reverse complement strand
TATTTTAAATCCTTGGAACTTCCTTCAAATTTCTGAAATGAATTAAACATTCCTTGGGATCTTTAAACTACTCGACAATATTTTAAAATTTTTGAAAATTTTTAAAGCTCTTGAAAATTCCTTAGAGTTTTCAATAATACCCGAAATCTATATTAATACATTGTAATATCTTTCAAATTCCATGAAATCTTTTAATATACCCTAAAATATTTTTAATCATTTGAAATTCCTTCAAATTACTGAAATGATTTAAACATTCCTTGGGATTTTTAAAAATACACGAAAATATTTTTAAAAATGTTGAAAACTCTTGAAAAATCCTTAGAGTTCTTAAAAATACCCGAAAATATCTATAAAATCCTACTAATGCACTGTAATATGTTTCAAATTCCTTGGAATCTTTTAATATACCCTAAAATATTTAAAATCCTTTGAAATTCCTTGAAATTACTGAATTCTATTCAAAATTTCTTGGAATATTTTCAAATTCTTTAGAATTAAAAAGAATAATATACAATTTGTAAAATCCCTTGATATCCCTTCAAATTATTGGAATCTGATAAAAATGATCCCAAATTGCAATTCAATCGAATGATTTTAGGTAAAATAAATATTAGGGAGGGAAAACAGAATTTGGGAAATAATAATGCGCCTCATAAATTATTTACAATTTTAGAATTCCAAAATGTTCTTGAAAATCAAATATTTCGCATGCTTTATTGCGTGGCGATTTAAAGTACTAATTTTTAATTGTACTCGTGACAAATTTCTAACAAGTATAAACACGATTAGAATATGTCAATATGTATATATACAAAAAACAAGACATAAATTATAACCGAAAATAACATTTTACAAGTAAAAAACTTGACAACTCTTAGAAATGAAACAAGACCACGCCAAAATAATATTAATAGCAACCACTTGATGAAATATATCTTTCAAGCTCGAAAACCCGATTAAAAATGGGAAGAAACGTTAAACAAATAAAAAAGTAAGGTTATGTTTGCTCACCGCTGTCACTCGCCGAAATGTTTTGAAAGTACTTTGGGCCATTCTTCAAAATGTCAACAAGTCCCTCGCTGTTTCTCTCCGTTCTACATCTCTCAAAAACGCTCATAAAAGTCTGAAATGACTCCATTATTTATATTTTCCATGAGAAATTAAAAAATAATTTTTCAACTACGTAGTCCCGCGAAAACACAAAAATTGCGTAAACAGCGCACATTGCGCTTGCGGTAAATTACTAAAGCTACTGGTTTTCGAATGTATATTTCGAATATGCATGTGTGAATGAGTGCGTACACAATGAACACATGATATCGGAAGTAGAATTAATAAAGCAACAAACTCAGGAAAGTCGACAGAATTTCCCACCATCGAAGCTTTCCTCGAAACCTCGTGCAGAGTCGCAATCGGTTGATTGATTTTGCATATTTTCTTTGTTGGTTGGAAGTGCGATCGGTGAATGGTGAATGCCACGGTGAAATTCGACGTCACGAACCAAAATGTCAGACATCGATAAATGGATAGATATTGCAAAAGAGTGCAAATACCTGCCAGAAAATGACCTCAAGGCAAGTATTTTATACTCTGCGAATATTTTCATCGACCTGGAACGACAATTTCAACGGTTTGAGTGCTGCGTCAGGTCGTGACAAGTGCTACAGGTTACGCATACATTTCCCCTTTCGACAATTATTTTATCGTTTTTCTTTCTACCAACAGCAACTTTGTGACCTCGTGTGTGACTTACTGCTAGAGGAGTCCAACATTCAACCTGTTTCCACCCCGGTTACAGTTTGTGGTGATATTCACGGCCAGGTTAGATTGCATTTTTTAATATAACCTCCAAATTTAATCAGTGATTGCATGCAAGTTTTATTGCTTTTACTTCTGTTGCGCAGCTTAAAATGGGATTTTGCTTTGCGAATTGTGGTTTTTTTAAATTAATTTTTATGAAGCTTAAGTTTCATTTATGTTAGAAGACCAAATAAAAGTTAAATTTATTATGGGACTATTTCTAAGTCTACTACAGGGTGTCTACCCTACCTGGAAAACCTGGAATTGTCAGGGAATTTTTATATATACCTGGAAAAACCTGGAAATGTCAGGGAATTTTTTTTAAAGTCAGGGAAATTTTTAAGAGGTTTTCTACCTTTTTAAAAATTACAGAATTGAATGAAAATGATTCTTCATTTGTAAAAGTATAGCCCTCTATTACTATATTCATCTATTTAGTTGAAAATTCGATCTTTTTGGTTGAATTCCATTATTTTTTATTGAAAATTGTAATCTTTTCTGTTTGAAATATCAGCTGCCACGTTTTTCGTTCCGAGTTCATATTTTCCGAAAGAGGATTTAATTATTTGGTTGAGAGTTACTCTTTTGTTAAAAATTAATTTTTTGTTAAAAAGATTCATCATTTTAATTGAAAGTTCATCTCCTTGGTTGAAAAATGAGCTATTTTGTTGAAAATTCGTTTTTTCTTTGGCTGGAAATTAATTTTTTTACTGAAAATTTAACTATTCCTGTTCCAACTTTAACTATTTTGTTGAAAATTTGTTTGTTTTTTTCTTGTTCAAAATTATTTTTGTCATTGAAAATGTTACTATTCAATATTTAGTTGAAAAATTATCTTTCTTACTATTTTCATTATTTTTTCATTCTATTATTATTTTATTATTTATTATTTTTTAGAAAATTTTCACTTTTTTAGTAGAAATTAATCTTATGGATTGAAAATTAATCTTGTTGTTTGTAATTTCATTTTAAACATTAATTTTTAAGTGAAAGTTTAACTATTCAATTGTTGATTGACAATTTATCTTTTTAATTGAAAATTCATGTATTTTATTGAAAATTCGTCTTATTTAGTAAAAATTAATATTCTTGGTTGAAAAATCATCTTTTTGGTTAAAAAATCAACTATTCCAGTTAAAGATTGATCATTTCCGTTGAAAATTCATGTATTTTGTTGAAAAATCGTTTTTGTCTTAGAAAATTCATTTTCTTGGTTTACAATTCATGTATTCCAGCTAAGTATTCATCGTTTTAGTTGAAAATTTATCTTTTTTCTTTAAAATAAAACTACTTGGTTGAAAGTTAAATTGAATTTGTTTTTAAAATAATTTGTTGTGTGTGGAAAATTAATTTCTTTTAAGTGAAAATTTAACTATTTCATTTTTGGTTGAAAACTAATCTTTTTTAGTTTAATATTCAGCTATTTGTTTGAAAATTGATCTTTTTTAGTTGAAAATTCAACTGTTTAATTGTGAACTGATGTATTTTTTTGAAAAATCGCGTTTTTGGTAGAAAATTAATCTTTTTGGTTGAAAATTCAATTATTCCAGTTGAAGATTCATCACTTTGTTTTAAAATGTAACAATGTTGTTGAAAATTAGTTTTGTTCTTGTTGAAAATTAGTTTTTTCATCTTTTTGGTTAAAAAATCAACTATTTCAGTCTAAAATCTAAAATCTAAAATCGTCTTTGTGGTAGAAAATTAATTTTCTTGGTTTAAAATTCAAGTATTCCAGCTAAGTATTCATCATTTTAGTTGAAAATTGATCTTATTGCTTGAAAATAAAACTACTTGGTTGAAAATTAAATTAAATTTGTTTTTTAAATAAGTCTGTTTTTTTCTGGAAAATTCATTTTTTTTTACTGAAAATTTAACTTTTTCATTTTTGTTGAAAACTGATCTTTTTTTGTTCAAAATTCAGCTATTTGTTTGAAAATTTATCTTTTTCAGTTACCAAAATATGCACTGCATTTTAAGTATAAGTATATAAAATAAAAATGTATTTGAATTATTATTCAAATTTATGGACTTTAAGAGAAAAATTCAAGAAATCATTAATTATGTTTTTAGTATTATTTAATTAGTCGATCGCGCTAAAATATTTAAGAATATCTTGTAATATTAATTGAATTCCTAGAAACTGAAAATAACATTATTTACAATAAATGCGCAAAACTGCATACATATCCGAGTCGATTGTTTTAAAATATGCGAAATATTTGAATGGCTATATGTTATGAAAAATTATACCTGGAAAAAACCCGGAATTGTCAGGGAATTTTTTTCCAGGTTTTGAGTAGACACCCTGTACTAGGGTGGTCCAAAAATGCATTGGAACAATTTTTGCTCAAATTTGCATGCATTTCACCACCAGATTTGTTAAAATCCAAAAAAATGCATTAAAAAAATGTTATTCAGATGTTCCACAAGCCCCATGAAGTTCAAGACGTATTTCCCATAAGAAAAAAAAAGTCGTTTTTGTACATTTTATTCAAAATCGTCAATATTAGGTGATTTAAATTGAAACTCAACGTTTCTCTTCACAAATTGCCTATAGAATAAAAAAGCATGATTACTTTTTAAATATCATCTTCATAAGGCTGTCGTATAGGGTCTCAAAAAAACCCCATAAGTGAAAAATTGTGTTTAGCGAGTTTTTGGCGCTAATTATGATTTTTTGCAGTTTTTCAATACATGTAAAAATACATGTAAAAAAAAATAATTTCTACTGATAATTAGATGTTTATATAGATTGCTTACACAATTTATTATTGTTTTTAGAATTTTTCTCTTAGAGTTAGAAAGTCGCAGTTTTTTCTGAATCTCCTAACTTATTTTCAACTTTTCAGTTAGAGAGAGACAATATTCAATTAAATTTAACAGAAATAATTGTTTACACGATATATTATCATTCATAATAATATTAATTTAGAATAGTGATAAAATGTTGCAGTTTTTTCTAAAATTTTCAACTTTTTGTCAATTTTTCGCTTAGAGCAATTATTGTTTATAGCTATCTTCTGCAAGATTAATGCTAGATATTTGCGGTTTTTTTCTAAAAAATTTAACTTTTTGTCCACTTTTTACTTATTGAGATAGTAATTAATATAAGTTAAGAAACATAATTGTGTAAACAATGTATTCGGAACAAATAATAATACTTACTATTAATTTAAAGCCAAAAATTTTCACAAAAAAAGAAAGATTGTTTAAAAAATGATTATCTCTAATGTTTATTCATTATTTGTTCACAACTAAAAAGTGAAAACAAAGTTGAAAATTTCAAACAAAACCGCAACTTTCTAGAAATTTTCTAAGAGAAGATAGTTATACACAATACATTGTTTAAAAAATTATGTTTGTTAACTTGCATTAATTATTACCTAACTACGTAAAAAGTGGATAAATTGTTTAAAATAAAAAAAACAGTAACTATCTAACATTATTCAAAGAGAATATTAATAAAAATAACAATACATTGTTTAAATTAATCTTTTTGTTAACTTTAATTAATTATTACTTCACCCTAATTGAAAAGTCGAAAAAAAGTGGAAAATTGTTGAAAAAACTGCAGCTTTCTATAGTATTTTTCTGAGAGAATATTATTATAAATAAAAATACAATCAAATGAAAAGAATAACAGAAGTTGAAAAAATCCGAAAAACCGCGACTTTCTAACTCTATTCTAAGAGCAAATTTATAAAAACAATATATTGTTTAAACAATTTACCCAAATGTCTAATTATCAGTAGAAAATACTATTTTTTGTTACTGTATTCAACTATTTTGTTGAAAATTCGTTTTTGTTGTCGTTTGAAATTGAATTTTTTGATGGAAAATTTAACTATTCTATTTTTGGTTAAAAATTGGCCCCTTGAGTTAAAATATCAACTACATTTTTGGTTCGAAATTAATCTTTTTTAAAATTAAAATTTAATTGCTTGAAAGTTAAACTCTTTTGTTGAAGATTAATTTTTTTTTAAAGATTCATGATTTTAATTGAAAATTCATTTTTTCTTTGACTGAAAATTAGTTTTTTAAAACGGAAAACGTAACTATTCCAATTGAATATTCCGTCATTTCAGTTAAAATTTTAAATAGTTGGTTGAACATTAATTTTTTGTTGAAAAATTATCTTTTTCAGTTGAAAATTAATCTTTTTGGTTGAAAATTCAATTCTAAGTAAAGATTCCTCATTTGAGTTTAAAATTCATCACTTTGTTCTAAAATGTAACAATTTTTTGAAAATTAGTGTTTTTTGTTGTTAAATTTTTGTTTAAACTAAAATGTAATGAATCCAAATGAATATTCCATCTAATCTCTTTGGCTAACATTAATTTTGTCAACTGAGAATGTAACTATTCTATTTTTGGTTGAAAATTGATCTTTTTTAGATGAAAATTCATGTATTTTGTTGAAAATTCGTCTTTTTTTGGTAGAAATGAATCTTCTTGGTTGAAAATTCATCTTTTTGGTTTAAAATTCAACTATTTCATTTTTGATTGAAAATTGATTTTTTTTAGTTGAAAAGTTGATTTTCTTGATAGAAAATTAATCTTTTTATTCGAAAATTCATCTTTTTGGTTGGAAATTTAAGTATTGTAGTTATTCTCATCATCATTATACTCATCATTTCAGTTGAAAATTCATCTTTTTGTTGAAAACAAAACTGCTTGGTTGAAAGTTACTCTTTTCTCAAAAATTCATATTTTTGGCTTAAAATTCATCTATTCCAGTTGAAGATTCATAATTTTAGTTGAAAATTCATCACTTTGATTGCAATTTTTTTATTTTGTTGGTGGAAAATTATTTTTTTTTTTAACTGAAAATTTAACTAGTTAGATCTTATAATCTCTAAACTTTCAGTTTAAATCTTCTGCTTGTAAATTTTGCTCGAGATATTCTATAAGTAAACGTTGAATGCCTTTCGACTTTATTTCAGTTCTACGATCTGGAAGAGCTATTTCGTAATGGAGGTCCCGTACCTGATACCAATTACATATTTATGGGAGATTTTGTGGACAGGGGTTACTACAGCTTAGAAACATTTACCCGTCTTTTGACGCTGAAGGCAAAATGGTCCAATAGGATAACGCTATTGCGCGGAAATCACGAATCGCGACAAATCACGCACGTTTATGGTTTTTACGGTGAGTAAAATTCAAATCATCGTTAACTTCAAATATAATTTTATTACAGGTGCACAGAAAAAAGTTGGAGAAGTTTTACTCTGTCCAGGGTTGCTATGGGTCAGGGAATTCTAGAATGTCCGGGAAGTCGGGGTAAATTTCGGTTTGAAAATTGAACTGTTTTCTAGAAAATTCGTGTTTTTGGAATGAAAATTCAACATTTTTTATGACATTTTTTTATGGACTGAAAAACTGAAAAATCGATTTTCGTTGACATTAATTTTTTCTCTGATGATTTATCATTTTAGTTGGAAATTAATCTCCTTGATTGCAAATTTTACTATGATGTTGAAAATTCTTTTTTTCTTTTGGTTGAAAATTAATTTTTTAACTGGAAATTCAACTATTCTATTTTTGGTTGAAAGTTTATCTTTTTTAGTTGAAAATTCATTTAAGATAAAAGTTCTTTTTTTTTTAGTTGGAAATTTAACTAATATGTCGAATATTCTTCTTTTTTGGTTGAGTTACGCAATTTTTGATTTAAAATAAAAACATATCGTAGTTGGAATGGCAACTATTACATTTTTCATTTTTTGGTTGAAAACTCATTTACATACTTAGTTTAAATGAGAAATACTTTGTTAATCATTCATTTTTTCTGATGATTTATCAGTTTAGTTGAAAATTAATCTCCTTGGTTGAAAATTTAACTATTATTTAGAGAATTCTTCCTTTTTTTGGTTGAAAATTAATTTTCTAACTGAGCATTCAACTATTCTATTTTTGGTTGAAAAGTTATCTTTTCTAGTTGAAAATTCATGTATTTTGTTAAATAGTGGTCTTTTTGAATTGAAAATTCAACTATTAGGTAAAAAACTTATTTTTGTTGTTGTTGAAGATTCATGATTTAAGGTAGAAATGTATTTCTTTTGTAGAACATTGAACTATTTTGTTGTAAATTTCTCTTTTTTGGTTGAATTCAACTTTGCGTATTTAAAATTAAAATCTTTTGTGGTTGAAATATCAACTATCTTTTTTTTGAAAATTCAACTCCTTGGTTGAAAGTTGAGCTACTTTGTTAACAATTCATTTTTTTGTTGAAGTATCGTCATTTTAGTAGAAAATTCATCTCCTTGATTGAAAATTGAAAAACTATGTTGATCACTTCTCTTTTTTGTTTAGGTTAAAATTAATTTTTTCAATTGATATTTTAACTATTCTATATTTTGTGGTATTTTATCTTCTTTAGTTAAAACTTCAGCTATTTGGTTGAACATTTGTCTTTTTTGGTTTGATAATTCAACTATTTGATTAAAACTTCATTTTTTGGTTGAAGAATCAGGTTTTTTAGTTGAAGGTTCATTTATTTGGTTGAAAACTCGTCTTTTTTGGGTGGAAAGTTCAATTTTTTGGTAGAAAATTAGTTTTGTTAGCTTTAAAATTCAACGATTTTGGTGGAAATTGATTTGGTTTGTTATACTGTTTGATGGAAAGTACTTTTCTTTTGCCTGGTTGTTCAAATATTTTTTGGCTTGAAATTGAACTACTTGGTTGAAGGTTATACCACTTTGTTAAAAAATCTTTTTTTCATTGTTGAGGATTAATTTTTTAGTTATAAAATTCATCTCTTTAGTTAAAAATTTGTTTTCTATTCGTTGAAAATTAATTTTGTTAACTGAAAATGTAACTATTCCATTTTTGATTGAAAAATTATCGTTTTGAGTTGAACACTATATTCTATTTGATTGGAAATTCCTTTTTTCTTTGGTTCAAAATTAATTTTTTATACTGAAAATGTAATTTTTTCATTTTTACTTAAAAATTCATGTTTTTTAGTTGAAAATTAATTTATTTGATTGAAAACTCGCCCTTTTTTGATTTTGAAAATTCAACTTTTTGTAGAAAATTAGTTTAGTTGGCTTTAAAATTCAACAATTTAGTTGAAAATTATTTTTTTTTAATTTATATTTTCGGGCTGAGAATTCAACTGTTTTTTTTGTAGAACATTCGTATTTTTTGCTGGAAAATTATACATTTTCGATGCATTCGTTTTCTCTATTGATCTCCTAGGCGTAAGGTTGTTTTTATACTGTTTTTATATTGAGATTTCGTAGCAACCCTGTTTTCGAGACCTTTATTATTCTAGAAAGAATTTTGATTAACTATTTTTATATAAAATCTAATTCTTTGGTTAATTTTATCAGGATTTTAAATACTAGTTCTACCTTACCGAATTAAAAAAAATATTTTTTATTTGAAATATCCCGCCAGTTAGCAGTGTGCGCATGCGTCGAATTTTTCTTCCGGCGTCGGCGTCGGCATTGTTGAACTTCGTGTGAACGAAACGTGCGTGTTTATTGTTTTTACGAAAAAAGTAATAGCAAAAAGTGTTGAATTACTTCACCATCGGTATTTTGACTATTTATATCCACTTTAGAATATTAATTTTACAATTTTAGTTTCTGGCTGATACAAATTGCTTATGGTTTCTCTAGCCTAACCTCAAAAATTTCGTTAGGCTGTTGAATTTGATACCAGAATCTTGAAAAATAGGAGGCGTCATGTATTATTTAGAAATTTTCGTGAGTACAAAAGAATCTGCGCTTCCAGAAAGTGCTGCTATGATGCAGGTTTATATCCAAAAAAGTGTTCGACAGTTTCTCGGTGAAGAGGGGTGCAAAGATAAGATTGATATTTTGAAATACGATTATTTAAAACAAACGATCATTGCTCGTTGTAGCAATGCAAGTTATGTGCGTTTAAGAGCAGCTTTGGCTTTGTCTAATATTTGCGAAGAGCAATCACCTTGTGGCTTTACAATTAACAGAGCTTCACAGAATTTGTTAAGTCTTAGAAGCAACAGCAGATCTCACAAGCACGGTGAAGTTTCATAAAAATGAAATTTTTTATATTTTTGTGTCATTCAAGCCTGCCAGCTAGTAAATTTTTCCACTTTTGATAACGGAATTGAGGATTGAGAAAAAAATATTGCATTACCGGGAAATCGGGAAAACTGGGAATTTGTTTCAGTGACCGGGATTTTTCTCTCGAATGTACTAATATGAAAATGAAAAGTGGTTTCATGTATTTTATTATTGTTATAATTTTGAGTTGAAACAGAGAATTGTGGAGAAAAAAAGCAAAAATTTGTGAAAATTTGTTAAAAGAAAATTTTTGACGGAATTTCTGTACAGAATTTTAATTTTGAAAGTTAGGGAATTTCCTAAAAGATTCATAATTTGTACTTTGGTACAGAAATTTTTCTGAAAAAGTTATAATTCTTATTGTAGGTTCACTTTAGAACAGGAATTTTCATAAGAAACTAAAAATTTTACTTTAGGACGAGTTTCTTTAAATAATTTAAATAATTATAATTTCAATTCTCGATAAACTAGGTTATTTTTATTAAATTTTATTGAATAAAGTAATTCTAAATTTCAGTTGAATTTGAATACTAAAATTTTATTTTTATTCCAAAATCGATAAATGATTTATAACAACGGTTGAAAAAAATGGGAAACACGTTTTCCAAAACAAAGCTTATGACATGCAATGAGAATTTTTGAAAACAATTTTTATTATGATTTGGAAGAATCAGGGTGGCCGTAAGTCAGGGAAAACCTGGAAATCAGGGGAAATTTGATTAGTCAGGGATTATGAAAAAAAAACCTTGCAAAAATCAGGGAATTTCTATAAGGGGAACTTCAAATAAATTTCAAGGATAAAAACCATGAATTATTCAAATTTGAAATTATTTTATTCTGTTTATTAAATTTTCTATGTTGAAAATTTTACAAGATTAAGATGGCCAGGGAAAAATTCCACTGTTTTGTTGAAATTTCGAAACTTTGGATTGAAAATTCAACTATTTTGGTTACAAATGAACTTCTCGTTGAAAATTCATATTTTGATTTTGAAAATTAAACTGAAATCCTTTTGGTTGAAAATTCAATTTTTTGTTGCAAATTGATCTTTTTGGGTTGAAAGCTTATCTGCTTTAATATAAATTAAAGTTTTTTACCTAAAAATGCAACTTTTTGTTTGAAAATTAATCTTCTTTGTTGATTGAAAATTCAATTATTTTGTTGAAAATCCTTTCCTTTTTTTTTATTGAAAGTTCAGCTGTTTTCGATTTTAAATTAAAATATTTTTTGGTTTCAAATTGAACTGCTTGGTTGAAGGTTTAACCACTTTGTAATAAGTTTTTTTAAATCAGTTTCTTTGGAAAAAATTTAACTACTTTTGCTAAAAATGTATTTCTCCAGTTGAAAGTTCATGTCTTTGGTTGGAAATTAAACAATTTTGTTGATTTTTTTTAAATAACTAAAATTAAATACATTTTTTTAACTGGAAATGTAACTTCCATTTTTTGCTGAAAAATGATCTTTTTTAGTTCAAAATTCGTCTATTTTGGCAGAAAGCTATTCTTCTTGATTTGAAATTTTCTCTTTTTTAGTTAAAAATGCAACTGTTTGGTTGAAAATTAACTTTTTTGTTGAAACTTCATATTTTCGGATTGAAAATTCAACTGTTTTACAGAAAAGTCGTCCATTGACTTCAAAGTTCAACAATTTTGATGAAAAAATTTTTGTTTTATTACTGAAAAATGCTTGTTGATAATTCGTCTTTTTGAAGATTTATTTTTCTTCACTGTAAAAAAAATTTCTTGTAACTATCCACTGCGTTTTTTTAATTTTACCAAAACCTGTAAAATGACTGTGTTCAAAGTAGTGAATTTCCAACCTCAAATGTAGAAACATCACTTTGAATGCAGTGGTTTTACCAATTTTTGTAAAATTACCTCTCTGAAAGTAGGAAATAATTTAACTCAAATATTTCCTACTTTCAGAGAGGTAACTTTACAAAAATTAGTAAAACCACTGCATTCAAAGTGATGTTTCTACATTTAAGGTTGGAAGTTCACTACTTT
>CAKNXH010064565.1:106440-121624 GCA_932178445.1 Andricus quercusramuli | reverse complement strand
ATAGCGCCTAAAACTAAATTTTAAAAACCATTTTATACCCTTACAAGGTTCCCCTTTACAGATTTCATTCTTAGAGTCTCTACCTACACTTTTGTCTCTTTCGTTACACTTTAACTCTGTACTTTAACCTTATTTTAGAAACGTGACGTGGGAAGCAAAGGAATCACGTCTGTTCAGGTTAAAGTCGATATAACAAAATGCAAGATAATTGATCACAGTTATTATTATTACTACTAATACCTCATCAACTTAGTCCGAGATATGAATCCCCGAGCTCATGCAACAAGGCTCTTCCTTTGTATGCAAAAATATGTTTTGGTTGTTTTGGAAAATTAGCACAGATGTAGCCTCCAAAAGCTACGACCACGATCGTTCACAGAACGTTCGATTTCGACGCTACCGAAAGTGATACGTCATCCGTCTCGTCACTTCCCACAACACGAGAAGTTGATTGAGTTGGGAAAATCACTTAACAAAAAAACGAAAGCGAAAGAAGCACTGACTTTAAAGTGTAGAACTCAATGACCTAAATTATCTAGAAAAGCACATGAGTTTAAATTGTTTCAACGCAAAGAGATAGCGCCTAAAACTAAAAAACGGAGAGAATCCTTCAATAAGAATGAGCATTGGGCGGAAACAATTTTATTACTAATGAATCCTGAAGGTCACTCAAAACAAGAATAACATCTAACCCATTATTAACAGATCTATTGATCTTTAAAATTTATTAAAACTAGATTTCGCTCCTCGCCATGGAGATAGCTATATCTGGCGCTGCTAACTTCATCTTCCGAATCATTGTCGGAAAATGTGATTTCCAAAATTTCGTTTAGTTGGGAGAGGGAGCTGATTAGTCTACTGCCAAAAAGCCCATCTCTGAATTCAGAATGCAGGAAACTTGCGACCGAGGAAAAATCTTTGAGTGAGACTACTTCCTAGTCGACCCATTGGTCTACTGGGGATCCTTCTAGGGCCACTCTTATATTTGTATTAATCTTCAGTAATGAAAAAGTGTCCTTATCCTTTAGAGCTTTCTCAACTACAAATTTGCACGGAATGCACTCTTCTACTCTTGGGATGATTAATAATGCTTCCCCGCATCCATTAAAGTTCTTAATTTTTAGTAAGCCTTACAGGCCTCTCAGTTGGATTTGTAATACCAGAAGTTATTGCCGGGGGAGGAGGGGGGTGCGTGATTTCTACCCGTATGTGACATTTTAGGGATGTTACACGCCATGAATAATGTTTCCTTTTTATTCTGCATGTTTTTTGTCTAGGCATGATTTATTTAATATAAATATTAAGACAGTTTCGTCCGTTGACGCCGGACCTCATCAGTTAAAAGCTTAAAATTAGATTGAGTAACAATATTGCGGTGATGGATTAGACACAAACACAATGGTTCTTTCCATAATCCTTTATAAATTCCTGTGATGTTAAGGGTACTGAGAAAGCAACACTTATCGTAGCGGGAAACACTATTCAAAGTTATTTATTGTAAAACAGTCAGTAATAAATTAATTATAAAAGCTTCAGATAAAACTAAACAATTAAATAGTCATTAATTTCCAAAGGAAATTAACCAAAGGAATTTGTGTTTGAGACTTCCCACATAAACGACTCAACTTCGTCTAAACATCAAGATCGGCCGCTCGAGATTCTGAATCGGTCCAGAAACGGGAGCCTAATGCGCACAGACAATAACCTCACAAATTGTGCCAAAATGCACTAATTTGAATCATAATAGGATATGTACCTCAACTTCCAATATTTGATTCACACTTCAAGCTGCAGCCTATTAAAAAATATCTTTTTTAAAGATTAAACAATTTTTAATTAAAAAAAATTAAATTTTTTTTTTAAAGATTAAAAAAGATTCGGCGTTTCAAACACTTGCGAGAAAATGGCTGTGAGCTTCCATCACGTCGGGGTCACAATTTTAGGGAAGACCTATATCCCGAGATCTTTTCTATCTTCTAAATGTAGATCTTCTAACTTCGATGAAAACCCCTTAATTTCCGGGAAGCATTATTGGCTTCTGGTCAATATTGATTCACTAACTCTTCTCGATGGAGCATGTTCTAACTTCTCTATGATAGCGGGTAAAGATAAGAAATAAATGCGACTTGACACTTTGGAGGACAAAAAAGACTCCTTATTTTAAAGACCCGAAGAAAAAATATTTTCTCAACAAAAACTATCTTATCTCTACAGTCGCCGTCATTTATCTATTGCTACTCACACATCCGTCATGTCTCCTCGAGTCCTTTTCTTAAATCAATTTCAACATGCGGGAATATTCAAGAAGAATATATTTCCAACAAAGCATGTAGATTTTCCATTTCATTGCTGATAAACAGCGAAAACCTGCCTTCGGGTTAAAAATCCAAAGTGCCTCTTTAAAACTTGAATAAATTCCCAAAAAGAATAATACTCTAAGATAGTGGACTGCAATGATTATAATGTTATACAAGAGTCTTTAACGTCCGAGAATCGAAAATAGGAGGAAAGGGAAGAACAACAAAGTTGTATCATCTCTATCGGACAAGTTTAATTACAATTTTGAAAAAACCCAAAGTTTCGGAAACACACCGTTTCCATCATCAGGGGAAACTAAATTATAAAATTGAAATAGTTACGAAAGTCCTAATCGTCATTTTGGGAGTAGAGTTTTGTTTCGTTTTGGTCGACAGCAATTTTTTGCTATGTGCCCCTTTTCGAAACATCTTTCGCATGAGTGTGTCCACTTACTTAATTTGATTAAATTTTTATTTCCAATATTTGTATCCCTTTCACTAAAATCATAAATTTCTGTTAATTTTTTCAGAATCATTTGGGCTGCATTATGCTTCGCTCCCATTTTGTCAACTTCCGGTTCTCCTATTTTTATATAATAAACAGAGTCTTTGCTTATTTCACATTCCGCTTCGAATAATTGTTGCGGTGTACCTTTGAATAAGTTATTTATTTTATAAAAGGGGACGGAAAAATTGAATTCTTGAGATATTTCATCAAGAGTTTATTTCGGGCTAACCGAAGCGCTAGGATTGTTTCTTCCGTTCGCTGATAGAAGAGTATTCTTGTTCATAATATACCAAATGGCTGTCTACTTGTACTTCTTGCCGCCTTTGTTCTTCCTCATCATCTTGTCTTTCTTTTGAGTCTGGTTTACAATCTAAATATTGTTCTATACAATCTACACATATCTGAGCAAGACGGCGAGGATATATTATTTGTAAGGGGCATATGTTGCAAGATCTTTGTACATGATTAATTTCGCCTATTGAATGCCACGTTAATCTACATTCGTATTCGTTTTTAAAATAATCCGGTAAGAGCGAGTAACAATGGCTACAAAGTTTTTCTATGCCGTCCTTTTTTACATAAATTGATATAACGTTTGGCAACAATGCAAAACACCATAATTTAAGAAGTGTTTTATATGTCTCGCGGTGATTGTTCGGCAGTACCCCATCAATATAGCCGATGTGCCTTACTGTCGGTGGTTACGTCCTGAAGGGAACAACTTACATGTTAAAAATAATTAATTAAAAGGTTTTCTCGTTTTTGAACGAAATCTAGGATTTCGAAACAGGGATGAGAATCACTTCCGAAGGTTGAGATAACTACACAATAATCTACTAATTAATCGAAACACATCCAGATCCTCATCCAGATCTCCACCTTGAAATAAAGGAAGATCTTAATGACGAGTTTTTTAAAAGAGAAATTGAAATATTGTGAGTTATTAACTCATTGATTAAAACTTACCTAATATAATATTCCAATTTGTGCTGTTTTAAACTCGGCGAGTAACTTTTGGGGATTCACTGAGTGTTGCGAAGATTCTTCAATAAACTGGTATTTGTCAATTCTGTTGGATTTCCTTTCTCGTTGAATGGGAAAAATTACTAGCAGTGGTGGTGCCGTTTATTACTTTACTACGGTAACGTTGATCGTCCTTCGGGTGGCTCTCCGTTGATATGTTTGAAAATGAGGATCTTGTCAAAGGAGTATATTGGGGAGCAGGTAGGCTCAGGTCCTCTGCAGGTAGTTAGGGTAATAATACTTTGACAATAGAATTGTCAAAGAATCTTGGGGTTTAGTTTCACTGGCTCTAAAAGAATTTTGAAATTTACAATCGACTTCAGTTCGATTGAAATTTCCGAAGCACTACACTGACTTTAGTTTTATTTTCTCGAGTTGAATTTCGACTACTTGGAAAAAGGTTTCCAAATAACCGGAGTCTATCTGTATTTATTCTAGAATGTGCTCTGGGGCAGAGCTTCCGCCCGATTTTGAATTTGAAGATTAATTAGAGTCTTAAGCAGAGCTTCCGCCCGATATGAATTTTGAAGATGGACTAGTGTTCTGATTCTGATCCTGGTTTTATATACGCCAGATTCCATTGTGGTAACAACCAAAAACTTGACGGCAATTTTGAATCCTAGCTTCCTATTTAATCAATTAGTTCACTTTTTTTTTTATTCAATTAAATTTATCAAACGCAAAATGTATGGGTTAAAGCTACAACTCTCCATTTATCAGGGAATTTTAAAAGTGAAGTGTTGCCGGCACTCTTGAAGAGTACCTAGCTTAGGGAATGTGGTGACCTCATCGCTCAAGAGCCAAACTAGGCTCTTGTAATAGCCCCCAAGGCAAGATGTAAAACAAGCGTGCTGTGATGGCTGCATGGCACCAGGGTGTGGTGTCAAAAACGGTGTCCTGGGATACCAGGCGACCTCCCAGAGTAAATAGCCCTGCTCCCGCATGCGGGGCTCTGCGAGAGTGGACCGTTTTTTCCCTAGCTTCTCGTGGGAACAAGATGAATAAGGAATTTTTTTATAACTCTGTTAATGAACGTGTGGGCGAAAGTATGGTAGATGAAGGAAGTAGTAGTCGTATACAACAGAATCTGACAGAATTCGAAGCGACAGTAGCACCTACTGCCGCTTCAGATTCTGTGAGATCTGTGGGAAAGGGGAAATTCTCTCGTCCTAAAAGTATTATAAAGGAACCATATAGAAAGAGAAGAAATCGAAGTGGAGCGAAAAAGCGAAGGACAAATAAACAGTTTCAACTTGCCCAACTACTGACTGAAGAAATGAGCCAAGCTGTGGTAAAGGACGAACCGCTTGTAGATTCTTATACTTATGGTTCTGAAGATGATCCTGAAAATCCTATAAAAGAACCCTGTAGTGAGAGAAGAAATCAAAGTAGAGCGAAAAAGCGAAGGGCAAAGAAGCAGTTTCAACTTGCCCAACTACTGACTGAAGAACTGAGCCAAGCTGTGGTAAAGGAAGAACCGTTTGTAGATTCTTATACTTCTGGTTCTGAATATGATCCTGAAACTCCTATAAATGAACCCTGTAGAGAGAGAAGAAATCAAAGTGGAACCGTAGATATTATCACTTCTGGTTCTAATCAAGGTCCTCAAAACTCTTCACTTGTACGTGAAGAATATAGGCAAGCGATAATTTCTGTAGGTTATCCTGATGTTAAATTGAATGATGACCAGTTGGATGTAATAAGGTTAGCATTAGCGAAAGAGATTGATGTTATCCAGGATGACTTGGTACCTAGGTTTGAAAATTCGTTTATTAGGGAAGGAGCAGTTATTGTAGACTGTGCGAATGGGTGGAGTAGAGAGTGGCTTGCAGATAGAGTGCCTAAACTTAATTTGTTTGGAGACGACCATCTTCAGGTTGTAGGTTTACCGAATTTGCAGAAAATCGGAACTACCTATCGGGCAGTTATACAGATTTCGGAACCATTTCAGAGCATTGAGATTTTTTTAGCGCGGCTCGAGAAGCAAAATCCAGGTTTAAGGACAAAATCCTGGCAATTTTATCCGAATAATACGCATATTACTAAGAAAGGCACAATACTTGTTTTTAGAATTCCGGAAATTTCGATGATCTTTCTTAGAAAATTCGATATGAAACCGTTTTTTGGATTGGGTAGGGCTACTTTTAGGGTTAAACAGAGAAGTGCGAAAGTTGAATGAATAAAAAGTAATGTTTTGGAAGTAGCAACAAATTATTGTAAATAGGACCTGTGAACCTTTGATATTAATATTTTTGTTAACTTTATTTCGTATTCGCGTATATTTGTTAAACGTGAAATTCATTGTCAAAAAAGTCGATCTGCATTGTTTCAAATTTGCGAAAAATTGTAATGTTAATTGTCTTTTGTGAAAAGTAATTATTTAGTCAAGAACTTCTCCAACTTTTGTAAAATCCTGCGACGAAAGAAGGATCTTGATCCTAGAAAGGTAATTCGAGTTCTTTACAATTTTGATATGAATCATTTTTTCTAATGAAATGAAAATTTCTTTCGAGGCCGTTTTTTAAATCTAAGTTTTTATTCTTTCTTTGTATTACAGATGAGTGTCAAAACAAATACGGAAATGCAAATGCGTGGAAGTATTGCTGCAGGGTATTTGATCTGCTCACAATTGCTGCCGTAAGTTCGCATTTTTTAGTTCTTTATTTAAATGTTCAGTGCATGTATAAAATATTACACAATTCAAACTTTTTAATAGGTTTCAAAGTTCCACATTTTTTCGCCTTTTTAATATTATTTTAGAAAAGGCTACTTTTTCAATAAAGTGATATACAAAATTGATCGCACTAACAGATTGAAGTTTTTTTTAATTAAAAAATTTTTAATTTGAGAAGGGTATGTCCAAGGAAAGTATTCACATTTAAACAAATAAATCAAAATAGAACAGTCGATTTTTTCCAAGAACTCAAGAAGAAATTCCAACTATTTTTAGTTCAGACTTCATCTCTCTTGGTTAAAAATTCTACTATTCGGCTAGAAATTTAATTATTTGTTAAATAGTCACCTTTTTGAGTCGAAAATTTAAAAATTGTGTAGAGAATTCAACTATTTTGTTGAAAATTAAACTACTTTGTTAAAAATTAATTTGTTGTTGTTAAGGATTCATCATTTTAGTTGAAAATTAATTTTCTTGTTAAAAATTCAGCTATTTTCTTGAAAGTTGAACTAATTCCATAAGAATTCATTTTGTTAGTTGAAGATTCATCATTTTATACTAAAATTAATATGTTTGGCTGAAAAATAACTTTTTTTGGCGAAAATTCATATTTTATTGTTAAAAATTGAACTATTTTGTAGCTACTTCGTCTTTTTAGCATGCAAATTCAACAATTTGGTAGAAATTGTTTCTTTGTCTTGACTGAAAAACCTTTCTTGGTTAAAAATTCGCCTTTTCGGCTTGAAAATTAAAAAATTGGATAGATAATTTAGTTGAAAAATTATCTATTTAGTTGAGAATTGAACTATTTGGTTAAAAATGAGCTTTTTTTGTCTTAAAATTCACACTTTCGTGTTGAAAATTCAACTGTTTCGTAGAAAATTCGTTTTTTGGCCTCAAACTTCCGCAATTTAGTAAATCATCTTTTTGGTTAAAAGTTAAGATAATTTTTTTAAAATAATTTTTTTAAGTTTCATCACTAAAAATAATCTATTTGGTTGAAAATTAACTTTGTCGCAAATTCATATTTTGTTGTAAAAAATGCAACTGTTTTGTACCTAACTGATCTTTTTAGCTTGCAAATTCAACAATTTGGGAGAATTTATTTTTCTTTCTTGATCGCAAAATCTTTTTTGGTGCAAGTTATTTTTTTTCAATTTCATCTTTTCGTTTAAAATCAACTATTTGGTCATAAATTCAACCACTTTGTTAAAAATTTAATGATATTGTTGAGCATTCGTCCTTTTTAGGATTGAAAATTAATCTTTTTACGTAGGAAAGACATCTTCTTTAGTTGAAAATGGTTTTTTTATTATATTCATCTCTGTAAGTTGAAAACTCAACTATTCGTTTAAAAATGGACTTTTTAGTTAAAAATTCGCTTTTTTTACTTGAAAGTTTAAATATTTTGCTATAAATGCAACTGTTGGGTTGGAAATTCATCTTTTCGGGCTTAAAAGTAATTTATTTTTTAAAACATTAAACTTTTTAGTTGAAAATTCAATATATTTCATCTTCAAATCTTAAGCGCTTTAGCTTTTCATATTGAATTTATTGCCCTATTATTCTTGTATTTTCCTTTAAAAAAATCAACTAATTCCCTTGTTTTGAGAGTATTTTGATCTGTGAAGTCTGATATTTCATATTTTCTGCGTTCCTATCTTTAATACAAATTATTTGGTGAGGTCTTGAGCGCACTTTTTTTTTATTTAAAAAAATAATTTTTTATTGATTTAAAAAGGCTGCTTTTTTAATACTTTATTTATATTTTTGAAGATACCTTTTTCTTCAAAATGATACTTTTTTTTATACTTTTTTTAGTTCCAGAGAGCACTTTGAAGCCTGTTTTAATATTTAGGATTAAATAATTTAAAATTTATAAAAAAAAATACATTGAATTTAGAATAAATAAAAATTTTAATTTCTCTGTAATGTCCAACAGCATGATTGTTGAATTCTTGTTTCTTTTTAATTTCCAAGAATTTCACAGTATAAATTTTTTATTTTAAAAATCTGATTTAAATACAAAGTTGAATGTTAAAATGGTAACAGATTAGAAGATTCTTAAATAGATGAATAAATATGTGTACTGTATGTATATGTGGTTTGATTTTTTTGTTTACAGTTAATCGACGAACAAGTTCTTTGTGTACATGGAGGTTTATCGCCAATTATTAGGACGTTAGATCAAATTAGAACGATCGAAAGAAATCAGGAGATTCCACACAGAGGTTTGTCTGAGTCTATATGATATATTTCAGTTTATAACATTTCGGAAAACATGTCTCGATTATATTGACCAGGATGGCCGCTGGGCAGGGAAAGCGGGAATTTTACAAATTTATAGAAGAAAAATCTGGAAACTCACTTAAAATATCACAAATTTCATATCACATGCTATAATCAGTCTGCCCTACCCGAAAAATCTGGAAATTTCAGCGAGTTTTTTTTTCAAGTCGGAATTTTTTCGAGGGCGTGCTTAATTTTTTCGTAAATTTTAATATAAAATGGTATAACAATGAATCTCTATTTCTAAAAGCAGCTTCATCTAACTGTATTTGACTATTTTGTTAGAAATTATTGATTTTTTTAGTTTAAAATTTAACTATTCCAGTTGAAGATTCATTATTTTAGTTGAAAACTCATCACTTTGTTTTTTTGTGTTTTTGTTGTTGTTGAAAATTAGTTTGTTTTGTTGAATTTTTTTTTAACTGAAAATATAACTACTATTCCTTATTGAATATTCCATCATTTTTAGTTGAAAATTCATCTCATTTAACCATTCAATTTTTGGTTGAAAATTTATCTTTTTTATCAGAAACTAATCATCTCGATTGAAAATTCATCTTCTTAAAAATTAAACTATTCCAGTTAAAAATTCTTCATTTTCTAGTTGAAAGTTCATCTTTTTGATTTAAAATTCAACTATTCCAGTTAAATGTTCATCATTCTAGTTGAAAATTCATCAGTTTGATTAAATATTAAGTTTTTTAACTGAAAATTTAACTATTCCAGTTTTAATGGCAAATTGATCTTTTTTGGTTAAAAATACAATTATTTGGTTGAAAATTTGTCTTTTTTAATTTAAAATAGCACGTTTTTGGTAGAAAATTATTCATATTGTTTGAAAATTAGGTTTTGTTTGTTAAAAATTTAATTATTCCAGTTAAATATTCATCATTTTAGCTAAAATTCATATTTTTGGTTCAAAATAAAACTACTTGTTAAAAATTAAACTCTTCTGTACAAATTCATCATTTTCGTTTAAAAATCATCTATTCCAGTTAAATATTCATCATTGATTTTTTTGCGTGCAAAATTATTTTTTTTTACTGAAAAATTAACTATACCATTTTGTGTTGAACTGATCTTTGTTGTTAAAAAATTAATCTTTTTGGTTGAAAGTTCATCTATCTTATTGATAATGCAATATTTTGACTTGAAGTTAGGAATTTTAAGCGGTTTAAATTGAATTTAATATAGTATCCACATTCATTTTACCTAAGTATGGACTGAATTTTAAGTATAAGATAAAATAAAAATTTGTTTGAATTATTATTCAAATTCATGGACATTTGGGACAAATTCAAGAAATTATTAATGATGTTTTTAATATTATTCAATTATTTGAATCCCTAGAAACTGAGAAAAAAGAATATCATTTATAATAAATTCGATAAAGTATACCTGATAATTCAATTTAAAGTAATGTTTCTATCTTTTCTCTTTTTTTTTTAGAAATTATTTACAAATTTAAAATAAGTTCTTCTTCAACCTTTTTTATGTAAGTTCAATTGTTGACTTTTTCAATTAATCATATCATTCAGTTTGCAATGCATAATAATTCTAAAACCTTTAACATAAAAAGTTTATCATTTTAGATATTCATTTTTAAAAGAACATTTTTAATTGAAAGAATTTTAAAATGCAGTTTTGAAGGCTCAAACCATACGCATTTAAAAGCGTTTGCAATTGAAAATTTTGGATAAAAAACGTTTCTTGTTGATCAAATATAATTATTAAATAATAATTCATTTTTTAAATTATCTTAAGAAATGAACAATAATTCATTTATCAAGCTGATTCAGAATCCTTTTAAAATTAAAGAATTTGCCAATCTTAAAGTTAAAAATTGAACTGTTTCTAATCGAAATCCTTAGTAGATAAACAAGTGATAGAAATAAAAAAACGTCTGATTGAAACTTTAGAAACTATTTTCAATTTCAAAATAACTTCAAATTAATATATTCATAATTAAATGTATTGCTTAAATCTCAAATTCAATTCAAATATTGTTTCAGTCTAAAATATTACATT
Organism: Andricus quercusramuli; assembly: GCA_932178445.1. Lineage (NCBI taxonomy): Eukaryota > Metazoa > Arthropoda > Insecta > Hymenoptera > Cynipidae > Andricus > Andricus quercusramuli. The sequence goes on along the minus strand of CAKNXH010064565.1, from coordinate 110,805 downwards.
TTTAATCAGCTCCATTTGAGATTTTTTAATGAATAAAAAGAACGTTACAATTTTAATTATCCTATTTTCTAAATTTTTAATTTGTAAGTGAAAGTGTAGAATTTTGATACATAAATAAATAAGAAATATTTAGAAATTTTGAAAAGATTCAAAATTAATTTTGAACTTGAAATGATTTCTATGAGAATTAAAAATTATTTTTTATTTTTTAAAATTAATTTTAAGAGAATATATTTATAAAGGTATAAAAAGATTTTCAAATTTGTCAAAAAAGAATCTGAAAGATTCCATTTTTTTAATTTTGCAAGGAGTTTTCTAATATCTTAGGAAAAATTCAAATCCTTTTGAAAAATATTTTGAAGTTTTGAAACCATTTTCAAAATAATATAAAATTTGAAAAGATTTCAAAAAATTGTAAACAAAAATGTAGATTTTTGAAGATTAGGAAGTAAAATTCTGAAAATTTTCAAGGATTTAAAAAGATTTTAAGATAATAAAAAAAGTTGCTTGATATTCCGGGGAAAATTATTCTTTTATTTTGAAAAAATAATTTTAAGATATATATAATGTAATAATTTTTTTTTAAATAATTTTAATTTTGAACAATTACTAATTTGAAACGACTTAAAATTAAAATAATTTAATTTAAAAGATTCCTGTATTTAACAAAAGTTTGCAATTCTCAATTCCAGTTTTAAAAGAAAGGGTAGAAAATGTTGGTATTTAATTTTTGTCCGAATTGGAAGAGGAACTTTTCTATTTTTCATTCTTATTGAGGTTTGTAAGGAAATTTTGGTTTTCAATATTTCATGAATTGGAAGAATAATTTTTTAGTTTTAACAGTCTTATTGAGTTGGAACCGATGAAATATTTGTTTCCGAATCGGAAGATCGCGTTTTTTTTAAACAGTTTTATTCAGTTTAAGGGAATAATTCTTTATTTTCAATTTTTTTTCAGAATTGGAAGAGTGAAATTTAATATTATAAGAAATTAATGTCATTAAAAAATTAATGTTACTATTATTAACATTTTTATTGAGTTGGAAGGAAGAGAATTTTGGATTTCAATTTTTTCTGAATTGGAAGAGGGTACTTTTTTATCATGTTTATTGAGTTTTAATTAAGGGAGGAAATTAAATTCTAAAAAAATTTTCTGCATTGGAAGAGGGATTTTTTGGTTGGTTTTAAGATTTTTAGCGACTTGGAGACGGCGAAATTTGGTTTTAATTTGGATTTCAGTTTTGATTACTTTAAGTAAATAACTTTTCACTTTTATGAGTTCGGATTTTTTAATGTTAATGATCATGACAAATTTTGCAAACCAGGAAATGACCGGGAATTTTTTCATAAATTAAAGTAGCTATCCTGATTTTATATTTCGTAGAGATTGTTTATCATCTGAATCGCTTAATTAATCTTGAAATTTTTGTGATAAACAGGTGCGTTTTGTGATTTGGTTTGGTCGGACCCTGAAGACGTTGATACGTGGACTGTCAGCCCTCGAGGGGCAGGCTGGTTATTTGGGAGTAAAGCAACTCATATGTTTATGGATATAAATGACCTAAAACTAATTTGTAGAGCACATCAATTAGTCCAAGAAGGTATTTATGCTTTTCTAATCTTCTTATCAGTTTTCCAATTTCAGAGTTCACAATCTTTCCCCTATTCCCCTCTTTTTACCCATTTTTTTTTAGAATTTTTCTTTTTCCCTGTTTTAAAAAACTCCTTTTTCCTCCTTTTATCATTTTTTTGCTTAAATGCGACTGCATTGATAGAACAAAATAAGAAAATCCAAATGTAGCTATTTTTGGTTGAAAATGATTTTTAATGGAAAAGTCTACTATTATTTTTTTGTTTCAGAATTTTTTGGTTCAAATTTAATTAATTTGTTGAATTATTTTGTTTAAAGTACATCTTTTGTGGTCTCAAAATTTCAGCTGTTTTGGATAGAAAATTCATCTGTTTGTACTGAAAGTTTATATTTTTCGGCAGAAAAGTCATCTTTCATGGTTGAAAATGAACTTTTGTGTTCGAAAATTCAACTTTTCTGGTTGAAAATTGAACTTTCTTCTAAAAAAAAACGAGTCTCCTTTTCAAAATGCAACTGTCTGTTTTTTCGTCAAAATTTAATCCTTTTTGTTTGAACATTCGACTATTTGGTTCAAAATTCATCTTTTTGGCTTGAAACTTCAACTAATTCTTTACAAATTCAACTGTTTTGTTGAACATTTATATATTTATTTAAAAAAATAACTATTTTGTTGAAAACTCATCTTTCTTGTCTAGAAATGAACTTTATTTTTAAAAATTCAACTTTTCTTGTCGAAAATTCAACTGACTTCGAAAAAACTTGTCCTTTTGGCTTGAAAATTTTCCAAATATTGTCATCTTGTTTTGTTGAAAAATTTTAGGTTGAGAATTAATCTTTTTTTGGTCAAAAATGCATGTACTTTGTTGAAAATTCTTCTCTTTTCGTAGAAAAAAATATTTTTTATTCATATTTTCGCGTTAAAAATTCAACTGTTTTGTAGCAAATTAGTCTTTTAGGTTGGAAAAGTCAAATATTTTGGTAGAATATTCTACTGCTTGGTTTAAAATTAACTTTTTTATTAAAAATTAATATTTTTGGATTGAAAATTCAACTATTTGTTTAAAGTTTAATCTTTTTTTATGGAAATTCGACCATTTGGTTGAAAATTAATCAATTTGGTTAGAAAATTCAACTGTTTGGTTAAAAATTAAACTATTTTGTGGAAGACTCACCTTTTCGGTGGAGAATTCATCTCTCTTGTTTGAAAATTAAATTTTTTGTTGAAAATATCTCTGTTCGGGGTTTGAAGTTAACGTTTTTATGAAAAATTCGACTTTTCAACTTAAAACTCAATTCTTTGGTTGAAAACTGTTTTTTGGTTGAATTTAACTGTTATTTATTTAAAATTAAATTTTTTGTTAAAAATTCGACTGTTTGGATGAGTATTGAACTACTTTATTAAAAACTCATTTTGTTGTTAAAGATTCATCTTCTTGGTTTAAAATTTAATTATTGTGTTGAAAATTCGTTTTTTTTTATGTTGAAAATTGATTTTTCCAACTGAAAATTCAAGTATACTATTTCTGGTTGAAAATTGATATTTTTTAGTTGAAAGTCAAACTGTTTGGTTGATAATTCATCCATTTGGTTGAGAATTTAGTTTTTTTTTGTTAAAAAGTCATGTCATTTCCTTCAAGGTTCAACTATTTGGTTGTAATTGCAGCTGATTGGTTGAAGAATTTTTTTTTTTGTAGAAAATTCGTCTTTTCACCCTAAAATTTCAGCAGTTTGGTAGAAAATTAAACTCTTTGGATTAAAATTATTCAGTTTTTGTGGATACTTCGAATATTTGGTTGAAGATTCGTCTTTTTTTGGTAGAATTAATTTGTTTTTGATTAAAAATTAAAATCCTTTTTGTTTGAAATATCAACCATTAAATTTTTCAACTACTTGGTTGAAAGTTGACTGAGAATTCATATCTTTTTTGGGTGAAATATCAACTTTGATATTTTTCTTTCAAAATTCATATTTTTTGGATTGAAAATTCTAATTTTCTCGTAAAAGTCATCTTTATTGGTTAAAAAGGACCTTTTTTGTTGAAAATTCCAATTCTCTATTAAAACTTTCAACTGTCTTCTAACAAATTCGTCTTTTTGGCATAAAATTCAACTATTTGATTGAAAATTCGCTTCTTTAGCTTGAAAGTTCATATATTTGGTTAAAAATTGATTTTGTTTTTTGAAAATTCAACTACTTCGATGAAAATTCATCTTTCTTGGTTAACAATTAACTTTTTTCATGAAAATTCATATTTTCGGTTAAAAAATTCAATTTTTTTGTAGAAAATTCGTCTTCTTGTTTTGAAATTTCAACAGTTTGTTAGAAAATTGGACTGTCTGGTTAAAAATGAACTTTTTTATAAAAGTTCATATTTTCGTGTTCAAAATTCAACTGTTTTGTAGAAAAGTTGTCTTTTCGCCTTAAAAATTTAACAATTTTATAAAAATTTCCAGTATTTTGTTGAAAATTCATATTTTGGAGTTGAAAATTCAGATGTTTTGTAGAAAATTCGTTTTTTGGCTTGAAAATTCAACAATTTGGTTGAATTTTTTTTCGTTCTTGACTAAAAAATTTCTCTTGGTTTAAAAATTCAGCTATTTTCTATAAAATTATTTTTTTTGGCAATTTTAACATTTCGTTAGAAAATTGGACTGTTTGGTTTAAAATGAACTTTTTTTCAAAGTTCATACTTTCATGTTCAAAATTCAACTGTTTTTTTTTGTTTAGAAAGTTTGTCTTTTCGGCTTCAGAATTTGAAAATTCAACAGTTTTGTT
>CAKNXH010064565.1:13447-106340 GCA_932178445.1 Andricus quercusramuli | reverse complement strand
GAACATGCAACTCTTTTGTTAAAAATTCGTTTTTTTTTGCTTGAAAATTCAACAATTTGGTTACATTTTTTTCTTTTTTGATTGAAAAATCTTTTTGGTTTAAAAAATTCAACTTTTTTGTATAACATTTTTTTTTTGTTTGTTTGAAATTACAACAGTTCGTTAGCAAATTTGATTATTTGGTTAAAATTTTGATTTTTTGATAAAACTTCATACTTTCGTGTTCAAAATTCAACTGTTTTTTTAGAAAGGTTGTCTTTCCGGCTTCAAAATTTAACAATTTTACAGAAATTTCCACTATTTTGTTAAAAATTCATATTTTGGAGTTGAAAATAATGTTTGTAGAAAATTCGTCTTTTGGCTTGAAAATGCAACAATTTGGTTGAATTTTTTTTCGTTCTTGACTGGAAAATCTTTCTTGGTTGAACATTCTACTCTTTTGTTAAAAATTCGTCTTTTTGGTTTGACAATTCATATTTTTAGGTTGAAGATTCAACCATTTGCTAACAGATTCCATTTTTTTGTTAAAAATGTATATTTTTGCTGGAAAATTCAACTATTTGATTGTAAATGTATCTAAAAATTCATTTTTCTTGGTTGAAAATTAATTTTTTTTTGTTGAAAATTCTGTTAAGTCTGTTATTTGTAAAACATCTAATGAAATAAAACTGTTGTGTGATTTCAGGTTATAGGTACATGTTCAATGATAAGCTGGTCACTGTCTGGTCGGCGCCAAATTATTGTTACCGTTGCGGTAACATAGCAAGCATATTGCAGTTCACGACGGTGGACGACAGAACGCCGGTGCTATTTCAAGCGGTGCCAGAATCCGAACGAGTGATTCCTCCCATAATCACCACCCCGTACTTTTTGTGATTCAACTCGGCACTCCACCTTTATGGATCCAGAAGAGGGTCATCTTGGTCTAGGCTTTATGGAGTTACATGACTGTTTCTTGGTCTGGTTGGTGGGTCCGGCTGATGCGATCATGGCAGGTGAAATTTCCAATGACGTACCGCAGTTTGACACGTAGAATCTTAGTTCCCCTCGGAGTTTATTCCGAGGCTGCTGGTGAGCGACTTTCGGCGGGAACGACTTAACCTTGAGCTTACGTTCCAAAGGACCTTAACAAAACCGAAAAGGCTGAACCTCCTTGTCACGATGGAACTGACCGTCGCGATTGGCCCAATCTTTCTAATCTAGCAGGATTCGCATTGAAGTGAACGACGCTCTGTGGTCTAGATGCTTTTGTTGTCTACTCTGTATTTCCTTTAGAATATTCACACCTCAGAGTAACTTCAAAATATTTCCTGCTCTTTTAGGAGCAAGTAGATCAAAAAAATACAAACATTCCGTGAAGGCTCTAGGTGAAGTGAATGTTTCTGATGTCGTCGCGTCTGGAATTCAGGTTTATCACGTGCGTTGAAACTATCATTAAGGTCTTCCTGGTAAAGCGATCTATGTTTGCTTCACACCATGCGAAAATGTTGTGAGTACTTGTAAGCTCTTAGCAATAGCCGAAGTTCCGTAGATTCTCCCAATCACGTTCCTTCTTTCGTCCTGGGACTCTTTTTAATAAATAGCTAGTAAACGACGATTTTTCTAGTCGATCTTGCACGATATGGCGTATTCCGTACTTTGTACAGTTTTCCAACCTTTTTGAATGAATTGGTTAACGCGTCGGGGAGCAACTTTTTAAGAAAAACCGAAACCCTTAGCAATGTGCCTCTAAATTAATAAGTGTTTGTGTAATATAGCGATACCGTTAACGATGATAATAAACATCGATGACCGAGAGAGCATCGAAACCTGAATTCCAGGGGATGACGACACGACAATGATAATTCCCACATGGGAACTATAATCCCGATCACAGACCCAAACCGGTTAATAATAGTTCGGTGATAATCGAACCTTGAACCTGCTCTATTTTCAATTTTGTGATACGGATCGTGTGAGCCTGCTAATCGGCAATTGTTTCCAAGAGCGACTCCCTGTTCGGGTTTGGCGAATTCGAGATTTCGGAATGTTCGATTACGAATCCTTGAACAGTGCCTTCAGAAGTATAAGACGACGGTCTACTAGTAATAACGTTTTATACCGACAGACTGTGTGATGCCAATGAAATGAGTATGATCGAGATTGAGAAGAATCGCACTTGTTTTTTTTTTTTTTTAATGCTTCCTACTTTCACGACCGGTGGTCCAGAGAATTATACTTTAGCTTGAAACATCCCTGTATTTTTATTCAAGTAGGTTTATGGATAAAGGATAATGCTATTTTTGTGAGGAAAGAACTTTTTCTCAAGTTTTGACGTGCCAATATCAAGAGGTCGTTGAAATAAGTGCGATTCTTATCTAAAACCCTTTATTTGGGAAAACTTACATCATTCTAAAATTAATTAATGAAATTTATCTACCTAATATTAATTACATTATCTTATCAATTGCGGGATTATGGGGTCATCAACTTTTTATGGACTATCCACGACTCCTCCTGTTTTAGGACGAGATTGTACGCCGGTCAGACTGTGCGTACCATCTCGTCGACTTGCCAATTTTGATATCAAATTCCGAGTCTAAAGGACGTTAAAGCGGGTAGTAAAACTAAGCTCACGTGATTGTGTAAACTCAGTGATTATGAAAAAAAATATAGTTTTCAACAAATTGCGATTGTTTTGATCAAATAAGGGGTTGAAAGGAGGGTGGGTGCGATTGACGTTGCCTTAAATAACAGTTCAATTCGTTTTTCCAACCATCGAGATACCGTGGTTCCGGTTTGAGGAATTTTTTCTTAATCTGAGCTCGGAGTCGACTTTGGAAACTTGAGAGATCGATTTGATAGTCTCCGAAGAGATGGAGTACAAACTTATGAGAATTTTTAGAAAAGTATTAGCATCCGCTTTCCTTTTGGCAATCACAGATTTTCTCGCCCTCGCTTTTATGCCTCTGTCTGTGATCGCTTTAAATCTTATCAAGGTGTTCAAGCGCTTGTAACAAATGTTTGTTTTGTAAATTTACGGGATAAGTTGTTTTCCTCTTGCAATAACACGTTAATTATTGTTTCTCTATTAGATTGGTCAGGATTTTTTCCGATCATGTTTTGAATTTGAAAAAAAAAATAAAAAAATAAAAAAAGTTATGAACATATCATTTGCGAGGAATATGATGATTCCCAAAATACTCCGAACTAATAGAATTATTATAAATGGCTGTACTTTTTCCATTACATTACGCTTTATATTATTTGGCGACTGAATCGGCTGCGAATCGTCTCTGCTCAACTTTGTGTATAGAATGAAAAATTAGAGGATTTTAACAATTTTTCGTTGGAAATTATATTTTTTTATATATCTTGTATTTAAACCGACTAGTAACTCGAGCGAGTGTCGACATGAATTTAAATGTTCTGATTAAAATTGAGGGAATCGGTTTTATGTAGAGTGTAACAGCGTGTAATTGCCTTAAACTGAGAGAACAAAGGCAACTTCTAAACCTTAGAACATACATACATACATACATACAACGACTAGATTGTGGTGTGATTGTGGTGGACTCACATACAGTCTGAATCCCAGAGACGATTCACAAGAAGTTAAGCGAATCAAAAGACTTTTGTTTGACAACTCGCACAGGAACACTGCGTTTGGTCCTTAAAGATCTCACAGGTAGACGATCATCATGTACCTTGAAAGTACTTTGTTATGTTAACGTAACGAAACGTCTGTAATAAAAAATACCTGATAAATCTAATCTGGATGTGGCCATTATTTATGGGGACCCGAGGGGGAAACCACTCTGGTAATCCGCTTAACGCATAACGCCTTTTTCAGTAGAAAATTAATCTTCCTCGTTAAAAATTCCCGATTTTGGTTGAAAATTCAACTTTTTGGTGAAAAATTAATCTGATTTGTAGGGAATTTAACAATTTTGTTAAAGATTAATTTTTTGTTTGAAAATCCAATTGTTCTGTTCAAAATTCGCCTTTTTGGATTAAAAATTCAACTAATCTGATCAAATAATTCATTTATTTGCTTGAAAATTTAACCATACCGTTAAAAATTGTTTTTTTTTTTATTGAATTCTTTTTTTTTTCAATTGAAAATGTAAGTATTCCAGTTAAATATTATTCATTTGGTTTTGAAAATTCATTAATTGATTACAAATTTGACTATTTTGTTGAATATTCTATTTTTCGTGAAAGACTTATTTTTTGATTAAAATTTTAAGTATTTCATTTTTGGTTGAAAATGTATATTTTTTAGTGAAAAATTCAGCATTCAATTTAATTCACATTCAATTCATTCATTTTTCTGGCTGAAGATTCTTGATCTCAGTTGGAAATAATTGGGTTGAAAATTTAACTATTTTGTTGAAAATTCAGTTTTATTGGTCGAAGATTAACTTTTCTAACTGAAAATTTAACTTATACATTTTGTATTGTAAGTTTATCTTTTTCAGTTGAAAATTCATCTATTGTTAAAAAATTGTCATTTTTGGTAGAAAATTAATCTTCCTCGTTAAAAATTCCCGATTTTGGTTGAAAATTCAACTGTATGGTGAAAAATTAATCTAATTTGTAGGGAATTTAACAATTTTGTTAAAGATTAATTTTGTGTTTGAAAATCCAATTGTTCTGTTCAAAATTCGCCTTTTTGGATTAAAAATTCAACTAATCTGATCAAATAATTCACTTATTTGCTTGAAAATTTAACTATACCGTTAAAAATCGTTTTTTTTATTGAATTCTTTTTTTTTCAATTGAAAATGTAAGTATTCCAGTTAAATATTATTCATTTGGTTTGAAAATTCATTAATTGATTACAAATTTGACTAGTTTGTTGAATATTCTATTTTTCGTGAAAGATTTATTTTTTGATTAAAATTTTAAGTATTTCATTTTTGGTTGAAAAAGTATATTTTTTAGTGAAAAATTCAGCATTCAATTTAATTCAGTTGGAAATAATTGGGTTGAAAATTTAACTATTTTGTTGAAAATTCAGTTTTATTGGTCGAAGATTAACTTTTCTAACTGAAAATTTAACATATACATTTTGTATTGTAAGTTTATCTTTTTCAGTTGAAAATTCAACTAGTGAGTTGAAAATTCATCTATTGTTAAAAAATTGTCATTTTTGGTAGAAAATTAATCTTTTTGGTTGAAAATTCCACTACTTGGTTAATATTCGAACTACTTATTAAAAATTCATTTTTTAGTTTAAATGGTTTTAGTTCAAAATTCGTTGTTTTTTTGTTTAAAATTTATTTTTAAAATCTAGATTTAACTATTCCAGTCAAAGATTCTTCATTTTAGTTTTTAGAGAATTTATTTTCAGTTAAAAATTCAATTGTTTGGATGAGCAGTTATCTTTTTAGTTGAAAATTCAACTGCTTGGTTAGAAATTCATGTATTGTTTTTTAATTCGTCTTTTTGATAGAAAATTAATCTTCTCGGTTGAAAATTTATATTTTTAGTTAAAAATTCAATTATTTGGTTAAAAATTGATCTACCTTGTAGAAAATTAATATTCTCGGTTAAAATGATATATTTTCGGTGGAAAATTCAATTCTTTGGTTGAAACTTATTGTACTTCGAAGAAAATTCAATAATTTCGTGAAAAAGTCTTTTTTTTGTTTGTTAAAAGTTCAACGGTTTTGCTAAAAGTTCGTCTTTTAGGCTTAAAAATTCGACTAGTTTGTTAGAAAAATCAAGGATTTGGTGAACAATAACCATTTTTTTCGAGAAGAAAAAATAATTTTGTTGAAAAGTATCCTTTTTGTTTGAAGAGTTAAAAGGTTTTGTTGAAAATTCTTTTTTTTGGTTGACTTCAACTAGGTTTTTTATTTTAAATTACAATTTGTTTAGGCTGAAATATCAATTATGCATTACATTTATTGTGGAGAAATCGTCTCTTTTGGTTAAAAATTAATCTACTTTGTAGAAAATTTCACAGTATTGTTAAAAAGTCAATATTTTATTTGAAGATTCTTCATCTTAGTTGAAAATCCATCACTTTGTTTGAAAATTCAACTATTTTATTGAAAAATCATTGTTTTCTAGTTAAATATTTATTTTTGAACTGAAAATTGAACTATTTCATTTTTGGTGAAATATTGATACATTTTATTAGAAGATTCAACTATTTTGCTGAAAATGTATCTTTTTAAGTTGAAAATTGATGTATTTTTCTTAAACATTAGTCCTTTTCGATAGAAAATTAATGTTCTTGGTTGAAAAATTCACTATTTTGTTAAAAAATAACCATTTTAGTTAAAGATTCGCGTAAGTCTAGTTTATGCGGAGTAATCCACCATAATTTCATGTAATCCAGGGTAATCCGTGGTAATCAACCTCAGCTGGACTGCATTTTTAGGAGTTGTTTCCCCCTCGTGGGGACCTCAGGGTTGCTACAAAATCCTGATTTCGAAATTTCCGGATTTTACCTCACTTTTCCCTGACCAAATTTTCATTTTTCCTGGCGGTTCTAAATTTTTCTTTTAGATATCAAAATAATCTCACACCTAGGTCATCAATAATTTTGATGAAAAAATAATGTTTTGAAATTTACTTGAAAAAATTGTAGTGACAAGTCATACTGAATTTTATAGGCGGCAAATTACGTAAAATATACATAAAATGCATTAATTTTCTACCAAATAGTTGAGTTTTAAAGTAGAAAAAATCAGTTTCCAAGAAAAAATGTAATAGTTACATTTTCAGCTTGAGAAATTACTTTTAAACTAAAACAAAACGAATATTCAATAGGGCGGAGTGAAAATGATGAAATTAGTCGAATCGTTTGAGCTGAGGGAAAGAAATTTGTGGGTTAACATCCGAAAAAAGGAAAAAAATAAATTTTGAAATCGGTTAATATCTTTGTTGATTTGAGAATTCAAATTTGTGAAAATTCCAAAAAATTTCCCTATTGCTTCGAAAATGATGGTGAATTTTTTCTATGTAGAGTTTTTGCTAGTGAATAATAGTGACAAATTATAAATTGAAACAAAAATTTTTGCTCAATTTAGAAATTTTCGAAAATGGTCAAAAAACATGTTTTTTTTTTATTGAGCCCTATGCACACATTTTAAAAAAAGTTGAGTATGTCGAACCTGAAATTTCTTAACTTGAATCAAAGAAACATGCTATCATTTTGTTTTTTTCGACAAAAAATTTGTTTAGTGATGTTTCAATAGTTCAAAAATGGTCAATTTTAGGGTTTTTGAGCGATTTTGACGACTTGCTAAGACTAAATTTTTTTTCTTCAAAAAACCAAATAATAGCATGTCTCTTTGATTTAAGCTGAAGAAATTTCAGGTTCGACATATTCAACTTTTTTAACTAAAAAAAACCTTGTTTTTTGGTCATTTTTAAAAAATGATTAATTAAGGAAATAAATTCTTTTTTAATCTATCATTTTTTATTATTATTCACAAGAAAAAAATGTACGTAGAAAAAATTCGCCATAATTTTTAAAGCAATAGGGAAATTTGTTGCAATTTTCGAACATTTGAATTTTCAAATCAAAAAAGAGAACAGAAGATATTACCCGATTTCAAATTTTTTTTTTCTTTTTTCGGATGTCAACCCACACATTTTTTCGATCAGCTCCTAACGATTCGACTAATTTGATCATTTTCACTCCGCCATAATATTCAACCATCAAATTAATTTTTAAACAAAAAATAGAACAGTTAAATTTTCATTAAAAAAATTAATTTTCAACCAAACAAAATAAATTTTCTACAAAATGAATAAATTTTAAACCATACAGATGACTCTTTATCCAAAAAGATTGTATTTATATTAAAAAAGTTAAATTTTCCACAAAATGATTCTTCAAAAAAAAAAAAAAAAAAAAAAAAGAATTTCTTACCAAACAGTTCAGTTTTGAAAAGAAAAAAAAGTAGTAGTTACATTTTGAGTTAAAAAAATTAATTTTCAACTAAAAAGAAATATTTAACTAAGAAATTAATTTTTAACCAAAAATAGAACAGTTCAATTTTCATACAAAAAATGAATTTTCAACCAAACAAAATAAATTTGCAACAAAATAGTTCAATTTCAAGCCAAACGGATGAATTTTTAACCAAGAAGATTAAATTTCTATCAAAAAAGATAAGTTTTCCACAAAATGATGGTCCTTATTCAACCGAAAAAAGAGTTTTTAACCAAGAATATAATAGTTACATTTTAAATTGAAAAAAAAACTAATTTTCAAAAAAAAAAATAAATATTCAACAAAGAAATTACTGTTTTACCCAAAATAAAACAGTTAAATATTCATTAGAAAATGAATCTTCAACAAAGAAGATTAAATTTCTATTAAAAAAGATCAATTTTCCACAAAATGATTGATGATCCTTCAATAAAAAAAATATAATTTTTAACCAAAATAATACAATTTTCAACACAAAAGATTGTTTTCTGCCAAAAAAGGCAAATTTTCAACAAAATACGTGTATTTTCAACTAAAAAGCAAAACCAAAATAGTTAAATTTTAAACCAAACAGATGAATATTCAACCAAGAAAATCAAATTTCTATCAAAAAAGAAAAATTTTTCACCAAATGATGTACCTTCAATAAAAAAATGAATTTTTAACCAAATAGTTGAATTTTCAACCCAAAAGATTATTTTCTGCCAAAAAAGGCAAAATTTAACCTAAAAAAGATAAATTTTCAACAAAAAAAAACAAACGAATATTCAACCAAGATATTAATTTTCAACAAAAAATAGAACAGTTAAATTTTAATTAAAAAAATGAATTTTCAACCAATTAAAATAAATTTTCATTAAAATGGTTAATTTTCAAGAAAATAATTCAATTTCCAACAAAAGAAATTAACTTTTAATCAAAAAGATGATGTTTCGGTGAATGAGATTATTTACCAACAAAGAAAGACGAAGTTTCAACAAAATAGATGAATTTTCGCCAAAACTGATCAATTTTCAACTCAAAAAAGAATAGTTAAATTTTCCGAAATTCAGGTTGCTTATTTTTTTTCTCAATTATTGTGACAATTAAAATGCAAAAAAAGACAACTGCCGTGAAGTTTATAAAAGTGACAGTGAAAGAGAATGTAAACAAATTATATAATCCCCCCCCCCCCCTGATAAATTTTCAACTGAACAAGGACTAGTTCAATTTTCAGTTTATGAAATTAATTCACAGCAACAACAAATTTTTCAACAAAATAGTTAAATTTTCAACGTAAGAAATTAAGTTTTAACTAAGGTAATGAATCATCAGCAAAAAAATGAATTTTTAACAAAATAGTTGATTTTTCTACTAAACATATAAATTTTAATCCAAGAAGAATAATTTTCAACTAAAAAAAAAATCAATTTTCAACCAAAGAGGTGAGTTTTCAACTCTAATGATGAATCTTTAACCAAAAAAATGTTTTTAATAGAGTACTTCATCTTTCAACCAAGTAGTTGAATGCTCGACCCAAGAAATGAATTTTCAACTAAAATAATAAATCTTCAGCCAAAAAACATTAATGTTTATATTCTAATCAGAGAAGGCATTAGATTTGTGTAAAATTTGAACCCCTCCGTTAGCTAGCCATTTTGGATACAAATTCAAAAAGTTAATTTTTTCAAAATTTCAAACATTTTTGAGACCACTTTTTAAAATTTGAAAATTCAATGCACGGCTGTTTAAGTATTCAAAAATACGAACAATTTATCCTAATGAAGCAGAAAAAGATAATGAAAAATAAAAAATTTCATTTTGCGGTCAAACTATACAAGATATGGAAAAAGATGAATTGACAAAAATCGTGCATTTAAAGAAGATCTACAACTTTGGCAATACACAATTTTTGATAGAACGCGCAGTTTTGATTCAAATTCGTAAAAAAACAGCATTAAAAATAAAAAATGCAAATTTTGGACAAATGACACAAGCTTCGAAAAGAAACAATAGGACAAAAGTTGTTCAGCCAAAAAAGAGCTACAAATTTGTTACTAATTATGTTTTGATAGAATGCGTAGTTTTTGTTTTATTCGTAAAAAACAACATTAAAAAATAAAAAAATTATTTTTTGGACAAACGACATAAACTATAAAAAAAAATGAATTTATAAAAGTTTCTTATCCGAAAAGGAGCTACAAATGTAATAATTTTTTTGATAGGACGCTTAATTTTTGTTCTAATCGTAAAAAATAATAATGAAGATGAAAAAAAAATGGAAATTTTGGAAAAACGACACAAGGTACGTACAAAAATAATAGACAAAAGTTGTTCACCCAAAAAGGATCGACGAATTTGTCATTAATAATTTTCAGATAAAACAAGACAAAAGTTGTTCAACAAAAAAAAATCTACAAATTTTTTATAAACTCTTGTTATAAAAATGAAAAAATTAACTTTTTCAAAAAAGGACACAAGCTACAATAACATTTTATTTAACAACATTTTTCACCTAACTCATATCTAAAAATTTACTCAAAACCACTCTACGCTAGAATTTGTCTTTTTAGTTTAAATCGTAAAAAATAACATTAAAAATAAACAAATTAAATCTATGGAAAAACGACCGAAAATGCAATAAAATGCTTAATAAAATGGTTTGTTTCTTATACGAGGCGCACTTTTTAAAAATTATAAAAACAAGACAATGAAAATACGTATGTTTCAATACCAATGCATATTATGAATGGTAATAATATAAATTTATTGAAATAATACATTTTTCAGGGTAGCTGAGAATAAAATTTATTGGAAAATAAGAAACAAATATTAAATTGATCAAATCATGATAAATAAAACTTGTACTTTATTTTGCAAGTAGCTATTACTACTTCCAAAGACTAATATTATTTTTTCAACAAATAAAAATCTTTTGTTCATGTCAAATAACAACGTGTTTTAGTTTTTCTAATGATATGTAACCATTCAAAGCTATTTAGAAAAATTCTAAGTTAAATATTACGTAAGGAAGGGGGGGGGGGATCGAGAAAAGTTCACATTCGGGACAAAATCGAGTGCGAAGCACGAGATACGTGATGAGAATGTGTTCGTTAAAGCCAAAGGAGCTTTAACAAAAGAGAATTCACAATCACCAAATTACAGTTGTCGATGCTTTGACCTTTACTTTTAAAAGATCTGTACACAAATGTGGGGAAAATACAATGACCAAGTTCACCAGGAATAGAGACATCAATGCCGGACGCAATATTCTCAACATTGCATTGATCACAGGAATTGTGAAGAAAAACACGATATTCCATCTTGAAATGCTTAAAGCATTGAAGTCTCTCAAATGAATAACACTTGCTTGAGTAATAAGACTTGTTTAGGTTTCATGAGTACTAAAATGACGTTTTGTCACCCATGATATAACCCATGCTGCGTACATGGGTTATATTTTGCTGACACTATACAGTAAACAAATTTTAAAAATAATTAAATAAGAAATGTTTATAACAAAAGTAGAGCATAAGTAAAAAAGGAAATGAAAATGGAAATGAAAATGGAAGTCAAAAACATGAGTTGAACTTGCAATTCAAGAACCTTTGGTGGGGGCGATCGCCCACTGTGGATCCGCGCATGATTAGAAATAACAAATAAATAGTAAATAACAGAGGAAAAAAGAGGGAGAAAAAGGAAAAAGTCGACTAAAACGAGACCAATCCCCTCATCAGGGATTATTTACAGGAATATGTTGTTTGCAAAAAAATCGAAAATTCGATTTAAAAACAAAAAAATTCTCCTCGCCACAAAATTTATTTAGCCCGCATGAAACTCACAAAGTATTTTCCGTATGATAGTACAAAAAAATGGCGAAAAATATAAGTGGGTTTTTTAAGAAAATAGAATCAATATTTTCAGAAAAACCGCCTCTTTTTTGGCTACCAGAATCAAAAAAGAAATGCTAAATATCTCAATTAGGCCAAAAGCTATATAAGTTTTAAAAAAAGTATGTTTTTTTTAAGCTAAAAATTAAATTCGTAAAGAAACCTTTTTTTACAAATCGCCAAAATACAAATCGCCTAATTCCTTCAAAAAAATAACATATTTGGTCCCTAAGAGATTCTGCGACTTCAAGGCTTCGTAATGAATAATAATTATTATGATTTTATTATTTCATTAAATGAGTCTTAAAAAATAAACACTATTTTTCAAATACATTTATATAAAAAAATTAGTTTTTACGAAGATATTAGAGATTTGCAAGAAATCAGGGAATTCAGAGATATCAAGAAATTTAAGGAATTAAAAGTCCGTATATTCAAGGAATATATAGATTTTAAGTATTTAAGAAATTTCAAGGAATTCAGGGATTTTCAGAAATTCAGAATATTCAAAGAATTAAGGAAATTTTTAACATTTAAGGAATTCAAGATTTTCAAGGGATTCAGTTTATTAAAGGAACTCAAAGAGTTCGAGGAATTGAAGGAATTTACAGAAAAAATGAGATTTCTAGGAATTCGGATAATTTGAGGAATTCAGAGAAATAAAGAAATTCAGAATATTCAAGGAATCAAGTGAATTCCGAAAATGTAAGGAATTTAGGTTTATTGAGAAAATTTAAAAAGATGTTTGAAAATTTCAGACATGTCAAAAACATGTATAGAAATTTTATAATAAAGTTTTTTTATTCTACAGGAGTTTACAAAGTTTTATGAAAAATTTAATTCGGCTTAAAAGATTATAGAACTTGTGGAAGTTTGAAAGAAAATTAAAAATATAAATTTAAAATCTTTTAAAATAATCTGTTAAAATTAATTTCTCAAAATCAAAAGTCACGTTACATTTTCTGAGGAATCTTCAGAAAATATTGGTATTATTGTTCGGAGATCTTCAAAAATGTACATTTTGTTTTCAATTTTTGGAAATGTTTTCAAACATTAAATTACTTAAAAAATTGTTTGTTAAACTTCTGTACATTTTCTAAAATGATTAGAATTTTTCCTAAAATTGTTAAGAAATATAAAAAAATAATAATAAATAACTTACAATTTTCCATATTCTTTCTTGTCAATTTAATAAATATTTTGGAATCTGTTTGAATATTCTCTTGAAATCTTTCAAAATTTTTAAAAAGCTTCTAAATTTTGTATTCAAAATCTTCAATAATCTACATTTATCGAATTTTTTGAAATCATTTTAAATTTGTTATTCATGGATAAGTTTTTAAAGACAACTCGGATTGGATTGTGCTTTGGCACAATTTTCAACGGTGCAAAAAGAAAGGACGAGTTTGTTAGCCAGCTATTTTGGATGAAAATTCGAAAAGTTAGAGCATTTTGCAAATTTTTGAGACTTTCTTCATGATTTATCAATTTTATGCACGGCTATTCATAGTACTCGAAAAGTCCAACAATTTATCCTTACGACTTTTTTTCGATAAAAAGAAAATTATCAGAGTTATAGCATTTTCGATATTTAAAAAAAAACGAAAATGAAAATTTAAGGCCAAACAACAACAAAATAAAAATATGAAAAAATTTAATTTTCGGAAAAACGACACAAGGTGTGAAAAAATTGATAAACAAAGGTTGCTCACACCAAAAAAAAAGAACTACAAAATTTGTCTTTAATAGTTTTTTGGTAGAACGCGTAGTTTTTGTTTTTATCGTAAAAAATAACATTAATAATAAAAAAATCAAATTTACGGAAAAACAACATGAGGTAAGAAAAAAATCAATCAACAAAAGTGGTTGACTCAGAAAAGACCTACAAAAATTTGTTGTGAATCATTTTTTGACCGGATGCTTATTTTTTGCTTAAATCGTGAAAAATAACCTTGAAAATAAAAAAATAAATTTTTGGAAAAATGACACGAAATACAATAAAATGTTAATTTCTTGTGGACTCAAACAAATCTGGGGCGATAAGCATGAAAATTCAACAAAAATTTCCAATGCATTTTTGGACCACCTTAATATACATGTTTCTTTTTCATGGATATTTTTACTCCATTTTACCTTAGATTATAGTCAACTTGAAAATTGAATTATCATGCTGATACAGTGAAAAAAAGAGTAAATTCTGGTAACGTCTGTTTCGTGCTTGCATCAGAAACACGTGATAAGAATCATTGGAAGTACGTTTGTGACATATATTACGCTTATTTTCCGGGCTCTAAATACGGCATTTTCAACGAGAATTCTCATCATTGTCTGAATATTCGGATCCAAAAAAACTGTGTTCAAATTTTTCAATTCTGCATCATGAGGGGAGCAGTCACCTTTTCGTTTCTACTGCTGCGTAAGTTAATTGAATATTTCTAAGAAGAAAATTAGAAACACAATATTATCAAGTCAATCTGTGCAAAAATTCTATTTTTGAACAAAAAAACTCAGAAACATTATGAAACTAAAGATCAGTTATTTTGAAAAAAACATATTCGAAAAGCTCAATATATGCAAAAAGAATTGCATAGAATGGCCTCAAAATATGTTTCCAAACAACGTGTTCCAAATTTTTGTTTATAAAATTTGCTGTCAAATTGAAAATAAATGGAATGAAAAACAAAATCAATTGCTTCAATGAACTTTTTAAATGGAATTTTAGTGTGTAGTTTTATGTAATCCCATCTTTTTTTAATTGATTCTTTAACTTTATCTAAAGGAACGTTCGGGAACATAGCAATTACATAGAAAGAAGCAAGGAAAAATTGTGCTATTTTTTACTGAGTTTTTTGAAATTGTAATTGATTTTTTAATGATATTACTGAGTAATTCTTCTAATTTTTTTGTCGGAGAACCTATTGTTGATATTACAGTTCTTAGTGGATAATCAACTTTGTGCGCTTTAATGAGACCATAAGATAAGGAAAGAACTGAATTTACAGTATATCACTTTTATT
Source organism: Andricus quercusramuli (assembly GCA_932178445.1). NCBI lineage: Eukaryota > Metazoa > Arthropoda > Insecta > Hymenoptera > Cynipidae > Andricus > Andricus quercusramuli. The sequence continues at coordinate 91,518 of CAKNXH010064565.1, read as the reverse complement.
CACGTCCCCAAGCTATCCATTTAATCTAAATTTATTTAAAATCTTGAAAGTTGCTTTTTGTAATTTTTTGAGAGGGTTGTTTTCTATTATTTCAAAATGGAGGCGCCGAAATGCATTTATCTGAATTTTAGACATTCTATACAGATCCTTCACCTGTTCAAAATTTATTATAAGCATTGCAGAAATTATTAAATGTATCCGAAAAATAGCCTGCCAAACAAAATCAAAAAATTCACTTGCTCACCTTCGTTAAATATTTGTCGAAATGATAAAATTTGTTCTCGATAAACCACCGTCTAAAAAGAATATACTTTGCATTTGAGTTCGATCCAAGAGTGTCCCATTCTCCACTGAGAATTTTAGGAAGAGGCCCACTAATTAAGTGTGGTCACCTATTTTACCCAATTCGTCAAAAAACTAATATCGGAAAATTATGTTGATATATTTTATTTTTTACAGTAATTGCAACTTTAGTGACTTTAGTGACAAACATTCAAAATCACGAGGCATGCGTTGGCGATTGCGTGGTAAGCCTAGAAAATTTTTGTTTTTTCTTTTTCACATTAAAAACTTGATTCTTATACGAAACGTGTGTAATTTATTTTTGAAAATATATGCTTTTAGCTCGCCGGAGGGGATTCGGGCACTTGCGTTAAACGTTGTTCAGGTAACTTACACCTAAAATTATTTTCATTTATTTCGAATAATTTTAAGAAGTTAATAATAATTTTCCAATGAGAAAATACCTTCTTGTGTAAGGAGGAGATAAGATGAAATCTTTAGCAAACAGATAATAATACAGTAAAAACTTGTCATTTCATTCATGTGCTTGTATGTGCTTACAGCATACACAGATATTAAGGTGGCTCAAATGAGAAAAAGTGCAAAAACACCTTTTTTCGTGTTTTCTTATATGTTACATAGATAACAAAATTTTTATTTTTTTTCATCAGGAACGGCGAGGAGCTCGACAATTTATTTTTTGTTTAGAAAAAGAGGCGTTTTTTACATTTCTGAGCGACGCTTTTCCACTTTTTTGTACTGCTTTTTAAACCAAAATAAATACCTTTTTTCACTTATCATGTTAGAAAAATATGTATTTTTTATTTATGCGTGGTTTAACAGCTTTGCGAGTCTTTATTTGGAGAATCTGGGAAAAACTGTGTTGTTTTTTCACCAAATGGAAGCTTTTTGGCGTTGTTCCCTCAAAACATTGATTTTCTTATTTGAGCCACCCTAATAATAGAGATGAAGAATATAATTGTTATATAATTTAATACAATTTCCTAAGATAATAATAAATGTTAATGATTATTTTACAGGTAAACCGGGTAAACCGGGCAAATGAGGACAATGCAGGAACCCTTGAAAAAATCATTTCCTAAACAGTTGAACACCAATATGGAAATGTATAATATTGACGGAGGTGATGCGCCCTGCATACGAGTGGTCTTATTTTTTCAATAAAATTGAAAATGTTACAAAATAGCGTTTTTTTTCTTAAAAATTTATATTTTCCACGTTTCCCATTCCTATAAACTTCTTTCGAGTAACACACAAACAAACACACACACACACCAGCTTTATGATTTCTTTACAAAAATTGTCAGAATTATTTTATTTGAAAATTTATGAGCAAAAAGTCTTTTCTATTCATGCGTCAACTTTGAATTATGTCAATGAGAAAATTTCTTCGGTTTGAAACAGATGATTCAAATATTAGAAATGAGCATAACTTCCTTAATCTTCAAGTGTTTTCAAGCAATATGCATTACCATAGCTTCCTTACTCTTCAGTAAATTGTATTATTATTATGGGTCAATCGATTCGTCTTGAATCAACACAACTTCTCTATTTTTGCATCAACTTTAAATTATGAGAATGAGAAAATTTTTACCATAAGAGTCGATTTTAAAAATATATAAAATACCATAACTTCCCTACTCTTTCATAAAATATGTGAATATTATAGATCAATCGATTCGTCTCGAACCAAGGAATCTTTTATATTCTTGCATCAACTTTGAATTATGTTAATGAAAAAAGTTTTACTATAGAAAACCGATTTTCAAAATATATAGGGTAAGAGCACTAGTGGTTGGCACTGCGCCAGTTATTGGCACCCTCTCTAATTTTTGTTAAATTTTAAGAAAATGCAAACATTTATCGTATTTTGATGGTATTATTTTAATTCTACACTGTTAGAAATTTCTATAGCGATTTTACTATAAATGTAATGGAAGCAATATGCATATACGTGTAGTAAATTTAATATACCATCATCTTGTAAAATTAATATACATGTATAGTGAAACAGAGTACGTGAAAGTTGAAAGTTCTTTGATGAACACAAATCTTGTCAAATATTTAAAACTAAAGTAATAACCTACAATTCATCGACCAAATTCATGTTTATAATCAAAGTGCAACGTACAGGTGGGATTTTCTTCAAAATGCACTGTAAATATCAGAATTTTAACAAAAACCAGCTGCTTTTAGGTTAGGTGTCTTAATTGTTCGTTTAATTAAACTTTTCCACTTAAAAACCAGTCTAATGTATGTTTAACTAGAAAAAAGTATCATGCTTTATTATTTGGAATTGACGGTTACTGACAAAATTAATTTTAATTTGTGTAAAGTGAAATTTCCTGACTTTTCTAAGAGTTGACCAATATACATGTATATAAAATTCACTATGCAGCCTCTTAATTACTATTTCATAGACCGAGTCTTTAGATTCACTATACAAATTTATAGTAAATGTATATTAAAGTTGCAAACATTTTTAACAGTGTACCATTATTTCTGCGTGTACCGACATATATAATTCATACAAAATAATGTCAAATTTAGTGATAAAATAATTAATTCACTTCAGTTCTTAGGGTGCCAAGAATTTATCCGGTTTTCTAAAGAAAATTTTTAGCTGACATTTTTTAATTTTGTTTAAACAACGTTGTGAACAAGTAAATCTGTTCCAATTTTTGTGAATATTGAAAAGAAATACTTGCAATATAATCAAAATAAGGAATGAACCTCGGCAATAATTTATTTATTAATTTTAGGGGGGTGCCAATGGAAATGAATACAAAAAGTATGGTCTCTAGACGTTGGCACCCCAGTGCCAATGACCAGACCATGCAATTCGGGAATGATTTCATTCATTGGCACCCCTGCCTCGCCGGAAAAAAGTGAGGTTATGTAATCTCAAGACCTTGTGTTGACATGAGCCATTTCACGTATTTCTGATAAAATGAAGTGTTAAAAGTGCCGCAACAACAAAAGTCTTTACTAGGTAGACGAAAAAGTAGCTAAAAATTATAATAAATGAAGCTGTCATTTTAATACCGGTATATACCGGTAATCGTAACCTCCAAAGTTCTGTTCATATAATTTATTATTCTTTTTAGGCCTCGAGGTATAGGTAAATATTGGTTTTATTTAAATTATAAATAGAATTTTATTATCTTTATACATATTGTGTTTAATAATATTGTCGTACAATGTTTTAAATGTTACGCAGGAATTCATGTTATTATAAATAGCCAATGTTTTTATTTAATCGGTGGGTGATTTGTTTTAACTTTATTTATGTATCCATGTTTGAATTTGTTTCTTAATTTTTCTAGTTTAAAGTAGAAAATGAGAAAATTAGTAACATTTATGGTTTTTATTTTATTTATTGCCATATGTTTGCCCGTCAGAGAGTATATCTCTGAGGAAAGAAAAACATATGCCAAAGAACACATATGTGACATGGCTAGGCTTTATAGCAAGTTTTTTCCAACTTTGAATAATAATTCAACATTCCAGTGTATTCTGCATAAAATTTGGAGTGCTGGTATAATTATCACTATTTCAGAATTCAATATTTTATGTGTTTATTTATTTCCTAAAGTCTAAATTTCCTCTTAAGGTGCCAATAACTGGTGCTCTTACCCTAAGTGATGTTTATAAAGTACACAAATTTATAAATTTAATTCATTTCAGTTCAGAACTAATTGCATATTTCTCAACCTTAAAGTATGTGATGGGATAAAGACATCAGTACTGAGCCAATCCAGTGATTTTTTCAAAATTTTAAAATATTTTTAATCTCATCAAAACTTCTGAAATTCCTAAGTATCTTTTAAACTGAATCAATCGCCTCAAAATCTTATAGATTCTTTTGTGACAATTTTTGAAATCTTCTGAATTATTCAAAAATTTTTTTGAATAATCTGTTGAAATTAATTTTTCAAAATCAAAAGTTACTTTACATTTTCTCAGGAATCTTCAGAAAATATTTGTATTATTGTTCGGAGATCTTCAAAAATCTACATTATGTTTTCAATTTTTGGAAATCTTTTTAAATTTTAAATTACTTTAAAAAATTGGTCAACCTTCTGTACATTTTCTAAAATGATTCGAATTTTTCCTAAAATTGCTGAAAAATAAAAATTATATAACTTAAAATTCTCCATATTCTTTTTTGACAATTTCAAAAATCTTTTGAAATGTTTCGAAATATTTTTGAATATTTTCTTAAAATTATTGTTACAAAAAAATCATCTAAAATTTTCCTAGGAATCTTCAGAAAAAAATTATTCTCTTAAAATCTTTCAAAATTTTTAAAAAGCTTCTAAATTTTTTATTCAAAATCTTCAATAATCTACATTTATCGAATTTTTTGAAATCATTTTAAATTTGTTATTCATGGATAAATTTTGAAAGAACACTCGGATGGGATTGTCCTTTGATATAATTTTCAAGGGTTTTAAAAGAAAGGACGAGTTTGTTAGCCAGCTATTTTGGATAAAAATTCAAAAAATTAGAGCATATTGAAAATTTTTGAGACTTTTTTCATGATTTATCAATTTTATAAACAGCTATTCATAGTACCCAAATTTACTAATTTACTAATTTTAAATAAAAATTTACTCAAATTTAGTACTCAAAATTAAATAAAGGACGCGTAGCTTTTGTTTTAATCGTAAAAAATAACATTAATAATAAAAAAATCAAATTTACGGAAAAACAACATGAGGTAAGAAAAAAATTAATCAACAAAAGTTGTTGACTCAAAAAAGATCTACAAATTTGTCATAAATAATTTTTTGACAGGATGCGTATTTTTCGTTTAACCCTTTCAGGGGCAGGTGCCACTATAGTGGCACCCTAGTTTTCCTCGGTTTTTTCTTTATAGCTTGAATAATTTAAGCTCTAGATGGCTCTAATCTTTTGTCATTGAATAAGGGATGCATAGAGAACAGGTTTCTCGGCTCAAAATTTAGAGGATCACTATACATAATTAGTTATAAACAATTAACAACAAAAAAATGTAGAGATTTTCAATTAAATTCGGCTATGAGCTTATTTTACAACAAAATTTACTGATATTTGGTAGACAGGGGTTTTCAATGTCGCTAAATACGAATCCAGTGTCAGATTTCAAAAATTCAAAATGGCGGATGCAATATGGCGGCCTTATCGTAAGAAAAATTCACAAAATTCAATTATTTCAGCTGGTATTACTTATATAGGGGTTTTTGAGGTCGCTGGATACGAATTCAGTGTCAGATTTTGATAATTCAAAATGGCGGAACCAATATGGCGGCCTTATCGTAAGAAAAATTCACAAAATTCAATTATTTCAGCTGGTATTACTTGTATAGGGGTTTTTGAGGTCGCTGAATACGAATCCAGTTTTGGATTTCAGAAATTCAAAATAGCGGATCCAATATGGCGGCCTGATCGTAAGAAAAATTCACAAAAATCAATTATTGCAGCTGGTATTACTTATATAGGGATTTTTGAGGTCGCTGGATACGAATCCAGTGTCAGATTTTAATAATTCAAAATGGCGGATACAATGTGGCGGCCTTATCGTAAGAAAAAATTCACAAAATTCAATTATTTCAGCTGGTATTACTTGTATAGGGGTTTTTGAGATCGCTGAATACGAATCCAGTTTTGGACTTCAGAAATTCAAAATGGCGGATCCAATATGGTGACCTTAACGTAAGAAAACTTCACAAAATTTAATTATTTCAGCTAGCATTACTTGTATAGGGGTTTTTGAGGTCGCTGAATTTGAATCTAGTCTTAGATGTTAAAAACTCGAAATAGTTGTTCAAATATGGGAGTTTTCACATAAATTACATATTGTCATGTAATTTTTTGGGCTAGATATTGAATTGGATTATAATTATATCAATAGAATGCATGAGTAAAACAAACTTTTGCAGATAGTGCTTTGTACAGTCCAAGCTCCGAGCATGGCCGTTTTCGGGGCTGTAGGGGAGTATAATTCCAAGAAGCCATAAGCCCCCACTCTAAGCGCGGTCCTGCTCGACTGCGTGGAGCGTCAGCTATGAAATGCATCGATCGCGACCGACGCTAAAGTGGTGGGGGTAGCGCTCGAGCGAGAAATCGGAGAAGCGGACATGCTCGGGGCGGCCATGATCGGAGCTTAGACTGTATTTGAACACCGTTTCTGAAAATACTAAATAAAGAAGTGCAGCAGTAATTACCTCTATAACTTTTTTTAGTATACTAGAAAAAGATTATATTATCCAAGAAAGAATAAACAAGCTTTCGTGTTTTCGGAATTTTGACCGTGTTGGAGACCACGTTTGAGTGGCGGGCTAACGGTCAAAATAGTGCGATCACAGTTTTGACTTTGTGATACGTTTTCTGATTGATCAGTTGAATAAGATAAGTGAGTAATTTCGATAAATCAAGAAATTTTGAGCGTGTTAGAGATCACGTTTGAGTGGCGGGCTAACGGTAAAAAAATTGTGATCATAGTTTTTACTTTAGTGGTTTTCGCCATTTTGAATTTTGAAAATCTGACTTCATATTCGTAACCAGCGACCTCAAAAACCCTTATTTACAAATTTGTATATTATTAGGCTAATTTTTTTAAATTACGTCCGCCATTCTGAATCCGCCATTTTGAATTTTGAAAATCTGACCTCATATTCGTAACCAGCGACCTCAAAAACCCTTATGTACAAATTTTTATATTTATAGGCTAATTTTTGAAAATTATGTCCGCCATTTTGAATCCGCCATTTTGAATTTTGAAAATCTGACTCCAGATTCGTAATCAGCGACCCTTAGAACCCTTGTATACACTACTAGGTCTGAGATAGGTGCAGCAGAAAAATGTGCCCCTGAAAGGGTTAAATCGTGAAAGATAACCTTGAAAATAAAAAAATTAAATGTTTGGAAAAACGACACGAAGTGCAATAAAATGTTAATTTCTTGTGGACTCAAACAGATTTGGAGCTATGAGCATGAAAATTCAACAAAAATTTCCAATGCATTTTTGGACCACTCCACAGTGGGCTGAGAGACCACCAAAAGTGGCCAAAAGTCAACTTCACAGTTATTAATGGAAGAATTATTTTTTATAATATAGATGAGTTGAAGAAACTTTTCACCAAATTTTATGATATTTCAACCAGTCCTCTTAATTCCCGAGCGTTATGAATTGAAGAAATGTCTCTTTTTTTTTATTACTCTTTTTTGAAGAAAATCGTTGAAAAACTCGTTCATAATGTTACGAATCAAAATGTTACAATTCTTGCTGCTTATTTGAGTGGTCATAAATAATTACGTTATAGAAAAGAAATCAAAATTTTAGCTCGGTTTTGAATCCACTCACTTTGTACTCATGCATTTAAGGAATTCACAGCAATAGACAATTTTTTAATCAAAAGTTCCCCGAGGTTACACCTGGTATCTAAAGTTCTATAGTGCTTTTAGGTTCATTATGATGTTTAGTATCAGGTTATTTGCCACCGTCTGCCGCCATTGACATTTGACGAAGGTATTAGTGAATGAAGTTGAGCGTGCACAGTGGGCTGAGAGACCACCAAAAGTGGCCAAAAGTCAAATTTTTGTTTAGATTTATATAAAACTTGGTATAAGGGGGTTTTTGAGGTCGCTGATTTCGAATTTGACGTAAAAATTAATAAATTTAAAATGGCGGATCCAATATGGCGCCTGAAATTTCTAAATTTTTACTTATTCATATAAAACTTGGTGTAAGGAGGTTTCTGAGGTCGCTGATTTCGAATTTGAAATCCAAATTCATGCATCCAAAATGGCGGATCCAATATGGCGCCTGAAATTCCTCAAATTTTACATATTCATATGAAACTGGGTATTCTGGGGGCTTCTGAGGTCGCTGATTTCTAATTGGACGTCAAAATTCATAAATTAAAAATGTTGGATCCAATATGGCGCCTGACATTTCTAAATTTTTACCTAGACGAATTGGATACGAAATTTTGAATTTAGGAATTTTGACGTCAAATTCGAAATCAGCGATCTCAGAAACCACCTCATACCCAGTTTCATATGAATAAGTAAAAATTTAGAAATTTCAGGCGCCATATTGGATCTGCCATTTTGAATTTATTAATTTTTACTTTAAATTCCAAATCAGCGACCTAAAAAAACCCTTTATACCAAGTTTCATATAAATCCAAAAATTTTTGACTTTTGGCCACTTTCGGTGGTCTCCAGCCCACTGTGCACTCTAATATACATGTTTCTTTTTCATAGAAATTTTTACTCTATTTCACCTTAGATTATAGTCAGTCGAAGCCTACTTTGTTTTGAGCTACATTTGTATAAACTTTAAAATTGAATTATCATGCTGATACAGTGAGAAAAATGTAAAGTCTGGCATGGTCTGTTCCGGGCTTGTATCAGAAACACGTGATAAGAATCTTTGTAAATACGTTTGTCACATATATAACGCTTATTTTCCGGGCTCGAAATACGGCATTTTCAACGAGAATTCTCATCATTGTCTGAATATTCGGATCCAAAAAAACTGTCTTCAAATTTTTCAATTCTGCATCATGAGTGGAGCAGTCTTCTTCTCGTTTCTACTGCTGTGTGAGTGATATTTATGAAATACACAAATAAAATAATCAATTTGATTCAGTCCAGAATTAATTGGATATTTCTCAACCTTTAAATACGTGTTAGGGTAAAGACGTCAGTAGTGAGCCAATCAAGGATAGGATCATATTCTGAACTGTATAAAAAGTGATTGCGAACAAAGATAGAATCGAAGCCTCCATTCCATACCGCTCCATGTCGCGTTTAGGCGGTGTACAGCTCCATGTCCTAAGTATAAGCATAGGACCTGGTGTGAGCTGTACTCCGCCTAAGCGTTACGTCGCGCGGTACACCGCCTAAACGTGACGTGGAGCGGTATGGAATGGAGGCATCGAAATGCACTTATCTGCATTTTAGACATTGTATACAGATTCTCATTCACCTATTCAAAATTTATTATAAGCATTGCAGAAATTATTAAATGTGTCCGAAAAAGGGCCTGCCCACACAACATTAAAAAAATTCACCCCCTCCCCTTCGTTAAATACTTGTCCAAATTATAAAATTTGTTCTTGATAAACCACCGTCCATTAGGAATATACTTTGCACAAGTTTGAGTCCGATAAAAGAAAGTCCCATTCTCGGCCGAGAGTTTTAGGGAGAGGCCCACTAATGAAGTGTGTCCCTCATTTTTCACCTTTCGAATTTCTTTGCTCTCATCCCTAGTTTTGATAAAATGCCTAAGAAAAAATTTCCACATTGATTTAACATGGAAAAAGTGAGCTTTTTGTAAATCTAAAATATAAACGCGATATTATGTTACAAATAATTCCGTGTCTTAACATAGTGTATTGTTCAGAATTCGTCAGAGAATAGGAATCAGTCATACATTTTGAGGGTGAATGTCTTTAGGCCACTCTTATGAGTTATGAGTCGCCAAAGAAAACCCCATAAGTGACAAATTTGAATTTCACTTAATATTGCGGTTTATCGACCCAGTCATCTTCCAACTAATTTTCAATTGTTTAAACAATTTTATTTTGTTTAAAAATTTGTTTCTTAGGTAAGTGGCGAAATGAACTATTTTTTACACGTTGTGAGTTCTTTAATCAATTATAACAATGCCATCAATTGTTTAAATGATTTTGCAATTATATTTATATTGTATTATATTTGAACACAATAGCATTGTTCAAATAATTTAAATTTGTTTAAACATTCACAAGTATTCTTAAAAAACTAATTAGTACTTCAAAATATTTAAATCTATCCGAAATTGGCGAGATAAAATGTTACTATAAACTATATACTTGAACAAGCAAGTATTATTTAAATAATTATAAAATTAATTAAACAAATTATTTTATTGCTATAATTGATTAAAGTACTCATAACGACTAGAAAATACGTTCATGCAGGTTATGTTGTCATTTTTTTCCTGCTATCCAATATTTTTCCTACAAAATCTTTATTTTTACAGGTTTTTAGTGTACAAACAAGCTATCACTGTACAAACAAGCTATCATTTCCGCAGACAGATATTTTCACGTTAGGGGAACACTAAAAAACAATAGCTAAGAAATTTGGTAGAAAATTCAAATATTTAGTCGAAAGATGAACTACATTGATAAGAATTCATTTTTTTTTGATGATTCATCATTTTGGTTACAAATTAATTCCTTTAGTCAAAAGTTAACTATTTTGTTGAAAAATTTTTGGTTGAAAATTTAGCTATACGAGTGTAGGTAGAAAATTGATTTTTTTAAATTGAAGATTCAATTATGTTATTGGAAATTCGTTTCCTCTAGGGAACGATAATCCTCTTGTTTCAACATTCAAATACTTGGTTGAGAATGTATGTACTGTGTTGATAATTCGTCTTTTTTGGCATAAATTTAACCTTTTTCGTTAAAAATGCAATATTTTTGTTGAAAACTATAATATGTTCCATATGAGGATTAAACTAGTTTTTGTTTTAAATGCGTCTCATTTTATTCAGATCAACTTTTACAAATTTGAAATTTACACCTTTTTGGTTGTAATATCAACTATTATGTACATTTTTTGTTGAAAATTTATCTTTTATGACAAAAACCCAACTAATTTGTTGAAAATTGTCGGCAGAAAAATAATCTTTTTGGCTGAAAAGTCAACTATATATGGTTACAAATTCATTTGATTTGATTTGTTTTTATTAATGATAACCCAACAGTTACAAGTAACCAATAACAGGGTTATGTCATACAAAAGTATCGTATTTGTATTTGGATGTATTTAGATGAAAATTGAACTAATTTGTTGCAAATTTAACTGTTCGGTCATTTTTAGTTACAAATCTGGTTGAAAATTCATGTAATTTGTGCAAAGTTAGTCTATTTTGGTAGAAAATTAATGTTTTTTGTTAAAAAAATGCAACTGCTTGGTTGAAAATGAATCTGTTTTAGTTGAGGATTGAACTGTTTTTTTTTTTAAATTCGTCTTGTTGATTGACTATACGTTCCTAAGATCTCTATATTTATATAGTTTAAAATCTCAAGACTGCGACTGAGACCTAAAATTAAAATCAAGATTATGTACAGAGTGTCAGTAAACACTGAAAACCTGTTAAACATAAAGATTTTGTTGAAAAAATATCCGTAGATCGGACCCGGCTCGCAAAAATGAAATCCTTCGCGTATCCTTTCGACATGTCGCTCAACGAGTTGCGCCTGTGTGCGTCGCGTATGCGTGAGGATGGATATATTTACGTGTGTACATATACGTAGGTGTGAGTATGGACATAGCTACCCGCTAACCGAAATGGACCGCAGAGGCGCCACTATACTGATAGTTGTGCTTCCTATGGAAGTGTTTACTCTCACTTTCTTTCTGACCATAGTGGCCACCTATTGGTGTTATTTCACTATTTCTCAAGAAACTATTATCGGAAACTAATACTGATATATTTCATTTTTACAGTAATTGCAACTTTACTGACGAATTTCTCTGTAATTGCCGAAGATAAGGGTGCTCAAAGAAGTGCCCCCCGTGATAATGACCAGGGAGGTGGTGATGGTGATCCTAGTATTGTACGCAAAAATTGCATTGACAATTGCGTGGTAAGCATACCAAATTTTTCGTTTCTCTTTTTCACATTAGAAAATTGATTCTTATAAAAAACATGTGTAACTTATTTTTAAAAATATATGCTTTTAGAAAGAAGGAATGGCACAGCACTATTGCGAGCAAAGACCTAGTTGTAAAACAACAAGATAAGATGAAATTTCTGGTATGCAGATAATAATTGAGTCCAAAAATTTTATTTCCTTCATGTGCTTGTGTATGCTTACAGCAATGCATAGAGATTAAGGTGGCTCAAAAGAGAATTTTTATTTTTTCACTAGAAATTTCAGGGATCTCGAGAATTTATTTTTTGTTCAGAAAAAGGGATTTTTTTACATTTGTGAATGACGATTCTTAACAAAAATAAATTTTTATTATATTTATCATCTGAGTAAAACTTAGTTGTTCTTTCACTAAACGGAAGATTTTTAGTATTGTGCTCTCAATACATTGTATTTTTTTCATTTGAGCTTCCCTAATAATAGAGATGAAGATTACAATTATCGTATTCAAGGATACAGAATAATCATTCATTCTGATAATAAAATGAAAAAGAACTTTTCTGTAGTATTTGCTACAATTGTCTAAGATAATAATAAATGTTAAAAATTATTTTACAGGTGCAAAGGGCAAATGAGGACAATCCTTCCAGAACAACATGTCCTAAATATTTAAACATTGATGTAAAAACGTATTATGTTGGCGGAGGTGACGTGTCCTGCTTCCAAGTTGCCTTAATATTTCAATAAAATTGAGAATGTTACAAAATAAAGTTTTTTTGTATTAAACATGTCTATTTTGCACGTTTCCGATTTCTATGAACTTCTTTTAAGCATAATATATGCCATAGGGTGGTCCAAAATTGCACTGGACATTTTTTTCTTCGAATTTTCATTCATGTTGCCCACAAATTTGTTCGAATCCACAAAAAAATTAATGTGTTTTTTTTTAATGATAGAGGTTCCGCAATCATGAAGCTTAACAAGTATCCCGCAAGAGAAAAAAATACGTTTTTTACATTTTATTTAGAGTTTAATTAGCTATAAAATATCGCCCTTAAAAGTATGTTTTATAGGGTCGCAAAGAAACCCCATAAGTACAAAACATAGGTTCTGCGAGTTTTTGGCGCTAATTATGATTTTTTTCAGTTTTCAAAATACAAATTGTTTTCAGCACATAAAATACTACTTTTAACTGAGATGTTATAATAAATTGTTTGAACAATTTGTTGTTCTTAGCAATTTCCTCTTAGAGGTCGTGCACATAATGTGTCACACGTTTTTTGTTGTTTATATCGTTCTATCCCTTTTGGCTTCAAGGCAATTTTATTCTTGTCTTTATTTAAACAAAGGAAAAACATGTAACGTATTATGTGCATGACCCCTTAGAATAGAGTTAAAAAGTTGCAGTTTTTTGGAATGTTTAACTTATTTTCAACTCTTCAATTAGAGCGAGGCAATAATCAATTAAAATAAATACAAATAATTGTTTAAACCATTTATTATTATTTATAATAAACCTCTCTTAGAATAATTCTAAAAAGTTCCGGATCTTTTATAAATTTGTCCACTTTTTTGTCCACTTTTCAATAATAATAAGGTAATAATTGATTCAAGTTAACAAAAATAAAGGTTTAAACCAGTTATCATTGTTTGCAACTATCTTCTTTTAAAAAATTCCCAGATAGTTCCGGATTTTTATGAAATTTTTAACTTTGTTTTGGCTTTTTATTTATCAACAAATAATAAATAAACATTAAAGTTAATAATTTTTTTAACAATCTCTTTTTTTGTGAATACACCCAACTTTCGGATTCTGTCCCCCCGGTCCCGGCCTTCCTAGAACCGCCGGCCCACCCAGTTTCTCAGCGCGCAGGGCGATAGACGGTTGCGACTCTCGCCTCGGAAGGGCTGCAGCGCGCGAGTACTCAGCCAAGTATATTGCGCAATATTATGCATTCCATTGGGAAACGGTTCAGGTGGCCCTGACTGTTTACGTTTGGATCATCCCGACTTGTGGCCAAGGCTATTCGCAGGCAACCCCCGAAACTGGACTGAAACCGAGAGTTCGGTGTATTTTTTTCTGAAATAAAACAAATTTTGAAATACTCCCGAAATTTTATATATGGAGCACATTGAATGTAACTTTTCTTTGAAGTAGTTACTGAAAGCCTTTTCATTTAAGTCAATGATAATATAAGTAATACAAAACAATGAATTGTTCAAGCAATAATGTTTGTTGACTTGCATTAATTATTATCTCACTGAGTAAAAATTGGACAAAAAGTAAAAAATTTGCAGAAAAACCGCAACTAATTCTCTAAGCTGTAGGAAAACATAATTATAAACAATAGCAATTTTTTGTTTAAACAGTTATTTTTGTTAAATTGTATTATTACCCCGCTCTAAGTAAAAAATTGACAAAAAGTGGAAAATTTCAGAAAAAACTGTAATTTTCTAGCAATTATCTGAAAGAAGATTGTTTTACACAATGATAACTTGTTCAAACAATTATTTTTGTTAACTTGCATTAACTATTATCTCACTGAATGAAAAGTAGACAAAAAATTCAAAATTTCATGAAAACCCGTAACTATCTACCATTAATATAGGATAATATTATCATAAGCAATAATAAATAGTTGGAAAAATTATTTTTGTGAACTTGAAGTAATTATTATCTCACTCTATATGAATAATATTGAATTGTTTCAAAAACTATCTTTGTTAAATTTAATTGATTATTGCCTCGATCTAACTAAAGAGTTGAAAATAAGTTTAAAAATTCGGAAAAACTGCGACTTTTTAACTATATTCGAAGAGAAAATTGATAAAAACAATAATAAATTGTTTAAAAAATGTATGTCAACATCTAATTATCAGTATAAAGTAGTATTATATGATTTAAAAACAATCTGCATTTTAAAAAAACAACAAAAAGATCATACTTAGCGCCAAAAACTCCCAAAAGCAAATTTTTTTCTTATGGGGTTTTTTTTGAGACCCTATAAAACATACTTATGGGGGTGATATATAAAATATAATTATTAATTTCTATTCAGCAGCTGATTGCGCACAGAAATGTTGAGTTTTAACTCGATTAAGATAATATTCACAATTCTGAATAAAATGTACAAAAACGTTATTTATTTCTTATGCGAAATACGTGTTAAACTTCATATGACTTGGGGAACCTCTATCATTTTTTTAAACGCATTTTTGGGTTGATTCGAACAAATTTTCCACAAAATGATGAACATTGGACAAAAAAAAATGAATTCTCAACCAAATATTTGAATTTTTTATTTAAAATATTAATTTTCTACCAAAAAAGACAAATTTTCAACAAAATACGTGAATTTTCAACTGAAAGAAAAAAAAAAGAGGATATGAATTTTCTACTAAAAAGATCAATTTTCATCAAAATACATAAATATTAAAGTAAAGAAGAACGAATTTTCAACCAAATAATTCAATTTTCAATCAAAAAATTAATTATAACTTAAAATATTTTCAGTGAAAAAATTAATTTTCAGCCAGATAAAATATATTTTTAAAATAAAAATGAATTTCAAGGGAATATATGAATTTTCAACCAAGTGGTTGAATTTCCAACTAAAAAAGATGACTTTACAACCAAAAATGAAATAGGTAGTTAAATTTTAAGTTTAAAGAATTAATTTAAATAAAGAAACAAAATTCTACAAAAAAGTTCAATTTTCAATCAAAGAAATAAATTTTTAACCAAGAAGATTAATTTTCCACCAAAAAAGACGAATTTTCAAATAAATAGTTTAACTTTCAACTAAAAAAGATACATTTTCAACCAAAAGTTGAATATTCAAAATTTCCACTAAAGAAATGAATTGTCAACTAAAAATTATGAATCTTCATCCAAAAAAATTAATTTTTGATCAAGTAATAACTTTTTTACTTTCATTTCCACTTTCTCCAGATGAAGTTTTAACGAAGACGATTAATTTTTTATCAAAGACAGTTACATTCAATAAAAAAAGACGAATTTTTAACGAAATAGTTGAATTCTCAACGAAATTATCTCGTCTTTAAAAAAATTATATTTTCTCATGAATCAAAAAATAAAACGCAACATCTGGAAAAAGAGGAAGTTTTCACTCGTTGTGCAGCCTGCACAACGAATTCATTATACTAAAATATTCCATTTTTTAAACAATTCGACGATCGTCATATAACATTTTTACAAGTATTTAACAATTGGAGTTATAGCATTTACAAAATTCGAAAAAAACAAATGAAATAAAAATTTCAAGCCAAATAACGCACGATATGTAAAAAGTCAGGTGGAGAAAAACGTTGCTTTTCGAAAGCCTTACAAGATTATAAAAAAAAATTTATTTTCTTGAAAAATCTAACATTAAAATTTTGATCAAACAAAAAATAATTAAAAATTTCATTTTGAGGACAAACTATGTAAGACATGAAAAAAGATAAGAAAACAAAAATTGGGCAGAAAAAAATATCTACATATTTGTTATGAATCACTTTTTAATAGGGCTCGTAGGTTTTGTTTTATTCGTGAAAAACAACATTTAAAATAAAGAAATTGGATTTTTGGACAAACGATACAAGATAAGAAATAAATATAAGAGACAAAAGTTATTCACCCAAAAAAGAACTACAAATTTTTTATTGATCATTTTTTTGATAGGATGCGTAATTTTTATTTTATTCGTGTAAAATAAGATTAAAAATAAGAAAAATTAAATTTTTGGAAAAACGACACAATTTGCAATAAATTATTTAATAACAATATTGTTTTCGTTTTGTGATACGTTTCAATACCAATGCATATTATGAGCTGTAATAATATAAATTTATTGAAATGATACATTTTTCAGGGTAGTTGCGAATAAAATTGAGTGCGAAATAATGAACAAACGTTGAAGTAATCATGGAAAATAAAATTTTTATATTATTTTACAATATCTGAATAAGCAGTCGCAGACCGAGGTACAGAAGTAAGTATAATATACGCTTAATGTAGAAAAGTTCGCATTTTGGACAAAATCGAGTGATAAGCACGAGGTGCGTGATGAGAATGTGTTCGTTAAAGCGAAGGAGCTTTAACAAAAGAGAATTCACAATCACCAAATTATAGTTATCGATGCTTGAACTATAATTTTAAAAGGTCTGTGCATAAATATAGAGGAAGTACAAAGACCGAGCACGAAGCGTGAGATAAATTTATTGTCGAATGCGAAGCGCCAGATCGCAGACGCGCGCGTGGCGCGTTATGACAATGTGCCCGCACATTGGGTAGAGTTTTTTTGTTCGTGAAAATTCTACTTTTTGGCAGAAAAATAATTTTCCCAATTGAGAATTCATATTTTTGGGTAAAAATTCAACTATTTGGTTAAACATTCTTTTTAAAAAGATTTATCATTTTAGTCGAACAAACATTTCCTTAGTTGAAAATTAAACTATTTTGCTGAAAATGTTTTTTTTTGTAGTTGAAAATTAATTTTGTTAGCTGAAAATTTAACTATTCTATTTTTGCTAAAAATTATGCTTTTTTGGTGAAATCTTAAGTCTTTTAATTGAAAATGTAACTATTCCAATTTTGCTAGAAATTGATGTATTTTTTGTGGAAGATTACCTTCTATAGTGAAAATGTAACGATGCCATTCTTGTCGGAGAAATACATATTTTTGGTTAAAAGTTCAACTGTTTGGTCAAAAATTCAATTTTTGAACTGAAAAAGTAACTATTCCATTTTTGTTTGAAAATTCTACTTTCTTGTTTGAGAAGTCTACTATTATATTTTCAGTTGAGACTGCATCTCTTTTGGTTCAAAATTTTATGATTTTGTTGAAAATTCATCGTTTTTTAAAGAGAATTCGTTTTTCTGCTTGAAACTTCAATATTTTTAATGCAATTTCCAGCAAAAAGGATAATATTTAAAGCAACAGAATTAATTTCAAAAATTGCATCAAAGTAGTTAAAATTCAAAGTAAAATCAAAGTAGTCAAAGAAATGAATTTTCGTTCAAAGAGATGAATTTGGAAAGTTAAAAATTCAACTGAAGATTCCTCAATTTAGTTGAAAATTCATTTTTTAGTTGAAAATTAAACTGTTTGGTGAAAAATTAATATACTGCGCTGAAAAGTTTGTTTTTTTAGTAACAAACTATTAAAGTTTTTTACATAAAAAATATTCATATTCAATAAATAATTATATTAATAAATATTATTATATTATTATAATTTCATAATTTAAATTATAATTTAATTTATAAAATTCTCTTGAATTGCTTCAAAATTCCTAAAAAGCTGTTATAATATTATTATAATATTAATTATTTTAATAATTACAGTTATTGAATAATTTTAAATGATAAGAAGTAATGTCACCTTCGTTTTCTAAAAATATTATGTAATTTTAAAAAATGTGGTGTTTACACCCGAAAATGTATTA
Source organism: Andricus quercusramuli (assembly GCA_932178445.1). Lineage (NCBI taxonomy): Eukaryota > Metazoa > Arthropoda > Insecta > Hymenoptera > Cynipidae > Andricus > Andricus quercusramuli. The sequence goes on along the minus strand of CAKNXH010064565.1, from coordinate 73,123 downwards.
TCGTCGAAACTGCATCAAAAGAATATGGAACAAACGGTTTCCGTTTGAATATTTTTGTTAACGAAATAAATAATCGAATATCAAATAAAACATTGAATGAAAAAGATTTTCATTGAATAAATGTAATATTTATTATTTATAATTTTTTGTTTTATAATATGAGAGTTTTTTAATTTTTCATATTTATTGTACAATTCGAAAATTTTCCTGTGTCCGCAATTTTATTTGCGGAATTATTATATTTCGAATATTTTCTTTGTCAGCTGTAAAACTCCCGAAAAAGAAAACAAAAAATTGTTGAAACCAAAAATTTCGGAAATTATAAAATTGCCGAAATATAAATATTCCGAATTTGCGATTTCCCGACAAATTCAATACAATACAAAATTCCCAAATTCAAATAATTAAAAAAATTGTTTTTCAATTAATATTATTTATTAAATATACTACAATTAAATATTTGGATGAAAGACATTTTTTAAATGCCTAATATATTTTTATAATTTATCTTTCAAATTTAAAGTAACAATAATTTTTTATGGATTTCTCAATTCAAGCTGGTCGTTTTTAAATGTGCATAGTAGTTTTTTTTAATTATTGCTCTTGTGATAAAAATCTTGTTCTTGTATTGTTCTTCTGCATTAAGAAATATTATTTAAATTGCTGTTTCAAATTTGAACAATAATTTGACAAAAATACATGTAACATCCATCAATGAACCAAAGATTTTTGATTCAATGAAATTTTTTTGGATTTAAAAAAATACATTTTAAAACATCATAGGAAACTATGATTTAAGAAGAATGTGTATTTTGTAATTCAACATTTTTTCCTATCACCCGTTATAAATATTTTATTTTTATTTTTGATTTTATTCTAAACCCGACAATATTTTCAAAAAAAATATGTTGTTCCATAAATATACAACTTATTTCTCAATAAATAAGTTATACTTTCTATGGAAACAAATATTTGTTTAAGCCTTTAATTGGTACTCTTTTTTTAATTCAAAACAACATGACTATATGAAAATAGGCCACATCGTTTCATAAATCATCACGTATTAACAAAATTTCACAAACTTCTAAATGGAAAAATAAGAATTATTTATAAATTTAATCTCTGTAGCCTTACTTTATTAACATTAAAAACAACGAAGTGTCTCGTCGTCCCGAAATTCGGGATGACTAGCCCGTTTTCAACATTTGGCTAGTCGTCCCGAAATTCGGGATGACTAGCCCATTTTCAACATTTGGCTAGTCGTCCCGAAAATTATGTATTTTTTTTTATTTCTCTCCTTTCGAGTAAGCCGAAGATTAACAAAACTGCTCTTCATCCCTAATTGAAAATAAATGTTAAAAAACGGATAGAACTAAGAGTTAGGTTATATTTTATAAAGTGTAGTCTTTTAAGCTTTAACGTATCTAAATTATGTTATGTATTTGCACTGTGTCACCGCAGTCTCAAGGTCGTTCGAAACTTTCCCATGATTTCCGTGCTCTGATTGGACCTTCCTTTGATGTGATCTATAGACTCTTGACTAGATACACTTGTTGCCTTTGTATTTAGAATCAATCATTCATTTGTAAAGAGTAAAATTCAATAATTATTCGCTCTAGCACTCTAAAACACTTTTTTGTGATCCAAAAATTAATTGAATTAATTCTACAATGATGATTTATCATAAAAAATTTATTTAAACATTTAATAATTCCCAAAAAGCAAGTTCTTTACTGCCAATGAGACTGCCGATGCGACGCATGCGTAGTACAGTTGGGGAGCCGAATTGAGAGCACTGCATCTTTATTCGGTTTTTCGTTCGATTTTGCGTGTTATTGCGCGTTGGTTAACGATCACGTGACATATAGATCAGCTGTTCTGTGTGCCAGCCTATACTGGCCGTAACACCCCTACCCCTTTTCCAACGCCTCGTGGGGGCGGAAAGGCACCCCTGTGACAGGTCACAAAAATAATGTAAGGTAACACCCCTACCCCTTTTCCAACGCCTCGTGGGGGCGGGAAGGCACCCCTGTGACAGGTCACAAAAATAATGTCAGGTAACACCCCTACCCCTTTTCCAACGCCTCGTGGGGGCGGGAAGGCACCCCTGTGACTAGTCACAGAAATAATGTAAGGTAACACCCCTACCCCTTTTACAACGCCTCGTGGGGGCGGGAAGGCACCCCTGTGACTAGTCACAGAAATAATTTAAGGGAACACCCCTACCCCTTTTCCAACGCCTCGTGGGGGCGGGAAGGCACCCTTGTGACAGGTCATAAAAATAATGTAAGTAACACCCCTACCCCTTTTCCAACGCCTTGTGGGGGCGGGAAGGCACCCCTGTGACAGGTCACAAAAATAATGTCAGGTAACACCCCTACCCCTTTTCCAACGCCTTGTGGGGGCGGGAAGGAACCCCTGTGACTAGTCACAGAAATAATGTAAGGGAACACCCCTACCCCTTTTCCAACGCTTTGTGGGGGCGGGAAGGCACCCCTGTGACTAGTCACAGAAATAATGCAAGGTAACACCCCTACCCCTTTTCCAACGCCTCGTGGGGGCGGGAAGGCACCCCTGTAACTAGTCACAGAAATAATGTGAGGTAACACCCCTACCCCTTTTCCAACGCCTCGTAATTTTGGTCTAGTTGAAAGCAGTAAAATTAATTTAGTGCATTATTTTCAGGCCGACTAGACAAATGTTGAAAATAGGCTAGTCGTCCCGAATTTCGGGGTCATTAACATTTTTTGTGATTTTTGTCTAGTTAAAACGAGAAATTTCCTAAAATGCATTATTTTTGGGACGACTAGCCGAATGGAGAAAATAGGATTGTCAATTTTGGTAATTTTGGTAATTTTGGTCTAGTTAAAAACAGTAGAATTAATAAAGTGCATTATTTTCGGGATGACGAGCCAAATGCTAGAAATAGGGTAGTCGTCCCGAATTTCGGGATGACTAGCCAAATGGTAGAAATAGGCTAGTCGTCCCGAATTTCGGGATGACTAGCATTTATCTTGATTTCCGGCTAGTCGTCCCGAAATTCGGGACGACTAGACGCAGCCTAAAAACAATCCATTTTATATGTGTTGGAGTCAGTAGCCTTCTTGCAATGAGAAAGTTGAAATTGTAAAATAATATTCTCAAAAATTTTCGTTTTTCCAGGTTTCATTCATTTATATGTAAATATAATGTCAGGATAAAATTTCGAAAAATATTTTCAGACGTTTGAGTATATTTAATGTTGTGTTTGTTTGTTTTTAAGATTATATAGATATAATTTCCCTAGGTTCTTGAGAAAAATTGAAGATTTTTGAAGATTTCAGATATTTCGAAAACGTATTTAGAAAATGTCCAATACAATTTTATTATTTGACAAAATTTTGCAAAATTTTTTGGAAATCTTTGGTTCAGCTTAGAACTTGTAGTAGTTTGAACTGACTCAGATTATTCCTAAAATTTTCTTAAAATTCTTCCGCATTGACATCTGACAATTTTAGCATTCTTTACAAATTTTAAATTATTTTTGTAATTGAAAAAAATGGAAGAATTGTTTGAAACAATTCGAATTCTTCATAAAATTGTTTAAAAATCTTCCAAACAGAAAAAATTTGTCTCGGATATTTTTTTAATAATTTAAATAATGCGTTTGTTTTAAATCATTAACAATTTATATTTTCTATTAAGTTTTTTTAAATCTTTTCATATTTTAAATGATTTCAAAAATGTTTTCAAAACTTCTATACGTAATTTGAAAATGATTGAAATTTTTTCAAAATTTTTTTAAAAGTCTTCCACAACTGAAAAATTCACCCTCAAATCTTCCGGATTCCTTTTTGAAAATTCAACAAATCTTTTGAAAATTTTTGAAATCTTTTGAAATATTCACTTTAAATTAATATTTAAAAAAAATCATTTAAAATTTTCCTAGGATTCTTCAAAAAATTGTGATGCTCTTGAAATTTTTCAAAATGCATAGAAAAATAAGAATTTTTAATAAAACAGGTGAATCATCAGCCAAAAATATTAATTTTCAACAAGTTGTCCATAAAACAGTTAAATTTTTCAATTGAAGATATGAATTTCTAACAAAATTGTTATGTTGTCAACTAAAGAGATGAATTTCGAACTGGAATGATGAATTTTCGACCAAAAACATTAATTTTTAAAAAAGGAGTTCAATTTTTAAAAGAATAGTTCAATTTTTAACCAAGCAAAAATGAATTCGATATCTTTTATAATAAAGTAACCGAAGCTTACTATATATGACCGATAAATTTCCCCAAATTACCACAAACTTCCAAAATTTGAAAAATTACCAGAAATTTCAAAAAAAAATTTAATTCACAAAGATTTCTGAAATTACCAATAATTCCCAAAAATTCTAAAATAATCAGAAATTTCAAAAATTACTGAAAATTTCAAAAATTTCCAATAATTTCCAAAAATCAGCAAAATTTAGAGTTCGACTGTGTTATGAAAAATATCATATGTAGCAAGGATAGAAGTTGGGCTTCGCCCGGAATTTTATCATTCGAAAATTTTCCTCTGTTTGCAATTCTGTTTCCTGAATTTTCTATTGCGGGAAATTTTCAAATTGGGTAATATCCTAAACTTTGGGAAATTTCAGTAAAATATTAAATATAAAGGAATTTTAACAATCATTACCAAAATGGTAATATTTTTCTACGGGAAAATCACAGATTGAGATATTTGTTTATAGAAATTGTTATTCAAAATTACGAAAATTGTTATTCCAATACAGTTCAACTATTATGTTTAAGTGTACCTTTTTGATTGAAGATTCATCATTTTTGTAAAAATTTAATTTCTTTGTTTGAATATTTAACTATTTTGTTGAAAAGTCATTTTTGTTATTGTTCAAAAATCTTTTTATTGTTCTTGTTGAAAAGTCGATTTTTTGGTAAAAAATTGATTTCCCCCTTTGAGAATTCATCTTCTTGGTTAAAAATTAATCTATTTGGTTAAAAATTAATCTATTTGGTTGAAAATTAAACTATTCGTTTAAAAATTCACTTTTTAATCGAAAATTCATCATTCTAGATAAAAATTCATTAGCTTGGTTGGAAATTCAACTATTTAGTTAAATTTTTTTTTCGTTGGAAAATTCATCTGCTCCATTTAAAATACAACTACACTATTAAAAATTTCCTTTTTTGGTTAACGAATCGTCATTTTCGTTAAAAATTCATCTATTTGGTAGAAAAGTCAACTGTTTGGGAGAAAATTGATGTTGTCTGTCGGAAATTAGACTTTTATGTCAAACACTAATTTTTCTTAAAAATTAGTTTCTTTTGTTGAAAATTAAACGAATTTGTTAAGAATTGTTTTTTTTTGTTACAAATAAGTCTTTTCAGCTGAAAATGGAACTATTAATTTTTTACTTGAAAAATAATCGTTTTTTGTTGAAAATTAGATTTTATTGTTAGAAAATTAATCATCTTGGTTAAAAACTCATTTGCTTGTTTATTGAAAATTCTTTCTTTCTTGGTTTAAAATTAATCTTTCTTGCTGAAATTCGACCACTATGTTAAAAATGTACTTTTTTGGTTGAAGATTCATAATTTTAAAAGAAAATTAATTTCTTGGGTTGAGAATTTAAGTATTTTGTTAAACATTTGTTGTTTTTAGGGTTTCGTAGCCCCGGGCTGAAACCCTAATGGTTTCGGTCGTGTGTCCGTCCGTCCGTCCGTAGTATTATTTTCCAAGGGGTCAAGAAACTTGGTTTTAGGTTTTTGAGCGAGACAACTTTGCTCTTTTGACTCTTAATAATCCATAAAAAATTACATTTATTTTCTTCAAAACTGATTATTAAAAATATTTAACATAAATTTCTTTATGTTGAAAGAAAAAGTTTTAAAGAAAGAAAATGTAATTTTTTATGGATTATTAAGGGTGAAAAGGGGAAAAATGTTTATTTTAAGGGCACTATTTTCCATATTTGTGTAATACATTTTTTTATATGATTTGCCACTTAAATTTTCATTTTACTTCCATAAAATTCAGAAAAGACACTTAAAAATTACTTTTTAGTGTCATCAGGGATTTATTTTTGGCAAAGTTGCGGGTAAATTAAATCTGAAAAGAAATTTTCAGGCTTCATACTGGTAGCATGGTAGTTACACATCATCGTCGTAAAGTTTTTAAGATTCTTTTTTAAATTCAAGGACTATTGAATAAATTGAATTAATTAGAAATAACGAAAAAGTAAAACGCGGCCATAAGAAATAATGTCACCGTCGTTTTCTAAAAATATGATGTTGTTTTCTAAAATGTGGCGTTTATTCATGAAAGTTTCTTATCGGCAAATCTCAATTATTATATTGTATCAAGAGAATACGGAATGTGCTCACGCAGCAGGCAGATTTTTTTAAACGCATTTATTTTTTTGTAGATTCGAACAAATTTGCAGGCGATGTGCATGAAAATTCCACAACAAAAATTTCCAATGCATTTTTGAACTCCCTTAATATACATATTTCTTTTTCAAAAAGCTTACTTGTTTTTTTGTTACTTTTGTTTGAACTAGATATGTAATTAAATTGTCATGCCGATAAGCTGGAAAAACCAAGGTTTCGCATCATCTATTTCGTGCTTGCATCACAAACATGTGATGAAAATCGTCGAAAATATGTTCCTGGCATATATTGCCCGTGCAGAAATTTCGCCATGGCCCCGACCGGGCCCAGACTCGTTCATATCGGGCCCTGATGTGGAAATCGAGTCAGAGCCAGACTCATCATGAAACACGTTGCCACCTCGAAGCCATGTCTAGGGGCCCGATCAAACGCCCGATCTGTCCCTGGTCTGGTCCCTATTATTTAACCGAGTCTAGCCACATTATTTACTTTTTTAGTAGGAAGTAAAATGCTTCAAAAGAATTATAACAGAATATTAAATGAAAAGCCAAATTAATAGGATTGAGCTTTATTTTAACAACACCTTAAAAATAATGAAAAATGGTTATTTGGACCTCTGCTTCCACATACCGTCCCAGTCTTTTGCATTCCAGAAGACGTTGCTCATGTGGGACAGCACTTCCTCTTCGGTTGCATTGAATTGGTCAAAATTACATTTCTCCATTTCAATCCACAAATATTATCCCTTACCCCGTCACTGGACAGATAACATGCATAACTTTAAACGCAGAATCCAAAATATAACCTCAAAATTCCAACTACTTGTTTTACAAAAAAACGCTACCGAGCGAAAAAATATCAAATAATAATTTTTTTGACTAAAATGAGGAAATCGAATGTTTAGGTTAGAACTTGGATCCAGTACAATACAATTAAATATATCACAAAATGTAATAATACCATAAAAAATGTAATACCATGAAAGACTTGCCTTCGTTGCTTTCGTGTTCATCGCGTAAATACGGAATTTTGCTGATGGCACGATGTTTGCGAACACGCGGTGTGCTCCTTAATTTTGGCATTTATTATTCATGTGTTAAGAATATGTTATACGGTCGAACACTCCCAGAACATTTGCAACACAACGCCACGAAGGAAAACAAAAATTAAGGTTATGTTCGTGATTATATTACATCTAGCGCATATGGCTTAAAATGGCGCTGCGAAGAGGCTATATGACGTCACAGTACATAGCCCGGTCTGGTACGAGTCAGGGCCACAGAATTCTTCCTATCAGGACCAGATAGTACACATCGGATCAGGCCCTAGTCCGTAATCGGTAATATATATGGCGATTTCTGCACGGGTGCGTTTACCTCGCGGGCTATAAATACGGCAATTTCAACGAGCAATCTTATCATTGTCTGAATATTCGGATCTAAAAGAAGCTGCATTTAATTTTTCCAATTCTGCATCATGAGGGGTGCAGTCATCTTCTCGTTCTTACTGCTGCGTAAGTGATATTTATAAAATACACGAATTATTAAATTTGATTCAGTTCAGTCTAGAATCAATTAAATATTTCTCAACCTTAAAATATGTGTTAGGGTAAAGACATCAGTAGTGAGCTACTTAAGGACAGGATCATATTCTGAGATGTGTAAAAAGTGATTGCGGGCAAAGATAAAATCGACGCCTCCATTCCATACTGCTCCACGTCGCGTTTAGGCGGTGTACAGCTCTTCGTCGTGTTTGGTGACGTGGCGCTGTACACGGTCTAAACGTGACGTGGCACGTTACACTGCCTAAAGGTGTTCGCACAAGAAAGTCCGTTGCAGTGCGCTGGAGAGTTCTCATGGATGTGCTGTCCGCGCTCGAACTCATAACAGCGGCCAATCGCGTGCAACCTGTCGTGCTGCTGCGGTCCGAGCGGTGACGTACACAAGTACGTCGCTACTCACACTAGTTCGCAACGCAGTTGAGTAAGTGCTGCCACGGACCGTAGCAGCACGGTAGGTTGCACGCGATTGGTTGGCGTTATGCGTTCGAGCGTAGACGGCACGTCCGTGAGACGTCTCCAGCGCACTGCAACGAATTTTCTTGTGCGAACACCTTAAACGCGACGTGAAGCGGTATGGAATGGGTGCGTCGAAATGCACTTATTTGCATTCTAGACATTTAAAATAGATTCTCATTCACCTGTTCAAAATTTATTATAAGCATTGCACAAATTATTAAATGTGCCCGAAAAAAGCCTGCCCACACAAAATCAAAAAATTTACTCCCTCCCCTGGTAAAATTTAAATTTATCACTTATGGGGTTTTGTTTGGGGTCCCATAAGAGTGGCTTCAATTCATTCACCCATCAAATTTATGATTGATTCTTATTCTGTTTTTTTTTTTTTTCATATTCTGAACAATTTACTGATATAAGGAATTATTTGCAGCATGTTATCGCGTTTAAATATTAGATTCACAAAAAGCTGACTTTTTCCCATGTTAAATCAATGGGAAACTTCATGGTCTTTACCCGACCCTTAAATATTAACCGGTTTCGCTTAAATTTGGAGGTCATTTTTTTGGGGCATTCGAACAGAACTGGGGGGGGGGGGGGGAAGAAGAGAAATATTCTGTAAAAAAATTCCACCAAGTATAAATAAGAGCCACCCTAGTGGCCACCTATTGATGTCATCACCCTATTTGCCAAAAAACTAATATCGGAAATTAATGTTGATATATTTTATTTTTACAGTAATTGCAACATTATTGACGAATTTCTCTGTAATTGCTCAATGTAAGCCTGGTGAAGAAAAACATCGTTTTTGCGGTGGTCCCGTCTTCCGGTATCCTGGTCGTATTCACAGTGGTGGCGATGGCGATGATGGCTGATACTACGGAGATAGTGACGTTACTCTATGCCATAAAATCCTTGACATGTGCATGGTAAGCACATATAATTTTTTTTTCCTTTTCACATTAAAAAATTGATTCTTATAAAAAACATGTGTAATTTATTTTTGAAAATATATGCTTTCAGAAAGAACCAAAGAAGGCCACATCACTGTTGCGAGAAAAAACATTCTCGTGAAATCTTTGGTAAACAGATAATAATTCAGTCCAAACTTTTCATATAATTTATGTGCTTGTGTGTGCTTACAGCATACATAGAGATTAATGTGGCTCAAATGAGAAAAAGTGAAAAAACACATTTCTTCGTATTTTCTTATATGATATATAGATAAACAAATTTGAATTTTTTCACTAGAAATTGCAGGGAGCTCGAGAATTTATTTTTTGTTCAGAAAAAGAGGCGTTTTTTAAATTTCTGAGTGACTTCCTACGATTAAAAAAAAAGGTTTAGTTTATTTATCATGTTAGAAAAATACGAATTGGTTTGTTTGTGCGTGGTTTAAGAGCTGTGCGAACCTTTGTTAAAAGAATCTGAGAAAAACTTAGTTGTTTTTTCACCAAATGGAAGATTTTTAGTTCCTTCAAAATCTAGTATTTTTTTCATTCGAGCCTCCCTAAGAATAGAGATGAAGATTAAAATTATTGTATTCAAGGATGCAGAATAATTATTCATTCTCATAAGAAAGTTTAAATGAAATTTTCTGTAGTATTTCCTACAATTGTACAAGATAATAATAAATGTCAATCATTATTTTACAGGTGCACCGGCAAATAAGGACAATGCAGCAACCCTCCAGAACATCAAGTCCTAAATATTTAAACACCGATGTAAAGACGTATTATGTTGGCGGATGTGACATGTCCTGCTTGCAAGTTGCCTTAATATTTCAATAAAATTGAAAATGTTACAAAATAACGTTTTTTCATTGAACATTTCCATTCTCCACTACGTTTCCCATTCCTATAAACTTCTTTTAAGTATAATATATGCAAGGGTGGTCAAAAATTTCACTGGATTTTTTTTTCTTTGAATTTTTATTCATTTTTTTTCCTTTTTTTTAATGATATTTAGAGGTTCCACAATCATGAAGCTTAATACGTATTTCGTATGAGAAAAAAATATGTTCTCATCAATTTTATTAGGAACATTCATTATTAGGCGAATCGAGTTAAAACTGAAAATTTCTCTTCACAATTACCTATAAAATATGACCCTTATAAGTCTGTTTTATAGGGTTTCAAAGGAACCACATAAGTACAAATATTGAGTTCTACGATTTTTTAGCGCTATTTATGATTTTTTGTAGTATTTTAAATACAAATTGTTTCTACTGATATGTTATAATACATTGTTTCAACAATTTATTGTTTTAAGCAATTTTCTCTTAGGATAGAGTTAAACAGTCACAGTTTTTCGGAATGTTCAACTTATTCTCAACTTTTCAATCATATCGAGACAATAATCAATCAAATGAAACAGAAATCATTGTTTAAACTATTCATTATTATTCATAATAAACTTCTCTTAGAATAATGCAAAAAAGTTGCAGGTTTGATCAATTTTCCCACTTTTTCCCACTTTTCAATAATAATGAGGTAATGATTAATTCAAGTAACAAACATAATTTAAAAAAAAGTTTTTATTGTTTGCCACTTACCTTCTTTTAGATAATTGCTAGAAAGTTGCGGTTTTTGCTGAAATTTTTTACTTTGCTCTGGCTTTTCAATTCTCAAAAAATAATAAATAAACATTGGAGAGAACTATTTTCTGAACAATCTCTTTTTTTGTGAATATATTTATCTGAAATAAAACAAACATTTGAAATATTCTTCAAATTTTCTATATGGATCACATTGAATGTAACTTTTCTTTGAAGTAGTTACTAAGAGCCTTTTTGTTTAAACCAATATTAATATTAGTGATAAAAAATAATACATTGCTTGAACAATTATGTTTGTTAACTTGCATTAGTTATTATCTCACTAAGTGAAAAGTGAATAAAAAGTTGAACATTTGCAGAAAAAACACGACTATTTCGCATTGCTATAGAAAAAGATAGTTTTAAACAATAATATTATTAAAACAATTATGTTTGCTAAATTGTATTAATATTTACCTCGCTCTAAGTGAAAAGTGCACAAAAAGTTAAAAATTAAAAAAAACCGAAGCTATCAAGCATTACTATAAGATAATATTATTAAAAGTAATAATTAATTGTTTAAACAATTATGTTTGTTAACTAGAATAAATGATTACCTCACTCGAATTGAAAAGTGGATCAAAAGTGGAAGATTTTAGAAAAACTGCAGCTTCTAGCATTATTCTGAGAGAATATTATTATAAATAATAATAAATTGTTGGAACCAATATTTTTGTTTTTAATTGATTATTGTCTCGATATAACTGAAGAGTTAGAAATGTGTTTAAAAATTCGGGAAAAAATGTATGTAAACATCTAATTATCAATATAAAGTAGTATTATATGAATTAGAAATAGTTTGTATTTAAAAAACGAAAAAAAATCATAATTACGCCAAAAACTCCCAAAACCCAATTTTTCACTTTTGGGTTCTTTTTAAAGCCCTATAAAACAGAATTATGAGGGTGATGTTTGAAAAACAAAAATTATTCAATTCTATACTATAGGTAATTGTGCAGAGAAATGTTGAGTTTCAAGCCGATTAAGACAATATTGACGACTATGAGTAAAATGTATAAAACTGTTATTTTTTGTCTTATGGAAAATAACTTCATAGGCCTTGGGGAACCTCTAATTATCATTTTTAACGCATTTTCGTGTGGATTCGAACAAATTTGGGGGCGATATGCATAAAAATCAGAAAAAAATTCTAGTGCATTTTTGGACTATCTTAATCTTCAAGGAAGAAGATTACATTTCTGTAAAAAATACATTTTCCAACAAATGATGAACCTTGAACAAAAAAAATTAAATTTCTAACCAAATGGTTGAATTTTCAATCAAAAATATTAATTTTTAACAAATTAATTCAATTTTCAACCAAAGTAATGAATTTTTAGCCAACAAGATGATGTATTAACAAATGAGATGACTTTTCTACTAAAAAGATCAATTTTCAACCAAATACATGAATTATAAAGAAAAACGAATTTTCAACAAAATAATTCAATTATCAACCAAAAAATTAATTCATACCTTAAAAGATTTTCAGTGAAAAAATTAATTTTCAGCCAAATAAAACAAATTTTTAACTAGAAAAATGAATTTTCAAAGGAAATACATGAATTTCCAATCAAACGGTTGAATGATGAACTAAAAAAATGAAGTTACAATAAAAAATGAAATAGGTGGTTAAATTTTCAGTCAAAAATATTCATTTTTTACAAGAATAAAAGTTCAACAAAACAGTTGAATTTTCAATCGAAGAAATGAACTTTTAACCAAGAAGAATAATTTTCCACCAAAAATGATGAATTTTCGCACAAATAGTTTAACTTTCAACTAAGAAGGATAAATATTGAACCAAAAGTGGAATATTAAAATTTTTTGCCGAAGAGATGAATTTTCAACTAAAGTGATGAATTTTCAAACAAAAAAATTAATTTTTGATCATAGTTACATAGTCGCCCCTCTAGAAGAAGTTTAAACGAAGAAGATAAATTTTCAACCAAAAAACAGTTAAATTCAACCACGAAAGACGAATTTTTAACAGAATAGTTGAATCCTCAACGAAATCATGTCGTCTTTCAATAAATTAAGTTTTCTAAGGAATCAAAAAATGAAACGCACCATCTGGAAAAAAGGAAGGTTTTACTCGTTGAACAGTCTGCACAATGCATTAATTATACTAAAACATTCGATTTTTTCAACAATTAGACGGTTATTATAAGATTTTTACAAGTAATAACAATTGAATACATTACTATCAAAATAACAAAATTTACTAATACTACAAATTTTTCCTTTTTTTTGAAAAATGGGGTTATTTGTTTATAAAATAAATAAAAAAGTATACCAGATGAGATTCTTAACGAATTATGTACTATTTTTATTTATTATACAAGGAAAAACGGTGCTAAGTCCATCGCCATTTCCATTAGATTATTACACGTACATGTAGTAAGTTCATTTTTTTTAAATTAAAAAGGCTACTATTATATTTTTCGTTCAGAACTCATCTCGTTTGGTTAAATTTTTTATTATTTGTTTGAAAATTTTATTATTTTATCAAAAATCCAACAACATTATTAAATAATAATATTTTTTATCAAAAATTCAACTGCTAAAAATTTATTGGTTTAGTGGAAGGTTCATCTCTCTGGTTGAAAATTTAAATATATTTATGAGAATTTGTTTCGTGTTTGAGTGCAAATAAATGTTTTAAACTGACAATTAAACTATTCCATTTTTAGTAAAAATGTATTATTTCCAGTTAAAAACTTAAATATTTGGTTGAAATTTTCAATTTTAGTTAAAAGTTCGACTTTTTTAATGGAAATTTGTGTGTTTTGTTGAAATTTATTCGTTTTTCTTGTAGAAATTTAATCCTGTTCGTTAAAAATTCATCTTTTTTGGTTTGTAAATGCAATTTTTTGGTTGAAATATCACATGTTACATGTTTTGTTGAGAATTCATCTTTTTTGGCTGAAAAGTCGATTATTTGACATTGTAAAAAAATGTATTATTAAGGATTCATAGTCAAAGTTGAAAATTCAACTATTTGCTTTTAAATAATCTTTTATGTTAAAATTTCTACTATTTTGTAGAAATTTCATCTTTTTGTCTTGAAAGTTCAACAATTTGGTAGAAAATCTAACTATTTGATAAAAAATTAAACTCTGGTTAAAAAATCATATTTTTGGGTTGAAAATTCAACTGTTTTGTAGATAATTCAACATTTTGGCTTTAAAATCAAAGAATTTAGTTGAAAATTCATGTGTTTTGTTAAGAATTCGTCTTTTTTGGTAGAACATCAATCTTCTTGGTCGTAAATTCATCTTTTTGGCTGAGAAAGAAACAACTTTGTTGTAAATCCATTTTTTTGTCTGAAAATTAAACTATTCAATATGTTTGGTTAAAAGATTATCCTGTATATTAGGCTGTCCGTTATTTTGACAATGTCGGAATTTGTTTCATCCCACCCCTAACAACTGTCAACACGAATAAAAAAAAATCTTGCAAAATGTAAGAAAGCTTTATTTATATTAACACGTGCCCCGGTGCTGTTGAAATTTTAAATGGAAAATACACGTATTTTTCAGCCCTCTTTACTCGAATATTCATAACTGTTTTTGGAAATTGACATGAAAGAATGAAACTTGGCTGAAATGTAGGACATAAAACAAAGAAAGAAATATACTTTTTTCAGAATTTCTAGAATATATTATCATTGAGCTTGAGCTGTCCAAAGTACACATTTTTCATTTTGTCTACTGCTTCGAACAAGAATGGCATCCCTAATGAAACCCATGTTTTATTAAATAATCAGCGAATTATCCTCTCTTATGAAGCTGTCTTCCTGGGAGTAACATTTGATTGTGAATTATCCTAGGTTCCGTTTTTACGCGGCTAATTGAAAGAACCAATAAAGTAATTAATATTATTAAATTCCTTAGAGCAACTTGATGGGGAGTCCACCCTAGAACCTTAAATATGCTCTACCACCCTCTCATAAGATGCTTTCTTGAGTATGAGTGCCAAGCCTTAACGATTTATAAATCTAAATCCTATGACCAGATTTGTAAAATCCAAAACCGCATTTTAAGACTTATCCTTGGTTACCATAGATCAACGCCTATTCCAGTTATGTTTGCTGAACTTAAAGAAGCTACTTTGTTCCGACGATTCCAGTTTCTAACTAGAAAATTTCTACTGAAAGTTTTCTCGATGGTAGACCATCTGTTGCTTGACTCTCTTTACCTTTACACTCCCATCAATTATCTCTTGGATTACTCCCTTGAATTTGAAACTCCTAACATTAATCTACAAATCGGTGAAATGTTGATGGAAAGCCCTTCTCCAAATCTAGATTTTCATCACTATATAAAAAAACAACCTGGAAAACGAAACTATTTTTTATACAGATGGTTCCAACAAAGAAGATTAATAGGAAATGGAATTACATGTCCTCCTCTCCAAATTTTCAAACAATATAAAATTTTCCACCATTTCTCCATTTTTTACCGCTAAAGCTATTTCTATATCTGAAGCTTGGATATTATCATAAAAAAAAGAAATATCTTCAGCCATATAGTAGCCTCTGACTCTCGCAGCGTATTGTCTGCCTGCTTGAACTTCAACCACATAGCAACTAAAAACTTCCTTATCTACAAAATCAGAAACCTTCTTTCTTATCCAGAAAATAATAATATAAAAATTAGCCTTCACTGGGTATCTGGAAATACTGGTATTTTTGGAAACGAAGTTGCAGACAAGCTCGCCAGGTTTGCTCTAACTACTGAGAGGGAAATGTGGGGTATGGTGTCAGTGCGGGGCATGGTGACTCTTGTAACTAATGCTCATGTTTCTTCATTTTCATATTAAATTTTCACGTGAAATACCTTTCTTAGGTACTCAAGGAAGCTATTTTATGTGAAGAAACTAATATGAAAATAAAAAAAAATAAAAAAACAAAAACAGTTGTTTCATTTTCAACCAAAAAGGTGAATTTCAGACCAAGAAGATTAATGCTCTATCAAAAAAAGACGAGTTTTTAACAAAACAGATGAATTTTTAACAAAATTATTTAATTTTAAAGCCAAAATGATGAATTATCTACAAAATAGTTGAATTTTCAACCCAAAAAGTTGAATTTTTAACCAAATTGTTAGATTTTCTACCAAACTGTTGAATTTTCAAGCCAAAAAGATGAATTTTTTTACAAAATAGTAGAAATTTCAACACAAAAGTTTATTGAAAAGCAAACAGTTGAATTTTCAACTTTAATTTTGAATCCTTAATAAAAAAAATTATTTTTTTACAAAGTCAAATAATCGACTTTTCAACCAAAAAAGATGAATTCTTAACGAAACATGTAACAGGTGATATTTTAACCAAGCAATTGCATTTTTAAACAAAAAGGATGAATTTTCAGGCAAGAAGATTAAATTTCTACCAAGAAAGACGAATAATTTTCAACGAAATACACGAATTTTCAATCAAAACGTCGCGCTTTTAACTAAAATTGAAATTTTTGACCAAATATTTAAGTTTTTAACTGGAAATGATACATTTTTCACCAAAAACGAAATAGTTTAATTGTCAGTCTGAAACATTTATTTTCAACTAAACATGGAACAATTTTTCATTAATATAGTTAAATTTTCAACTAGAAAAATGAACCTTCAACTAAACAAATGATTTTTTAACAAAGTAGTTGAATTTTTAATAAGAAAGATTATTATTTAACAATGTAGTTGCATTTTTGATAAAATAATAAAACTTTCAAAAGAATAATAAAATTTTTAACCAAACGAGATGAATTCCGAACCAAAAATATAATAGTAGCCTTTTTAATTTAAAAAAATTAACATACTACATGTACGTGTAATAATCTAATGGAAATGGCGATGGACTTAGCACAGTTTTCCCTTGTATTATAAATAAAAATAGTACATAATTCGTTAAGAATCTCATCTAGAATACTTTTTTATTTATTTTGAAAACAAATAACCCCAGTTTTCCAAAAAAAGGAAAATTTGTAGTGTCAGTACATTTTTTTATTTTGATAATAATGTATTCAATTGTTAATTACTTTCAAAAATCTTATAATAACAGTCCAATTGATGAAAAAATCGAATATTTTAGTATAATTAATTCATTGTGCAGAATGTTCAACCAGTGAAACCTTCCTTTTTTTCCAGATGTTGCGTTTCATTTTTTGATTCTTTAGAAAAATTAATTTTTTGTAAGACGAGATGATTTCGTTGAGGATTCAACTATTTTGTTGAAAATTCGTCTTTCGTATGGTTGAATTTAACTGTTTTTGGTTGCAAATTTATCTTCTTCGTTGAAACTTCAACTAGAGGAGCGACTATGTAACTTTTTCACATTCACTTCCACTTTTTCGAAATTTACGCCGGTGAATTTCGGAAAATTGGAAGTGGAAATGAAAGTGAAAAAGTAACTACTTGATCAAAAATTAATTTTTTTGTTTGAAGATTCATAACTTTAGTTGAAAATTCATTTCTTTGGCCAAAAATGTTAACATTCCACTTTTGGTTGGATATCTATTCTTCTTTGTTAAAAGTTAAACTATTTGTGTACAAATTAATCTTTTTTGGTCGAAAATTATTCTTCTTGGTTACAAATTCATTTCTTCGATTGAAAACTCAACTGTTTTGTTAAACTTTTATGTTTGTAGAGAATTAATTTTTTACTGAAAATTTAACTACCTATTTCATTTTTCATTGTAAATTCATTTTTTTAGTTCATCATTCAAACGTTTGATTGAAAATTTATGTATTTCCATTGAAATTTCATTTTTTTTTAGTTGAAAATTTGTTTTGTTTGGCTGGAAATTAATTTTTTTACTGAAAATCTTCTAAGTTATAAATTAATCTTTTGGTTGAAAATTCGTTTTTTTTTTATAAATCATGTATTTTGTTGAAAATTGATCTTTTTAGTAGAAAAATCATCTCATTTGTTGATACATCATCTTGTTGGCTACAAATTCATTACTTTGGTTAAAAATTGAATTATTTTGTTGAAAATTCGATTTTTTTGGTTAAAGACTTATTTTTTTAGTTGAAAATTTGTCTTTTTTGATAGAAAATTAATATTTTTGATTGAAAATTCAACTATTTGGTTAAAAATTCAATTTTGTTTTTGTTGAAAGTTCATCATTTTTTAGAAAATGTATTTTTTACAGAAATGTAATCTTCTTGGTTGAAGATGAGGATAGTCCAAAAATGCACTAGAAATTTTTTTCTGATTTTTATGCATATCGCCCCAAAATTTGTTCAAATCCACAAAAAAATGCGTTAAAAAATGATAATTAGAGGTTCCCCAAGGCTTAATTCTTTTAGTTATAATTTTACTTTCTACGATTAAGACCAAAACTACGCACCCTATCAAAAAGTGATTTGTAACATATTTGTAGATCTTCTTTGAATGCATAATTTTTGTCAATTCATCTTTCTACGTACCTTGCGTCGTTTTTCCAAAGATTTTATTATTTTATTTTTTCATATGTTGCATAGTTTGATCGAAAAATAGAATTTTTTACTTTTAATTATTTGTTGTGTTACACAAGTCTAATACCACATTCTAGCATTATTCTAAGAGAATATTTCTATAAATAATAATGAATCGTTTAAACAATTATTTCTGTTACATTTAATGGATTATCGCCTCAATCTAACTAAAATGTTAAAAATGAGTTGAAAAATTCGGAAAAACAGCGACTTTCTATCTTTCTTCTAAGAGAATATTGATAAAAACAATAATAAGTTATTTAAACAATTTATATGAACATTTAATTATCGGTAGAAAGTAGTATTTCATGTAATAGAAGCAATTTTTATTTGAAAACACACAAAAATTCATAATTAGCGCGAAAAACTCGCAAAACCCAATTTTTTATGTATGATGTTTTTTTGGGACCTTACAAAACAGACTTATTGGGGGGGGGGGGGGTATTTAAAAAAACAAGTATATATTTGTATTCTACAGCTAATTGTGAAGATAAATATATTTTTTTAACGCATTTTTTGTGGATTCGAACAAATTTGGGGACAATATGCATGAAAATTCGAATAAAAAAAGTTTTCAATGTAGATCTGTTATACTCTGGGGTTATACACTTGGGCTCGCTGGTTCGAGTCTCGAGGCATGGAATTTTTATTAGTTTTTTTCGAAAAGATCCTGACCACAAATTAAAACCAATTGAAACGCATTCGATTCGCGCTGGCTCAATTCGTTTAAACGAATCAAAAATCGGAATTCGAACGAATTCAAAACTGTTAATTCATCGCAAGTCGCCTAAATTAGTTTCTTTTTACTGGGATAGTCTGTTGAAACTCAATTTGTTTTTTGCCACGTTTGATTATAATGCTGATACAGTGGAAAAAGCCAAGGTTTGGCATAGTCTATTTAGTGCTTGTATCAGAACAATGAGATAAGAATCGTTGAAAATATTTCCGTGACATATATTATGTTTATATTGCGGGCTATAAATACGACAATTTCAACGAGCATTCTCATCATCGTCTGAATATTCGGATCCAAAAGAAGCTTCCTTCAACTTTTCAACTTCTGCATCATGAGGGGTGCAGTCATGTTTTCGTTTCTACTGCTGCGTAAGCGATATTTATAGAATACACAAATTAAATGAATTTCATTTATTTCAGTCCAGAATTAATTGAATATTTCTCAATCTTAAAACATGTGATGGGGTAAAGACATCAGTAGTGAGCCACTTAAGGATAGGATCATATTCTCAAGTGTGTAAAAAGTGATTGCGAACAAAGATAAAATCGACGCCTCCATTCTATATACCGCTCCACGTCGCATTCAGACGGTGTACCGCACCACGTTACGTTTAGACGGTGTAAGCTCTCCGTTGCGTTTAATCCAGTTTAATCGCTGTTAAGGTCCGCGTACTGTGGGGCCTATAGGAAATAAAGCTAAAGAGCGATCAAACGCGATGGAGATTTGTACACCGCCTAAACGTGACATGGCGCGGTACACCGCCTAAAGGTGTTGGCACAAGAAAATTCGTTGCAGTGCGCTGGAGACGTTTCACGGACGTGCACTCATAGCGCCCACCAATCGCGTGCAACCTGTCGTGCTGCTGCGGTCCGAGCGGTGACGCACCCAAGTATCTCGCTACTTACACTAGTTCGCAACCCACTTGAGTGCGTGCTGCCACGGACCGTAGCAGCTCGGCAGGTTGCACGCGATTGGTTGGCGTTATGTGTCGTGCGCGAACGGCACGTCCGTGAGACGTCTCCAGCGCTCTGCAACGGATTTTCTTGTGCGAACACCTTAAACGCGACGTGGAGCAGTATGTCATGGAGGCGTCGAAATGCACTTTTCTGCATTCTAGACATTTTATACAGATCCTTCACCTGTTAAAAATTTATTCGCTAAATATTTGTCTGAATGACAAAATTTGTTCTCGATAAACCCCTGTCTAATAGGAATATACTTTGTACAAGTTTCAGTCCGATCCAAGAAAGTCCGATTCTCGACCGAGAATTTTAGGAAGAGGCCCACTATAATGAAGTGAGGAGCTTACTTTCAAAAGGGCACATATCCACTTATGGTTTTTGTTGGGAAATCGAGAAAAACGTTTTACAGCATTTACAAAAGAATTGGTTTTTCTGGGTTCCTACATTGTTTTGGTCCTAGGCCACGTACCCAATTACCAGAACTTTGCATTCTCATTATCTCTTTATCTCATTATCTCAGTACCTCATTATCCAGAGACTGGATGCATGCTCTTTTGGTAGCAAAGCAAATTTTCAACTCACTTTTAATATGGGATAGAAAGCTTTTTTGGAGGAAACTGATACATAGGTTGATAGGGCTTATCCTAAAGATATGATTAATGCAAAAAAACAAAAAATGTTGAAAAGTGGATTTATGCCCTTTTGAAAGTAAGCTCCTCAAGTGTGGTCATCTATTGGTGTCATTACCCTATTTTTCAAAAAATTAATACTGGAAATTTATGTTGATATATTTTATTTTTTACAGTAATTGCAACTTTAGTGACTTCAGTGACAAGCACAACCTTTAAAGATCACCAGGCATGCGTTATCAATTGCGTGGTAAGCGTATAAAATTTTCGTTTTTTCTTTTTCACATTAGAAACTTGATTCTTATACGAAACATGCGTAATTTATTTTTTTAAATATATGCTTTCAGAGCAGCGGAGGGGGTGTGACCTATTGCAGTACAAAAAAATGTCCAGGTAACTTACACATACAAATATTTTCATTTATTCCGAAGGATTTTATGAAGCTAATAATAACCATTTCTAAACGAGAAAATACCTTCTTGTACAAGGAGAAGATAAGATAAAATCTTTGGTAAACTGATAATAATATAGCAAAAACTTGTCATTTAATTCATGTGCTTATGTGTGCTTACAGCATACACAGAGATTAAGGTGGCTCAAATGAGAAAAAGTAAAAAAACACCTTTTTTCGTATTTTCTTATATGATACATAGATAACTAAATTTTTATTTTTTTTATTAGGACCGGCTGCGAGCTCGACAATCTATTTTTTTCAGAAAAAGAGGCGTTTTTTACATTTCTGAGAGACGCTTTTCCATTTTTTTGTACTGCTTTTTAAACAAAAATAAATACCTTTTCTTACTTATCATGTTAGAAAAATATGAATTTTTTATTTATGCGTGGTTCAACAGCTTTGCGAGTCTTTGTTAGGAGAATCCGGGAAAAACTAAGTTGTTTTTCCACCAAATGGAAGCTTTTTGGCGTTGTTCCCTCAAAACATTGATTTTTTTATTTGAGTCACCCTAATAATAGAGATGAAGAATGTAATTATTATGTTCAAGGATGCAAAATAATCAGTTGCACAGGAAAGTTGAAAAGAACTTTGCTGTAGTATTTCCTATAATTTTCGAAGATAATAATAAATTTTCATAATTATTTTACAGTTGGACCGGGCAAATGAGGACAATGCAGGAACCCTTGAAAAAATCATTTCCTAAACAGTTCAACAGCAATATGGAAATGTATCGTGTCGGCGGAGGTGAGGTGGCCTGCTTACAAGTTGTCTTATCATTACAATAAAATTGAAAATGTTACAAAATAGCGTTTTTTCATTGAAAATGTATATTTTCCACGTTTCTCATTCCTATAAACTTCGTTTGAATAATATATATGCAGTAGGGTGGTCCAAAAATGCACTTGCATTTTTTTTTCTTGAAATTTTCCTGCATGATGCCCCCGAATTTGCTCGAATCCACACAAAAATGTATTTGTTAAAAAATGGAATTTAAAGGTTCCGCAAGCCCCATGAAGTTTAACACACTTTTCGCATAAAAAATACGTTTCTGTAAATTTTCTTAAGAACCATCAATATTAGGTGCATCGACTTGAAACTCAATATTTATCTTCGCAATTAGCTGTGAGATACAAATAAATTATTAATTTTCAAATATCACCCCCATAATTCTGTTTTATAGGGTCTGAAAGAAACCCCACAAGTGCAAAAATTGGGTTTTGCGAGTTTTTTGCGCTAATTATGATTTTTTTTTTCAGTTTTTTAAGTACAAATTGTTTATATAGTACAGAAAATACTACTTTATACTGAAAACCATATGTTAGAGTAGAATGGGGCGAGGCAGCTAAGACGCCACATTTTGGCGTGCAGAGCACTGGTTTGAAATTATATCAAAGAGTGTATGGTGTCATTAGAAAGCTTGATTCTTTGGCTACGAAATTGCCTCGTGGCATTTTGACGTAGCATACCCATTACAGTTTCTACAATCGTTTTCCAGAGACGCTTTGTTTTTGCTCATCTGTAAAAACGTGGGGCGGGGCAGCCAATTATATAATACACAGACGTATAATAATGTATAATATCTTCATTAGGTCCAAGATGATATATAAGAATAAAGAACAAAGCAATTTACTTCTTAGCCTTTTCAGCGTAATCTGCCGTTTGTTGGCTACCTCGCCCCACATGTGCTTTTTTTCCAAAAAAATTTCACACAAAAGAAGTATTCTGAATATTGAAAAACCATTAATTCCATCGTGTTAAGCACAACATTCTACTGCGGAAAATACTCACTTAAATTTATTTACACAACCTATACACGAAGGATAAGCTAACATACATCACGAAAATGTTCCTTCTGCTAGCAGTTTTTAACAAATGACGCTGCTATTTACAAACTGCAACACTCACGACACTCAACTTTGGGCAAGTACAGCGAACTAACCTAACCGACCTTACATTACAAAGGCGCGCGATTTCAATTAACGCTGCGGGAATAAGAAGAAATTGGCTGCCTCGCCCCACTGGCTGCCTCACCCCGTTCTACTATATTCTAATTTTTTTGAACCATTTATTATAATTTATAATAATCTTCTCTTAGAATAATGCTTGAAAGTTACGGTTTTTTCTGAAATTCTTATCTTTCGGTCTACTTTTCACTTAGTGAGGTAATAATTAATGCAATTCAACAAACATAGTTGTTTAAACAAGTAATTTTTGTTTATAACTATCTTCTCTTAGATAATTGCTAGAAAGTTGCAGTTTTTTCTACAAAAAATTTAATTTGCTTTGGCTTTTTAGTTATAAATAAATAATAAATAAACATTGGAGAGAATTATTATTTTAAATCTCTTTTTTACGAATATATTTTTCTGAAATAAGACATATTTTGACGCCTCCATTTCATACTGCTCTACGTCGTGTTTGGGCGATGAATCGCTCCTTGTCGCAATTAGTCACTGTACCGCTCTAGGACTATTTTTGACGATTTTGACTTTTTATAATAACATGAAAAACAGATGATTCTACGCGTTCTGTTAAAAAATTAAATATTTCTACACAGTATTTGAAGAAAAAAAGAAAAAGTAAACGAAGTTGGTTACTTTCTTCGATTTGCGAGAAAGAAAGCTCCAGCTCGTTTGAAAAAATTTAGAATCAGTGCAAGAAACATAAAAATGCGAAATAATGATTGATACTGTAAAAAAGTTCCAAGTTTTAAGTTTATTGTGTTGGCAACGTTGACTGTTGACAGAACAGACAATTTTGTATAGTAGATATAATTGAAAAGTATTAATATGCTAGGTGTTTTTTTACTTTAATATACTACTTATTTTTATTTTTATCTTTAATTTAATAATTCTCTAAGTATGAAATAATTACCAGGTTTTAACTTTCATGTCGAGAGAAATACGAAAAATTTGTTTTCGTATAGTACGCATTTGAAAAATCCCTTATGAAAAAGAAGCCTACCTCTGGGAATGAAGCCAATAACACTTTTTTTTTTCTTTTGAAATTCGAATTTCCTTCAACCACTGTATTAATTTGAAAATTCTTAAAAATCATTTAACATATTACAAAGAACATGAAAATTCTCTCAAATTAGGAAAGATCTCAAATAAACCTCAAAGTTGTTGAAATACTGTGAAATTTCTCATAAAGAATTATAAAGAAAACAGTAATAATTAGCTTAAACAATTACGTTTATTAAATTGAATTATATATGACCTCACACTAATTTGAAAGTAGATGAAAAGTAGAAAAGTATAGAAAAAACTGCAACTTTCTAGCATTATTATAAAAGAATATTATAATTAATTATGATAAATTGTTTAAAGAATTATTTCTGTTAAATTTATCTAATTATTGCCTCGCTCTAATTGAAAAGTTGAAAATCAGTTGAAAAACTCGAAAAAATCGCGACTTTCTAACTCTATTCTAAGAGGAAATTGCTGAAAACAATAATAAGTTGTTTAAGCAGTTAATGTAAACATGTTCCAATTTTTCACTTATGGGGGTTTTTTTTGGAACTCTATGAAATATACTTATGGGGGAGATATTTAAAAAAGAAGCTTTGATTCGAATTCTACGGCTTGTTTTGAAGATAAGTGTTGAGTTTCAACTCGATTCACCTAATATTGATGATTCTGAATAAAATTTACAAAAACGTATTTTTCAAATGGGAAATACGTGTTTAACTTCCTCGGACTTGCAGAACCTCTAAATATAATTTTTTTAAAAACGCATTTATTTTTGTGTGGATTCGAACAAACTTCCGGGCGATATGCATGAAAAATAAAAAATAAATTTTTGACCACCCTAATCTCCAAGGACATTAAGGATTTACAAAATTGTAATGGATTTCAAGTGATTTGAAAGATTTTTTTTTAATTTTACATTCTAAGTTTTCATTTTTAAGCCTAAATTTTCACTTAAAAGAATTTTAAAATGCAATTTCGAAGACGGAAAATTTTAAGATTCCAGTTATCTTTTTTAGTGCAAAATTCAACTATTTAGTTTCAATTTCGAAATTCTTGAAGAAAAAGGAATTTATTTGATTTCTATTTTGTTGAAAATTTGTCCTTTTGGATTGAAAATTTATCTTTCATGGTAGAAAAGTCATCTTTCTTGGTTGAAAGTTCAACTATTTGGTTGTTCATAGCACTTTCTCGTCAAATATTGATTTTTATTGTTGAAAATTCGTCTTTTTGGGTTGAAAGTTTATCTCTTATGGATAAAAAATCTTTTTTAGTTGAAAATTTAACAATCATTTTCATATTTTCTCTGTTTTGAGAGAAATTTGACTACGTTACTTTTCGAAGGGGGAGGGGTGACTACGGTCGTCAAGGAGGGGTGACGGAATATGGGTTAAAAATAGTTCAAAATTAGCAACATAATTTATTTATGGCTCCTAATTGTTAAACAGGTAAACGAGTTTGTACTAATTCATTAGTAGAAACATACTAATTCTGTGGTTCACTTTTCTCTGATTGAATTAGTAGGCTTTCACCTAGTAATTAGCGTGAAGTTTCACTAATTTAAATTTAGAGAGGTTAAATCTAAGAATGGTTAAAGGAAATTTTTAATTTGCAATTTTTCAATATCATTTCTATGGGTAGAACCACAACCGTTTTTCAAAAAAGGCGGGATTACGAACTTGATTCTTCTTTTTGAGACCTAAAAACGTGCGATAAAGCACTGAAATCCAAACCGATAATTCTTCCGTCAGTTAAAGTAAATCGTACATTTTTCGCAGATATTTAAATATTGCTACATTTTTTCTTAGATTATAGTCAGAACGAACATAAAACGTTGAGCTTTGCTTCGTTTGTATGTGTACAAATAGATGACAATTAATCCGGGGAAATTAGACTTTTTTCCAGAAAAAAAAGGTATAGTTTTTTTTTCTTCACAATCATGTCCCTGAAGGCATTAGAAATGAATACCAAAAAAGTTCCCCATCAGATCGGCACCGCATACACCCCTAGCCTCGAAAAACATCCCTTAGACGGGTAGTAGCGCTCGTTTTTGGCTATTATATACGAAAGGGTGCGTCGGAGGATAAAAATGAATGGAGGTGAAAATATTTATAATAGAATTTGCAATAAAAAAGGTTCTGTACACTTTTGATGTACAGGCCATAGGTGATGCGTAATCAGTTCCAGGAGTGGGGGGGATGTTTTAGCGTATGATGCGAAACATACTCGCGCGCTTAGTTTTTGGTCCATAACTCATAAAGGGGTAGTTTTTGGACAAAAATGCATGGAAGAAAATTTGTAGAGTAGAAAATTTCCTTTTAGCACCAATACATTCTTTTTGGATTACATCGATTTGGAAAGTCATTATTATTATTTTTTCACAGTGCACGTACAAGCACTGGGATCTCATTTCCACACCACCCCTGCAGTAAAGTTTTTGGTGCGTTTTTTTTATTGTGGTCTCCCCTATAGGCCTATTCCACTGATCATTGGTTGATAATATTACTCAGAATAACAATTATTTTCTTTTGTTGATAAAATTTTTGGCATTGTTTGTATTGGGATCTCACCGGTACTTGCGATCTCTTTAGATAAAGGAACACTTCGCAATTTGCAAATTTCTTGATCTAGAACCTTGTTTGCCGGATTTATGCATTTTGTTCCACCCATGGAATGAAATGTACCTTTCCCAGTTAAGTTTTTTATGTTGTAATCCGCATTGTCAAAAATATACTAGAAAAAGGAATTTATGTCTAAATCAGGTTTCCAAGATTCATCAGCGGATGCTTCAAATAGCGCGACATCCTTGTAGCTTGAGCAGAAACCCAAAGCTGCAACTGCATTTACAATATTTTTTGACGCAACTTTTCTGAATAAAAATACCGCCAGAGAAAGTAATAGGAAAGAAATAAATGAGCGAAGTCTTGTTGCTGCAGTTATAGCATGACCGATGGCTATACACTTTTTTTTTGCAATTTTTCAGCATTAGTTTTTTTACCTTCTATGATAACTGTATCTAAAAATTTACGCAATGAGGGTACAACTGAAGCATTTGCTTCACACATAAAGTCCTGACATCTGGGTAATGTGTTATATGGAGTGCTTCGAATATCATCTTGTACTATATGTCTAGCTGTAGTCACAATTCCCATACGTTCTTCTTCTTCATTGCCTAATCGACTTGTATACCAACTATTTATGACTTTAAATCCCGATCCGCGGAAGCAAACAATTGTTGGATTGGCTCGAGTTTTAGCAAACATTACCTGATCTCCATAAGTAATAAGTAATTTTGCTTCTAATGTTTTTTCTGTCACCGATGATCCATCGGGCATATGCTCTTCAATTTTTCTGATCAATGCCTTAAGTGTGAATTGACATTCATCACTCTAATCAATAAAGGAGCTTAGTTCACCGAATGCAGACACCAAATTTTGATCTTCAGGTCTTCCTCTTCTCTTAGTTAAGGATGGAATCTTTGCAAATTTAACATAACATTTTTTATGGTAACGAGCATCTTCTTCTATAAGGCATGATACGCTGTTTATCCGTCTTGAAACTTCCTCACCCCATTCGTCCTTCCGGCTTGTAGCATCCATTGAAATCTTATCTTTGAGACTTATATTACGTACCATGTAAATGGGGTTACGTAGGTTTTTCATTGTCTTTTTTTCTGCTTCTGGGTACCAATTTTCGCTACAAAACAGGCATTTTCTCTTGATTTTTAAATATTTCGGCAGACCGCAAAACTGGATTATTCTAACCTGGATCTTTTTGTGATGTTTTTAAATCTCGATTAATATTACGCTGCTTAATATACTCCCGTCTACATATTGTATGTACTTCTATCGAGTCGACCCTTCGTAATAAGTTCATGTATCCATCTTTGCGAATTTCACTCACTCGCCTAAGATTGTCAATTCCACTTTTTACTTCGACTGTCTCACCTACACTAATACTTTTTTCGCATATAAAACATTTACTTGTTGAAGCCATGATGAATTTCGAAACACAACTGCCTCATAGTACTTCAGCATCATTACTGCTTATTCTGTAGAACAAGTGCATAGAGAGGGTCCCTTTCTTGAATCTACAGGATGTAGTATTTATGGGGTTCCGTATGCGAAGAAGAGTTTATCCCGTCAGTTGAGGATGCTTGGGACCCTTAAAAACGAGTTCACCACGTACAAGCCATTCCCACCCGCAGATGGGTCTGGACTCTCATAAAAAATCTCAAGTGGTCTAGCCTAGCGCGAGTCTAGCCTCTTATCGGCACTCCATCTTTCACTTTTCATGAGATATATTTTAAAATATAAGAGTTCAAGGGCTGAGTAAAGCAATCTCTAAAAGAAATAATGAGTTTTATAAGAAAACTTAAAAAAACGATTTTTGAATTGTTATATATTTAACTATGGACTGTTAAATTATATTTTCGAAAGAATTTGAACTTTCGTTTGTAAACCACAATAAAAAAACGCAACAAAAACTCTACCTCAGGGGTGGTGTGGAAATGAGATCCCAGTGCTTGTACGTGCACTGTAAAAAAATAATAATAATAACTTTCCAAATCGATGTAATCCAAAAAAATGTATTGGTCCTAAATGGAAATTTTCTGCTCTACAAATTTTCTTCTATGCATTTTTGTCCAAAAACTACCCTTTTATGAGTTATGGGCCGAAAACTAAGCGCGCGAGTACGTTTCGCACCATACGCTAAAACATCCCCCCCACTCCTGGAGCTGATTACGCATCACCTATGGCCTGTACATCAAAAGTGTACAGAACCTTTTTTATTGCAAATTCTATTATAAATATTTTCACCTCCATTCATTTTTATCCTCCGACGCACCCTTTCGTATATAATAGCCAAAAACCAGCGCTACTACCCGTCTAAGGGATGTTTTTCGAGGCTAGGGGTGTATGCGGTGCCGATCTGATGGGGAACTTTTTTGGTATTCATTTCTAATGCCTTCAGGGACATGATTGTGAAGAAAAAAAAACTATACCTTTTTTTCTGGAAATCGACCTTTTTCGAGCTAATTTCCCCGGACTAAATAGCGAGAAAAATTATTTACTTTTTTTATATACTATATAACGTATAATGATTACATTGCAATAATTTGTTTAAATAATATCGCAGTTATTTGTTCAAGCACATACGTTACGGCAAAAAAAGCAGGAGAAGGGTTTATCTCAGCAAATTGTCGACAGATTTTATTGTTTTTTAGTACTAATTTATTTTCTAAGAAAACTCCTCAATGTTCAAACAAATTGGAATTGTTCAGACAGTTTTAGTTTGTTTAAATATTTTATTTTTGTAATTTTGCAACAGATTGAAATATTTGTAGGTACTACTTTTATTTATAAGGATACTCATGAATGTTTGAACAAATTTAAATTGTTTAAAGAACTGGAAATCAGTTAACAAATTACTAAATATTTTCAAATTACCGATTCATGGTGTTTCATAAAAAATTCAGAAAGCGTTTTTGTATGCACTATAAATAAATTGTATATATAACTTTTTCACCCGGGGCGTGGAAAATAAGAAGAACGAAATAAGGGAAACGTTAATTAATTATGTAAAAATCATAGTTGAAATTTTTGGAATTTAAAATCATAAGATTGTATTCGCCCTGTCTCCCCCTTCTTACGTAAGATTCTATATGTATATTTGCTCAATATATTAAATTATAATTAATAATTATAATTTATAATTATAATTATAATTATTGATCAAAAATCTGGAATAACTATTTTTGCTGTAAACGAGATTGCAAAATATTGCAAAAATTTGTAGTGATTTGAAAAGATTTCAGAGGATTACAAAAGTTTTAGGGCATTTCAAACGATTCCAAAGGATTATGAGAAGTTTTACAATCTTGAAATCATTTTTCAGATTTCAAGAGTTTGAAGATCAGGATGGGCCAAAAATGAACTGGAAATTTTTGTTCTTAAATTTTCATGCATATCGCCCCCTAATTTTTTCGGATCCACAACAAAATAAATGCATTAAAAAAATTATGTTTCGAGGGTCCGCAAGCCACATGAAGTTTAACACGTATTTCCTATGAGAAAAAAGACGTTTTCGTACATTTTATTCAGGATCGTCAATATCAGGTGATTCGAGTTGAAAAACAGAATTTCTCTTTAAAATTATCCATAGAATACGAATCATAAATGACTTCAAATATCAACCTAGTAAGTCTGTTTTATAGGGTCCGAAAGAATACCATAATAAAACCATAAAACCATAATGAAAAATTGGTTCTTGCGAGTTTTTTGCGGGTTTTGAAAATACTAATTGTTTCTAATAAATGAAATACTACTTTCCATTGATAGCTAGATGTTCACATAAATTGTTTAAATAATTTATTATTGTTTTTTGCAATTTTCTGATAGAATAGATTTAGAAAGTCGCGGGTTTTTGCGAATTTTTTAACTTTTCAGTTTGAGCGAGGCAATAATCAGATGAATTTAACAGAAATAATTGTTTAAACAATATATTACTATTTATCATAATATTCTTTAAGAATAATGATAGAACTGCAGTTTTTTCTGAAATTTTCCACTTTTTTTCAACTTTTCACTTAGTACGGTAATAAGAAAATGATCAGAGTTATAGCATTTTCAAAATTCAAAAAAACAAACGAAAATGAAAATTTTAAGCCAAAGAACGCACGATATGAAAAAAAGTCAAGGAAAGAAAAATGTTGATTTTTGAAATGCCTACAAGATTATCAGAAGAACTGTTTAAATTTTCATAAACATAATGTAGAAAAGTTGACATTTTTGACAAAATCTAGTGGTGCTTTAACAAAAGAGAATTCACAATCACCAAATTACATTTTTCGATGCTTTGATCTATAATTTTAAAAGACCTTCGCACAAATGTAGAGGAAATACAAATTCAAGTTTTGAAGAACGAAGGAACAACGGTCTAAAAGTAAAATTTTTTTAAATAACTCTGTTAATACCCTTCGAGGACCAAAATCCTTTCGGACGTTTGTCAGAAATAGATTTGCTTAATTTTTTATTTTCTAAGAGATAATTCCTATTCATTTCACCCCTTTTTCGGAAAAAAATCCTTAACACCTTTATAAATTCGTGAAGAATTTAAAAAATTTTGATTATGGTATTTAATGAAAATATGTTTGTAACTTACGGTTTGAAACACTTCTCAGCCTATGTAAATTTTTCAGCTTATAATAACACATAACACACTCGAAAAAAATCAACAAGAACCAGGAATCGAAAGTAAAATACAGCGAATTTTGTAATTTCTTTTTATTTTCATCAATTTTCTCTTAGAATAGTTAGAAAGTCTCGGTTTTTTCATACTTTCACGAATAGTTAATAAATTTTAACATGGATAATTGTTTCACCAATTTATTATTATCTATAATAATATTCTTTTACAATTGTGCTAGAAAATTGCATTTTTTGTAAAATTTCCACTTTTTATCCACTTTTCAATTAAAATAAGGTAATAATTAATTCATGTTAACAATAATAATGGTTTAAATAATTTATTATCATTTCCAATAATATTCTCTTTGAATGATGTAGAAAGTTGCGTTTTTTCCTGAAATTATAAAGTTCTTGTTCATTTTTCACAAATATATATGTTTAAACAAATTATCTTTGCTTATAACAATTCTTCTATATTAACGCAAGATAGTTGCGGTTTTTTCTGCAATTTTCAACTTTGCATCAACTTTTAACTCACAGCGAGATAATAATTATTGAAGGTGAACGAATATAATTCTTTTAACAAATTATCATTGTTTATAACTATTTTATTCTATATCAATTCCAGAAAGTTGCTTTTTTTCTGAAATATTTAACTTTTTGTCAAATTTTCACTTATTGGGATAATACTTAATGCAAGTTAACAAGCATAATTGTTTCAACAATTATTATTGTTTTCAACCATCTTCTCTTATAGAGTAATGCTAGAAAGTTTCAGGGTTTTCTCAAATTTTCAGCATTTCCTTGTCTTGCAGTTAGGAACAAATAATAAATATTAATATCAATTTCAGCCAAAAGGATCTCAGTAACTTCTTGAAGGAAAATTTATATTTGATATTATCCATATAGAAAACCCGAAGAATATTTCGAATATCTATTTTATTTCAGAAAAATATATTTAAAAAAAATGATTCTTTAAAAAATTATTATCTCTATTGTCTATTTATTATTTGTCCACGAATAAAAAGTTAAAGCAAAGGTCAAAATTTTGGAAAAACTGCAACTATTTAACATTACTATAAGAGAAGATATTTATAAGCAATAATAATTTGTTCGAATAATTATGTTTGTAAAATTGCATTAATTTTTACCTCGCTCCAAGTAAAAAGTGGACCAAAAGTAAAAATTTTCAGAAAAAGCCGCAACCACCTAGCATCACTGTAGGAGAAGGTAATATAATAAACAATATATATAATATATAATATAATAACAATAATAATATAATAACAATAATAATATGATAAACAATAATAATGTTTTGAAATTATGTTATTTAACTTGAATTAATTATTACCTTGCTCTACGTGAAAAGTGGACAAAAAGTTGAATAGTTTAAAAAAAACTGCAAATTTCTAGTATGATTCAAACAAAATATTATTTAAAAAATAATAATAATAAGTTCAAACAATCATGTTTGTTAAATTAGAAATTTAACTGGAAAGTTGAAGAATTAAGAAAGAAGCGCGACTTTCTAACTGTATTCTAAGAGAAAATTGCTAAAAACAATAATAAATTGTTTAAATTTAACTAAATAATTCCAATGCATTTTTGGACCACCCTAGAAGCTACCCTGGAATCCAAATTCAAATTCACCGGGATTTCAAAAAAAAAGTATAATGAACTATACTTTATTATACTTCTTTTGGAAATCCAGGTATGACTGTTCAAAATAATGCATACATTTTTAGTTGAAAATAATACAATAAAGCCTTGTTTGTACGCTTTTAACGTAGGTGATGAAGTAATGATGAATCCGTAAGAATGATACAATTCATAATAATAATATAATAATAACTAATAATGATGTTATCAGTGTAATTTACTACATTATTTACTAGAGTACTTACCTAATTGCTTATCATCTTTCCCTCGGATTATGTACAGAAATTATTGTACGAAATATTGCGTTGTTATAAAACTAAATTTTTTATTCAATTTCTATGTACTCTCCTTCACGCGTCTTGAACGTGAAAGAATACAAACAATCTTAGGGACCATACTTAAATTACGTAACAGCGCAGGGGTGGGGGGGTTGAGACATTTTTTTAAGATTTGTTACGGAAGGGGGGAGGGGGTCCTTAACTCATGTACGTAATTTTTGCAAATTCGCAAAGACTTCCTCTTGAAGATTATCTTTTTAGTTATCAATATTATTATTTGGTTGAAACTTTAACAATTTTCTTAAAAAGACATTTTTTTTTTCAACGGTTTCGTTGAAAATTCGTTTTTTTGGGTTAAAAATTCAACTCTTTTCGTATGATATTGACCTCTTGTTTAAAATTCATATTCTATTGCTTCATTCATATTCAACTATTTCCTTGAAAATTTACTTTTTGTTTAAAATTGGTATTTTTCTGTTGAAAAGTCTATTGAAATCCTTTTGGATGAAAATTCAACTTTTTTTTTGAAAATTGTTTTTTTATTTTTTTTATTTGAAAGTTCACCTGTTTTAGTAGAATTTTCATTTTTCTTGGACAAAAATGCAACTGTTTGGTTTAAAATTTAACAATCTTGTTAAAAAGTCATACTTTTTGGTTAAAAATTCGACTATTTAGCAGAAAATTAACTCATAGTTTACAATTCTTATTTTGGTATTGGAAAGTGAACTGGAATCTTCTTTGGATGAAAATTTAACTATTTTTTTGAAGTTTTCTTAAATTAATCTGTCTTAGAAGAAATATTTCATCTTCCTTGAATAAAAATGCAACTGTTCGGTTGAAAATTCAACTCATTTTTGAAAATTTGTCTTTCTGATTTCAAAATTCACCTGCTTTAGCAGAAATTACATCTTTCTTGGATAAAAATGCAACTGTTCGGTTTAAAACTCAATAATTTTGTTGAAAAGTCATACCTTTCGGTTGAAAATTCTGCTGTTTTGTTAAAAATGTAACTATTTTTGAGAAAATTTACTTTTTGTTTAAATTTAATATTTTGGTGTTGAAAACAGAACTGAAATCTTTTCTCGATGAAAATTCAACTATTTTTTTTGAAAATTTGATTTTTTTAAAATTAAAAATTCATCTGTTTTGAGAGAAATTTCATCTTCCTTGGATGAAAATGCAACTGTTTGGCTGAAAATAAAACTACTTTGTTAGAAAGTGATACTTTTGGTTTAAAATTCTACTGTTTTGTTGAAAATTTAACCATTTCGTAGAAAATCTACTTTTTGTTTAAACTCCATATTTTGGTGTTAAAGAATGAACTGAAAACTTTTGTGGATGCAAGTTCCAGTTTGAAAAAAAATATCCTTTTTCTATCAAAAATTCAACTTTTTTAGTACAAATTTCATCTTTCTTGGATAAAAAATTCATATTTTTATCTTGAAAAGTCAACTAAAATCTTTTTAAACCGAAGATTCAACTTTTTTTTCAATTTATCAGTTTGATTTATGAATTCATCCGCTTTGGTAGAAATTTCTTTTTTATGAAAATGCAACTTTTTGGTTAAAAATTATTCTTATTTGCTTCAGTATTCAACTATTTTGTTGTTGTTGAAGAGTTATATTGTTAGTTGAAAATTCATCTCTTTGATTGAGAGTTTAACTATTTTGTCAAAAATTATTCTTTTTAAATTGAAAATTCAACTACTTGGGTAAAAGTTGAACTACATTGTTAACAATTTATTTGTTTGATTTAAGGCTTATGTCTTTGGTTAAAAATTTAACTGTTTAGTGAAAAAGTCTTGTTTTTTGGGTTTAAAATTAATTTTTCAACTGAAAATGTAACTTATCCATTTTTTTGAGATTGATCTTTTTTAGCTGAAAATTCTCCTTTTTTGGTAAAAAATAGTGTTCTTGGTTTAAAAATTCATTTTTGTTGGGTAAAATGGATCAATTTCGTGGAAAAATAATATTTTGCTGAAGTCATTTTTTTTTGTAAATTCAATTTTTGTAGAGAAAATTCGTCTTTTAGCTTGAAGGTGTTTCAAAATTTAGGTAAAATTTTCTTTCTTTAGGGAAAACTCTTTATTTGTTGAAAATTCGTTTTTTTGGTTTTAAAAAACTTTTTTTTGTATAAATTTCATCTTTTCGATTAAAATATAAACTATGACACTTTTTGTTTCGAACTTATCATACAATGTTACTTGAGTTATATTCAATGAGACTTTTGATATTTAGTAATTATATTCGATAAATAGATTTCAAATTACTTTTTAATTTTTTTTCTATTCAACTTTCAAATTCTTTTCCCTAAATTAAAACTTACAAGGGAGGGTATCGAAGTGTCAGTTACTGATTTCAATGAAACTTCGCTATGTTTTAGAGGACAAAAAAATACGAGACATGTATACTTTCTTTTCTGCTGGATAACATTTTAAAGGAGTGAAAAACACCGCTAAAGTTCACCCACAAAAGCAGTTTTATTCGAGATATCTCTGTTTCTATGCAGATTTTTTTTTGTTGAAATCAATTGAAGATTGTTTATTATCAAACGCCGACATTATTTACAGCATTTTTAACCCCACGGATCGCATCCCTTAATTTTTATAAGGGGATTTTTTTTGTTCTCTGCAAAAGTTGTAAAAATAATCAAGGGGTGAAAAATATTGACAAGGGGTAGTTTAGCCTCTTGAAATATACTTTTGTGAAAACCCTTGATACACGTCAACTTTAGAATTTCACTCTATTTAGAATAAAATTATCTTTGTGAATATTTGATAACCTTTACAATTTTTTCAAAGTAAAAATTTGGAAAAAAATCATTTGTACAATTTTTGTAAAGCAAACATTTGAA
The DNA here is from genome assembly GCA_932178445.1 of Andricus quercusramuli. Classification (NCBI taxonomy): domain Eukaryota; kingdom Metazoa; phylum Arthropoda; class Insecta; order Hymenoptera; family Cynipidae; genus Andricus; species Andricus quercusramuli. The sequence goes on along the minus strand of CAKNXH010064565.1, from coordinate 36,928 downwards.
TAAAATAATGTTTATCCTCACAAAAAATAAGGGATGCAGTAGACCACCGAAAGAATGACCGCCGAAAAAAAAAGAAAATTCGTGTTATCTGGTTAAAAATATAACTACTTTATTGAAAGTTTATTTATTAAAAATTCAGTTGTTTGATTGGAGATTCATAATTTTGGTTGAAAATTCATCTCTTTGGTTGAAAATTTAGCTATGTTGTTCTTCTTTATTCATAATGTGTCCCCTAAGGGTTTACATGACTTCCATTTCTTACAACACTTCCTTCTACATGTTTTATAAAAGCTTATCCTTACTATTTACAATTATTTACACCTATTTACATAAAATCTTATATCTAACGCCTTAAATCTATTGTTAGCGATAGCGCAATTTGGGACGTGTTAGCGAACGAGTGAGCGAGTGATCGAAAGCGAGAGTGCAAGAGAGAGAGAGAGAGAGAGCGGTAACGCAAACGCATCTTAGTTTACTTATGCTATTACATAATCATTACTTACAATTCTTTACGCTTATAATTCAATTTGGGCGACTTCCGTTTCCTTTTTCTTTCACTTCTCTTGTACTGTCATTTTGCCATTTTTTGGATCCATTCTTTCATTCTTTTTCAGTTGCTCCCCTAGCATCCTCTAACTCCTTCATCAACTCTTCCCCCAAACCATCCTCCCCTAAAATCCTTACCACATTCTCTTGCCAGCTTCCTTTATCTTCCATTCCTCTCCTACATCCTTCCCATACATGCTCCCATGTTTCCTCTTCCCATTCACATATTCTGCACTTCCTGTTATCTTTCTTTTCCCAATACATACTTGCCCTTACCTCGTTTCCCAATTTAAATCTTGCTATTCTTGTCCATCTTTTCTCTCCCCATCCCTTTTCTAAATACTTTGGTACACCTTCCTTTTTTATCATCTTATACCATATATTATATTTTGATTCCCCAATCATCCCCCATCTTTCTATTAATTGTCTTTCTCTCTCCCTTTTTTCCACTTCTTCATAGTTGACTCCAGTCCCGTCTTCTATATCTCTAGCCTGAAAGAACTCCCTCCTCTCCTCCTCCCATCTCGTTAATTCAATCGCCCTCCCTCTCCTTTCTTCTACCTCCATCAAACACATTCTCGCTAACTCCCCTCCCTTTCCCTCCCTCAGCTTCGTCTGAAAATTCCGTGCCCTCTTTCCCGCTCTAGTACTTTATTTATCCCTTTGCGCTTCTTCTCTCACCATATATCCCGGCGTCCTCCAGTCTACCCCTAACATCCACCTTATATACCTTTCTTGTAAACTTTCAATTTCTTTCCTTTCTTTCCATCCCCATATCTCTGCTCCATAACCTAATACCGGCCATACCAGCGTATCAAATAACCACATTCTCCTTCTCCAATTTTTTTTAAATCTTCTTTTTCCTATTCCCCATATCTGTTTCATTACCCCTGCTGCTTTTTTTATCCTTTCTCTCATATATGAGCTCTATGATCTCCATTTGCTTGCAAGGTATATCCCAAATACTTAAACTCTTTTACTTCTTCTAATTTTTTCCCCTTCCATCTCCCCGCCCATTCTTTCTTTCTTCCCCCTCCTTTTCTAAACCTCATTATCTTTGTTTTTTCTACATTTAAATTCAACTTTTTTCCATCTAAGTATTTCTCTAATCCGGTAATTAAGCCCGCCATCCCTTCTTCATCCTCTGCCATCAACACTATATCGTCTGCGTATGCCAGTGTATATATCTTTTCGTTCCCTATCCTAACTCCTCCCCACCCTTTTCTCTTCATTTCTTCTTCCAAGTCTGATATTAATATATTAAATAAAAGTGGGCTCAGAGGACATCCTTGCCTTACCCCTCTCACCAACCAGAAACTATCTCCCACTTGCTCTCCTACCTTTACCTTGCTTTTTGTCTCTCTAAAAATTTCCGATACTCTCTTTATTAATCCCTCTCTTATTCCCTTTCTCACCATAACTTTCTCTATCTCGCCTCGGTCTAATGAGTCAAACGCCGCCTTCAAGTCCACGAACACTGCTATCATTGCCCCTTTCTCCCTTTTAATCCTCTTATTTACTAAGTAGTTCAGAACATATATATTGTCCATTACCCCCATCCCTTTTCTAAACCCTGTCTGATTCGGTGGCTCTATCTTTTTCTCCACAACTTCTTTTTTTAACCTCTCCGATAATACAGTCACATATACTTTATACAGTGTTGGCATTAGTGTCACTCCTCTATAATCTTTAACCTCCTCCCCTTTGCCTTTCTTCACTATTGGTATCACTACTCCTTCTTCCCATAATTCTGGCCACCCCTCTCCTCTCCATACTCTATTGCACATTATCCATGCCCATTCCTTTAATTTTGTTCCCCCGTATTTCCATACTTCATTTGGAATCTCATCTATACCAGGTGCCTTTTCATCTTTCATCATCCCTAATACCTTGACTATTTCCTCTCTTGAAATGTCCTCCCCCTCATCTGTTTCCCTACCATCTCTTCCTCCTTTCCTAACTTTCCTCTCTACCCCTCCTAGTAATTCCATAAAATATTTTTTCCATTCTATCATCTCAATATCCTGATTTACTCTTTTTCTTCTGCTTCTCTCTTTATTTACCACCTTCCAAACCTCTTCTTCTGTCCTAGCCTTCTCCGCTTCTTCTTCAAACCTTTTATTTTCCTCCTCTTTTTTTTTTATCACACAACTCAATATACTCCTTTTTTTTTCTCCTATATTCTTCTCCACTACTTGTCCCTTTCCTCCATTTTCTTAATACCCTTCTCACTTCCTTCTTCTTCTGTTTACAATCCTCATCGCATCCACTTCTATCCCCTCCTTCACTAACTTCTTTTTTGCTTGTGCACTCTAATTCTCCTTTTATTTCTCCTATCATTATTTCCATTTCCTCGTTTACATTTCCTTCCCCCATTTTGATATTCCTGACTTTTTCTTTGAACTGTTCTTTACCTTCCATTGACCAATCCCCTCTTCCTGCTCTTTTTACTTTTGATACCTTTTTAGCCTTTTTGTTATTACTCATTTCTCCCTCTACCGTCACTATTATGGGAAAGTGATCCGAATCTACATAGTTCCCCACCTCTAGTTTCTTAACCTTCTCTCTTACTTCATTTACCGTTCCCCTCTTTCCTCCTGAACGTGTATATTCCCCTTCCTCATCCCCCTCTATACTACCTTTTAGGATAAACCATCCCATCTCCCCTAGGCTCTTCGACAACTTCTTTCCCTCCCCATTTAGTATCTTGTCTTTGGATTTTCTTCCTCGCTCTCCATCCCATTCCCTTCCTCCTCTATCTCCTGTTCTCGCATTAAAATCACCTCCTATTATCAGCCTACTCTCTTGCTTATTTTCTTCCATCAGTTCTCTTATCTCCTCTGATTTCTCCTGCATATCACCGTTCACATAAACCCCCACTATCTTCCACCTCTCTCCTCCCACATTTATCTCTTCTACTATTAATCCGTCTCTATGCTCTTTCAACTCTTTTTTGTCATTCTCTGTTATACATTCGTTCCTTACTCCCATCACCATTCCACCCATTGCTCTGCCCTTTTTATTCTTCCTCTTTGCATTTTGAACCTGCCATTTGTAACCTCTTGATAATCTTCCCCTTACTCTTTCCCATCCCTTTACATCTAGCCACGTCTCCATCATTACTACTACATCCCATTGTGTCAAATTTCTCATAAAATCCTATCCTTTCTTTCTAAGCCTGCTATATTCCAGTAGCATATCCTCCAATCTTCCCTACTTTCGTTTCTCGTCTCTTTTTGTTTCTCACTATTTCTTATTTCTTTACCTCCCGTTCCTTTCTCTTCTAGTTTCCCGATACCTCATTTTTTACTAACTCTTCCCTGTCCTCGTCCCAATTCCACCATACACCTTCTCTCTGTATTCTCCCATACTTAACCCATGTTCATTTTCCCTTTTTTCTTTCCTCTTCCGCTATTTTCCTTAATTTATACTGCATGTTCCTTTCTACCCATGTCAAATCATCCTCTATTCTCTCCGAGCTACCATATAACACCCTCTTCTTCGTCATCACTTCCCTCTTATGTTCCCATTTCTTTAGTTTTACTAATACCATTCTCTCAACTCTTCGCTCTTCCCTTCCTATACTTCGCACTTCCTCTATCTCTACCTTAGCATCAATCCTTTTTAGTACTTCTTCCACTCCTTCCCTCAGATCCTTCCCCTCTAATCTTAGACCCTTTATCACTATGTTTCTTTTTCTTTCTACTCTCTCTTTCATTTCTATTCTTTGTTCTATTTTTCTCAGCCTTTCCTTCTCCTTATTCCCACTCTCCCCACCTCCAAACTCACGGTTTGAACTTTCAATTTTTTTTTATTCTACCTTCCAACTCATTTACCTTTTTATTAGGCTCTTCCTTCTTTTCTAGCTTTTGCTCCAACATCTGCATCCTTTTCTCTAGCTTTTCCCTAACTTCTTCCCATTTCCTCATTTCTTTCCTAAGTTCGGCCATTTCCTGTCTAATTTCCTTCCTAATTTCCTCCACCCTTTTCTCCTGCCTTTCTTCATACATCCCCATCACTTCTATCATCATTTCGCGCGAAAATTAACTTTTTTGTTGGAAATTCAACTACTTGGTTGAAAATTGAATTACATTTTTTCAAATTTAGTTGTTTGATTGAAGATCCATAATTTTATTCAAAAATTCATTCCTCTGGTTGAAAATTTAACTGTTTTGTTTCAAATTAGTTTTTTTTTTTTTGCTAGAAAATTCAAATATTTGGTAGAAAATTCAGCTTGTTGGTTGAAAATTAACTTTTATGTTAGCAATTTGACTCTTTTGTTGAAAATTCATCTTTTTGATTTGAATATGGTAGAAAAGTAGACTATTAGTTTGAAAATGAACTTTTTTTAAATTAATATTTTCAGTATGAAAATTCAAGCAATTGGCTGAAAAGTAACTTTTTTGTTGAAAATTCATATTGCAAGTTTAAAAAAGCAACTTTTTTGTAGGAAACTCTATTTTTTGGATTGAAAATTCAATAATTTAGTGAACATTTTTTCTTTCTTTGGTCAACATTCGGCTTTTTCGTTTCAAAATTGATCTCTTTTGATAAAAAAAATCACATTTCCTTCGATTGAAAATTCGACTATTTTTGTATAGAATTAATCTGATTTGTTTGAGGATTCAACTATTTTATTGAAAATTCGTTCATTTTTGTAGTATAAATAATATCAATTATTATATTTTTCGTTGAGAATTTATATATTTTGGTTAAAAATGTCACTGCTTTGTTGAAAAGTAACCTTTTTGTTAAAAAGTCATATTTTTGGTTTGAAAATTCAACCTTTTTTGCTGAAAATTCTTCTCTTTGGCTTGAAAATTAAATAATTTAGTGGAAATTTTGTTCTTTCTTTTGTCAAAATTCGACTATTTCGTTCCGAAATTTATCTCTTGTAGTAAAAAAATCTTATTTCTTTTGGTTGAAAATTCAACTTTTTTTGTTGGAAATTAATCTGATTTGTTTGCGGATTCAGCTATTTTGTTGAAAATTCGTTTTTTCTTGATGAACTCAACTGTATTTAATTTCAAATCAAAATCTTTTTTGGTTGACATTGTATCAGCTATTATATTTTTGGTTGAAAATTGATCTATTTTGGTAGAAAGTTCAACTATTTGATTGAAGAGGAACTTTTCTGTCGAAAATTCATATTTCCGGTTTGAAAACGCAAATTTTTGTAGAAAATTCGTCTTTTTGGCTTAAAAAATCAATAATTTAGTGGAATTTTTTTTTCCTTTGGTCCAAATTCAGCTTTTTCGTTTCAAAACTTATCTCTTTTGGTGAAAAAATCTTATTTCTTTTCGTTGTAAATTTAACTATTTTTGTAAAGAATTAATCTGATTTGTTTGAGGATTCAGCTACTTTGTTGAAAATTCGTTTTTTTTATTGAATTCAGCTGTGTTCAATTTCAAATCAAAATCTTTTTTGGTCGAAATAATATCAACTCTTATATTTTTTTTTGAGACTTCATCTATTTTAGTTAAAAATTAATGTGTTTTATTATAAATTCAACTACTTTGATAGAAGCTTCAACTAGTTAATTAAAGAAAAAAGATAATTTTTGTTGAAAATTCAAATATTTGGTTGAAAAGTGTTGTTTTGCTTCCCAAAATTCATCTCTTTTGGTAAAAAAATTCTGTAGAGGGTTCAGATATTTTTTTGTTGTTGAAAATTTGTCTTTTCTGGTTGAAAATTTAACTACTTGTTTGAAAGTTTTTTAAAAATTCAGTTGTTTGACTGAAGGTTCATAATTTTAGTTAAAAATTCATCTCCTTGGTTAAAAATTTAGCTTGTTTGTTTCAAATTCAATTTTGTTTAGAAAATTCAAATATTTTGGTAGAAAATTCAACTTAGTTGTTAAAAATGAGCTTTTCTATTGGCAATTTAACTCTTTTGTTCAAAATTCGAACTTTTGTTGTATATTAATCTGTTTCAGTTGAGCATTCTAGTATTTTGTTGAAAATTCGTCTTTTTTGGTTGAAACATCAACTATTACATTTTTCTTTGGCACTTCATCTTTTTTGGTTCAAAATGTAAAAATATTGATGAAAATCGGTCCTTTCAGGTTGAAAATTCAATTATTTTTGTAATAAATTGATCAATTTGGTTAAGAATTAACTTTTTCGTTGGAAGCAATTTTCTTTATTGAAGATTTGAAAAATTTCTGGTAGAGGATTTATATTTTCTGGTTGAAAATTCAACAATTTTGTTAAAAGGTAATCGTTTTGGCTTGAAAGTTCAACAATTTGGTTTCATTTTTTTTTCCTCTCTTGACTGAAAAATATTTTTTGGTTGAAAATTTACCTATTTTGTTGAAAATTCGGCCTTTTTGGTTGAATTCAATTGTTAAAAAAATTGTAATCCTCTTCTCATGAAATATCAACTATTACATTTTTTGTCGATTGGCTACAAATGATTATTCTTTCGTTAAAAAGTTAATTATTTTGTAGTAAATTCTATAATTTTGATAAAAAGTCACATGAATTTTCAACAAAATACGTGAATTTTCAACCAAAAAAAGATAAATTTTCAATCAAATAGTTGAATTTTGAACTAAAAATATCAGTTTTTAATCCACAATCGAATAGTTATTATTCCAGTTGAAAAAAAATGTCTACAAAAGCAATGAATCTTTAAACTAAAACGATGAATCTTCAACTAAAATAGATGAATTTTAAACCGAAAAGATGCATTAAAAAGAAAAGAGTTTATCTTTGAACCAAATAGTTTTATTAAAAAAAAATTTAAGCAAGAATATTCATTTCCTACCAACAAAAAATTATTTTTCAACAAAATACATGAATTTTCCACTAAGAAAACAAAAAAATTTTCAACAAAATAGTTGAATTTTCAACTAAAAAAACAAACAAATTTTTAACAAAATAGTTGAATTTTCAATTAAAAAAGATTAAATTTCAACTAAAAATGAGATAGTTTTCAGTTGATAAAAATAATTTTCAACCGAACTGATGAATTTCCCACTTCAGCAATGAATCTTATACTTCAATAGTTGAATTTTGAACAACAAAAAAATGAATTTTTAACTCAAATGATAAATCTTTTACTCTAATAGTTGAATGTTCAACCAAAATAATGAATTTTCAACGAAGAAGACTAATTTCTGCCAAAAAGGTGAATTTACAGCAAACAACATAGATTTTCAATTAAAAAAGATGAATTGTCAATAAAAAATAGAAAAGTTAAATTTTCAGTTGAAAAATAAATGCTCAACGAAAGAGATCGATTTCCAACTAAAATGATGCAATATTTAATGGGAATAGTTACATTTGTAGTAAAAAAACTCTAACGAAAGTGATAAATTTTTAACTAAAATGATGAATCTTTACCTGGAATTATTGAACTATCAACCAAAAATTAAATAGTTACATTTTTAGATAACAAATTAATCTTAAACTAAAGAGATCAATTTTTAACTATAATTATGGAATATTTTTGTTTTTGAAAATGCAACTGTTTTACTGGAAATTCAACTATTTGGCTAAAAATTCTTTTTTCTGTTGAAAATTCATATTTGCGTTTTGAAACTCAGATGTTTTATAGAAAAATTGACTTTCTGGCTTGAAAATGAAAGAATATGGTTGACATTTTTTTCTATCTTGACTGAAGAATCTTTCTTGGTTTAAAATGTAACTCTTTCATTCAAAATTCTTCTTTCTGATTTGGAAATTTATTTCATTTGATAAAAATTTCATCTTTTTTGTTTCAAAATGCAACCCTTTGAGCATTCTAATATTTTGTTGAAAAATCGTCTTTTTTGGTTGAAACATCAACTATTACATTTTTCTTTGGGGCGTCATCTTTTTTGGTTGATAATGTAAATATTTTGATGAAAATTCGTCCTTTCAGGATAAAGATTCTATTATTTAAGTAAAAAATTGAACTATTTGGTTATGAATTATCTTTTTCGTTGAAATCAATTTTTCTTATTCAAGTCTGAAAAAACTTCTTGTAGGAACATCAACTATTAAATTTTTTATGAGAATTTATGTTTTCTGGTTGAAAATTCAACTATTTTGTTAAAAGGTTGTCGTTTTTGATTGAAAATTCAACTATTTTGTTGGAAGATCTTCTTTTTGGGTTGAAGATTCCACTATTTGATACAAAATTCATATTTTCGAATTGAAAATTCAACTGTTTGATAAAAAATTTGCATTTTTGAATTGAAATTTCCACAATTTGGTTTACGGTTTTCTCTCTTTTGTCTGTAAAATGTTTTTTATGTTGTTTAAAAAAAATTAAAATCCTCTTTTTATGAAATATCAACTATTATATTTTGCGTTGAGAATTCATGTATTTTAGCTAAAAATGATTATTCTTTTGTTGAGAAGTTAATTATTTTGTAGTAAATTCAACAATTTTGGTAAAAAGTCATATTTTGGTTGATAACTCAACTTTTTTGCTGAAAAGTTGAGTGAAAAATTGACTTTTGGCTTCGATATTTATCAATTGCTTAGAAGATTTAGTTTTTTTTTTCTTGACTCAAAAATCTTTTTTGGAAGGAATATCAACTATAACGTTTTTTTTTTGGGGCTTCATCTTTTTTGGTTGATAATGTAACTATATTATGGAAAATTCGTCATTTCGGATTGAAGATTCAATCATTTTTGAAAATCAATCATTTTTGAAAAGTTATATTTTTTTGATGAATTCAATTGTTTTTGATTGAATATTAAAAAATGTTCTCGTTGAAAATGTATTTACTTACTCAAAAGTTCATTCATTTAGTTTGATATTAATTATTTCAGTTGAAAATTCACCTCTAATTGAAAATTCAGGAGAGATGAGAATTCATGTTTTTGGTTGAAAATTCAACTATTGTGAAAAAAATCAATATTTTTACTTGAAATATTACGAATTTGAAGCGTTTTAATTTATTATTCGTACCTAAATCAATTTCATTTGAAAGAATTTATTATATTCTCGTGAAAAATCTCCTTATTTCCCCTATTTTAGAGTATTTTGGCACTGAAGCCTCTATAAAGATTAGTAGAAAATACTAATTCGAATAGTCGATATATTTTCTAATTGAATAGTGAAAAACTAATTGCTCGGTAAAAAAAATATTTAGGATTATATATAATAATTTAAAAGTAGTTATAAACATGGAAAACGTGAATAATCCAGAAGCTTAATAAAACGACGCGATGGTGAAACATTTTAAACTCTATTGAAACAATGAGATGGTCAGATTGTGAAATTATAAACATGACGCAGCCTACCTCCAATTTAAAAGCATTATCTTCTCATTGTTTGAGCAAAGTTAAGAAAATCAGAATTTGATACAATCTTAAAATTATAATGATTCAATATGGGCTATAAATCAATTATGCATATTCAGGGACTTCATGTGCTATATTTCAACAAAGTCCTGTTTTCGATTTTCAAAATTTTTCTTAGCTATAAATATTTCTAATTTTCCATAGTTATTTATAATTATTTAGAAAATTTTGTCAAAATGATTTGCTTTTGAGAAGGCTGAAGTTGAGTGTATAAAGAAGCTTATTTTTATTTTATAGTTTTTTTCTTAAGCAGAAGATACTCTATTGATTCTCTGAATCAAAATTGTTAAAATTTAACTAATTACTAGTGAAATTTTACAGATTTAACTAGCGAAAATTGGGCCACGAAATATTAGTAAAAAGTTACTAATTCTAATAGTCAAGATATTTCCTGATTCAATAGTGGAAAACAACTAATTTCTTAGTAAAAAATATAAACCTAATTATGACTGTATATTAGGGTAAATTTGAATTAGTACATCAAATAAATTTTACGCTAATATACAATATTAGGTGAGTCGAGTTGTTACTTACCATTAAATAATTGAATGAATTGTTCAAACAATTGATTATTGTTCATAGCAATTTTCTCTTAGAATATAATTAGAAAGTCGCCGTTTTCTTTCGAATTTGTTTCAATTGTATTCAATTTTTCACTTAGACCGAGGCAATAATAACATGAATTTACCATAAATAATGGTTTTAACCATTTATTATTATTCATAAGACAATATTCTCTTAGAATAATGATAGAAAGTTTCGGGTTTTTCCGAAATATTCAACTTTTTGGTCACGTTTCATTGATAGCGAGGTTTCATTAAATTTACCAAACATTATTGTCTAAACAAATTATTATTGTTTTTAACTATCTTCTCCTAAAGTAATGCTAGATAATTGCGTTTTTTTTTTATTTTTCACTTCTTGTCCACTTGTTACTTAACGAGATAATCAATAATGCAAGAAAATAAACATAATTGTTTAAGCCATTTATTTTTTTTACAACTATCATCTCTTAGAGCGATGATACAAATTTGCGGGTTTATCTGCAATTCTCAGCTTTTCTTTAACTTTTCAGTTAGGAACAAATATTAAATATTGCTATAACTAATAACCTGAACAAAAAGGCTCTGAGTAACAACTCTAAGAAAAGTGTGTATTTAATATGATCCATCCAGAAAATTTGAAGAATATTCCAAATATCTGTTTCATTTCAGAAAAATATTTTCACAAAAAAGAAAGAGATTATTTAAAAAGTTATTCTCTCTCATGTTTATTTCTTCATAACTAAGAAGCCAAAGCAAAGTAAAAAGTTTCAGAAGAAAACGCAACTTTCTAGCAATTATCTAAGAGAAGATAGTGATAAACTATAAAAAATTGTTTAAACAATTATGTTTCAAGGAGAATATTATTAAAAATAATAATAAGTTGTTGAATCAATCATTTTTGTTAAATTAAATTAATTATTACCTCACTCTAATTTAAAACTGGACAAAAAGTGGAACGTTTTATAAAAAACTGCAACCTTCTAACACTATTCTAAGAGAATATTATTATAAATACTAGTACAAAATTTAAACAATTATTTCTGTTAAATCTAATTGATTATTGCTTCACTCTTAACGAAAATTTGGAAATAAGTTCAAAAAATCCTTATATACATATATTTACTGTATATTATAGTGGTCCGAAACACCAAATTTTTGAAAATCGAAAATGACTAGTACCCAAAAATATTTTATTATGAGAAATTGTTTGTTATTATCAGAATAAGAAATTTTTGACATCATTGCGACACCGTGAAACTAGTTTTTATTACAAATTTTATATTATGATTATATAATACAGTATGTATGTTCAGAAGCAAGTATAAAAGAGATTGTGAATGAATATATTAAATAAAAAGTGAAATTGAACAAATTAATTCGAAATAATCACAAAACTCATTTCGACTGCGTTTCTTGGCCCAATTTTATGGTATACTTTCGAAATTCGTTTCTTGTAACAGGATGTCTGACACATCATATTATATTTAAGGACACGGCTGACCAAAGAAGGTCACTACCACTTGAGAAGGCGCCGCTCGCGAGTAAACGACATCCAAACAATTGGTAAAAGAATTTTCGAAAAAAATTTAAATTTGTTTCGCAGCGTGAAGTTAGTTAAATTCAATTGATTGAAAATTCGTTTTCTTTTGGATGAAAATTCATATTTTTAACGGAAAATTTAACAACTAGCAGCTGCGCTTGCGCTCTTTGAGCAAGATTACTGAATCATAAGCTGACTTCATTATGATTTGACGCTCGAGAGACTGATTGTGAGTAGTGAATAGTGATTGGACAAATTTGAAGTGATAAGTTACCATAAAGTACCGATAAACTAACGAAAATTTCCAACATTTTTGGATTCCTGAAATTTCCGGTAATTTAGCAATTTTCAATAAATTTCCGGAAATTTGGGATATTTTTGAATTATTTGCAAGGAGCATTGGATATCTTAAATCTCAGGAAGCTTTCGGTAATTTACGAATCCACCATCGGCTGATCTTCGGGTCGTTTCCGGCTCGTCCTCGGCTCGCCTACAATTCGCCTACAACTCCCCTTCGACTCGCCTCTGGCTCGTATAGCAAACTTCAACACTCGTGCGGAACTGCTTACTTTTCACACTTGTAGCACAACATACTATTTTGTTCGTTTGATTCAACTGTTTAAAAAATAGTCATTCGGTAGAAAATTCATCTCTCATGATAAAAAAGTCATCTTTTTTGGATGAATATAAACATTTTTGTTGAAAATTCAACTGCTTTTGGTAGAATAAGAAATTTCTAAATAAAAAATGCTTGAAGCTTCAAATTTAAAAGTTAAAAATTTAAAAAAGTTCAACTTAAATGCCTTAATTAGCACTTTGATTTTACTTTTAATTTTAATGATCGTGACAAATTTTAGCAACCCGAGAAATGATCCCTGATCATAGAAATATATAAGAGATTACAAAATTATAAGGAATTTCAAATGATTCCGCAGATTTCGGAAATTCCACAGATTTCGAAAATTTAAAGAAATTTTAGAATACTTAAGGTATTCAAAGGATTTAAAAATAAATTAAAAGATTCTATAAGATAGCAACAAATTTTTTTAAAAAATTGTAGTTTTCCAGGGTATTCAGAGGATTTAAATAGAATTGAAGATTTTTTAATAGAATTCAGAGAATTTCAACGTATTTCTACGATCTCAAGGGACTTCAAAATTGTTAGGATATTTTTAAAGGATTTTAAGAAATTTCAAAAATATCGAAGATTTCTAAGGATCTTAAAAGATTTTAAAAGACGTTATTGATTGCGCGCGTTTTGTTTCTTGATTTCAATGGCAAAATAATTCTGAAAACAAAATAAAAATTTCAAATTACTATTTATTTGTTAGGTTCATTTGTTTTTAATTTTAGAATAATATAATTCACATATGTAACATGAGTATGGTTTTCTCGTTTTCTCGGCGCTGTTTTGAGCAGAAAAGTAGGACTTTGCTGGTGGTGGGGTACTTTACCGGCCTTGGCCGGTAAAGTGCACTTTATTATCTGCGAGGATTGCACGCGCATGTGTGCTCGTTACTTCGACCTACGCTCATTGTTCTGCGCATGTTTGCAAAAACTCACGGTCAGCCGTAAAATACTATTTTACTGCCTTGGTGCACAATATACTATTTCATAAGAATGTTGAGAACACTCAAAAAGATTTCCGAATATTTCAGTTATTCCGAACCAAAATTTCAACAAAAAAGTTGTTCTTCATCTAAACAGTTGAAATTTTCAAACTTCTAAGATTTCCTCAATATTTGCGGAAATTTTAGATGTTTTAAATTCAATCGTAACTTAGGGGCTGTCCATAACCTACGTTAACAATTTGAGGGGGGAGAGGGTCGCGCCAAAAATTACGGTTTGTAACAGGGGTGGGGGGCTCACCTTTTATTCAAAAATTATTTTCCTTTTTCAAACCCAATCATCATTTTTACCCATCATTTTTAAAAAACTAAAGCTAAAAGTTACATCCTATTCTTTCTGAAAGATTGAGTTTCAAAACATTTCCCAAAGTTCGAAATATTAAACGAAAAATATAGCTTGATTTATTATTGATACTGAAGTTTCAGAAAGTTTTCAATGCAAATTAAAAAAAAAACATACTGAATGATACTGCAATGAATAAGATCGCATGATCAAAAACACCATTCTTGTCTGACTAAAAACAGTTTGATCTACTTTACATGATAGTCCATTATCTCACAAATAAAATTTAAAATGTTACTTCTTTAATTCTTATTTTCTGTACCAAAATTGTAGTCTTAGTTTATTTTTATTTTTTTTATCTATATTTGATTATTTTCATTGAAAATAGTTCACGATGCAGCTGAACAAAGTCTAAATCAGAGCTGAATGCTAATTGAATTTGTTTTAATTATGTTTGTCTACCATCCCACGAACATTTCAAGGCAAAAATGAAAATAATATTAAGAACCTTTCAACTGCAATATAATTTGTGAAAAAATATGATAAATGTTGCCTGAATTGTTTGCATTTTATTTTTTTGTTGATTATGGTTGTTTGAAATTTAAGGAATATGTTAAGATGAGAATAGGAATAATGGATCAGGCACTTTTGGCAGAAACTGATTTTTGTGTTCAATTAATTTGAAAAGTGAGAAAAAATAGAAGCAAAATTAGAAGTATTTTATATTTCGTATGTTATTTGAACTTTAATCATTGCGAATCGAATTAATCATAAAATCTACCTTTTTCAAAAAGGACCGACCGATTATTTTGATTCTCATCTTCAAATGGTGGCAAGAAAGCAGAGAACAAGAATCAATAAAAAAATCTAGTTAAAAAAATGTTGTATAACGTTCACTGTATCTCTTTAGGGAAATTCCTAATTAATTTAAAAGCAAAAAAAAACAACTTTTTCCAAAAAGGGTTCGATTGATTATATCAACTCTTATCTTCAAATATTTGTGAAATGGTAGAGAACCATAATCGATGAAAAAATTCAGCAACAAAAATTTAAGCAAACATTTACCATATAGACTGAGGAAAATTTTGGCATTTTATATTAATTAATTATGCAAATTGACTTTTTCCAAAAAGAACTCGATGAATTATCTTAATTTTTATTGTCGAATAGTCATACTATTCGTATTTTTGTATTAAATTCAACTGTTTTTATTTTTTAATTTAAATCCTTTTCGGTTGAAAGATCAGCTTTTTCGTTGTAAATTAATCTGTTTTGTTTGAAAGTAAAACTGCTTTGTTAAAAATCAATTGCTTTATTGAAGATTCGTCACTTCAGTCAAAAATATATGGCTTCGGTTGAAAATTTGAATATTTAGTTAAAAATGTGTTTTTTTGTTGTTGAAATTGAATTTTTAAACTGAAAATATAAATATTCCATTTTTTGTTCGAAAATTTATATTTTTATTTTAAAATGATCTTTTCTAGTTAAAGATTCAGCTATTTGGTTGGAAAAATCCACGCATTCTGTTGATACTTCTTTTTTTGGTGAAAAATTAATCTTCTACTTGGTTGAATGTTGAACTTTTGTTCAAAATCCATTTTTTGTTGAAGATTTATCATTTCAGTCTAAACTTTCCCTCTTTGATTGACAATTTTATATATTTGGTTAAAAATGCATTTTTTCGTTGTTGTTTGAGAATTAACTTTTTTAACTGCAACTGTAACTACTCCTTTTTTGGTTGAAAATTGGTGCTTTTAATTCAAAATTGACCTTTTTAGCTGAAAATTCGACTTTTTGATTTTTTATTAGTATTTTTGGTTGAATGTAACTATCTTCTCTTTAATTTAAAATCATTCTCGAATGAAATATTAACTGATATATTTTTCATTGAGAATTTATCTTTTACTTTTTTTCACAATCGAATCCACGCTCCCTGAAATAATTACAATTTTCTATGAAAAACTAGAAAAATGTGAAACCATAAAAAATTTTTAAATCAAAAAGAATTCTTCTTTTATTCTCTGTTTTCTCTTAAATACGAGCGAATTTAACAGAACCTAACAATAAAGTTAACTAATTTTGGTTGAAAAGTCTAATATTGTATTTTGATTCAGAATTCATCTGGTTTGGTTCAAAATGTTACTAGTTTATTTAAAATTTTATTTTTTTGTCGAAAATGCGACTATTTTGTTAAAAAGTTATTTTTTTTGTTGTCAAAAATTCAGCCACTTGGTCAAAAATTCATTTTTTGGGTTGTATATTCTACTTGATTGAAAAAATGGACTATTCCATTTTTTTAAATAAATCTTCTGTGTTAGAAATACACATTTAGGGTTGAACTCTTTTGTTAAATTCATCATTTTAATTGAAGCTTCATCTCTTTTGTTGAAAATTTAAATATATTGCTGAAAGTCCTTTCTTTTTTTGGTTGAGAATTGATTTTTTAATAAACAATGTAACTATTCCATTTCTAGTTGAAAATTGAATTTGTTTTAATTGATCTGTTTTAGTTGTAGTTTTTAATTTTTTCTTTTGGATTATGAATGCAACTGTTTGGGTCTAAATTAATCTGGTTTGTTTGAGAATTCAACAATTTGGCATAAAATTAAAATATTCGGTTGGTAATTAACTTTTTTTTCAAAAATTAAACTGTTTTCATGAAAATTCAACTTCTTGGTACAAAAAAATCGTGTTCGTTGGTATAAAATTAATCTTCTTTGTTCAAAATTCATCATTTTTGTTAAATACTTAACTCTTTGAATGGAAATGGTTATTTTTGGGTTGAAATTTCCTGTTTTAGAAAATCAATCTTCCAGGTGAAAAAATTAGCTTTTGGGATGATCTCTTTTGTGAAAACGTCATTTTGTTTAAGATTCATCATTTTAGTTGAAAATTCATCTCTCATGTTGAAAATTGATTTTTCATACCTATAATTAATGTTTTAACTAAAAAAATAACTTTTTTATTCTTGGTTGAAAGTCAATATTTATATTGAAAAATTAATCTTTCCTAAAGGAAAATTCATGTATTTGCTTAAAAATTCGTCTTTTTGGTCGAAAATTAATGTTCTTGGATGAAAATTCATCCTTTTTGTTTGAAAAGATAAATGTTTGGATCTAAATTAATCTGGATTGGTTCAGGATTTAACAATTTGTTAGAAAATTAGACTATGTGGTTGAGAATTGCACGTTTTTTTTTTAAATTCATGTTTTTGCTCTCAATTAAACTATTTCGTAAAAAATTAAACTATTTTTACGAAAATTCAACTTTTTGGTAGAAAATTAACATTTTTGTTCTCTATTATGATGTGTCCTGTGAGGGTTTAAATGACCTTCTTTCCTTACAATACTTCCGCTTACATATTTCATAATAATGAATAATAATCGTTATTATTAAGCAAAGAACCTTGCGTTTGAATTTGTTCTCAAACATATAGCAATTGATTGGACACCATATATGTATAAAATTATGTCTTTGAAATGTTCACAATATTTGTTATCCTAGGTAAAAAAAAACAACTTCTTCACTACAAATAACAATTGAACAATTGAAAAAGAATTGATAAAATTCAAGTTGAAAAATAAAAATTTTGCAGTTTACAGGCTTTTAATGAACAACTGTTCAATTAAAAAGTATTAAAATCATTTATTTCATACGCGTAAATTATTGAACTATTAATAATTCATTATTTATTATTAAATTCAAAAGTATCCCACTTTAAGTTTTTTAATTCGCGGTATAATTTTTATAACTTCAAATGAAAAATGTGTATCTTTAAGAGTTCGAATCTTTTAATTTCAATTACCGCGATCAATTCTTTCTCAATTGTTCAATTTTTATTTGCAGTCATTTTATTTCCAAAGACATAATTTTAAATGACATCCATATACAGGATGTCCAAAAAGTAACGAAACACCTAAATAATTTTCCAGGTAAAATATTTTTCGAAAGGTCATTTCATTCTTGAAGTAACTTTCAACGAGGAATCTAGTGGTGACCTTGAATTTGGCCTTGAGTTTGATCTTCAAGGTCATTTCAAGGTCAACTTTGTATTTTAAATGGGAACCCCTATTTTTGACAACGGAAATCGAAAGAGCGGGAAATTTTACGTTGAAAAATGTACTTAGGTCATGGGTCAAGGGTGACCTTGAACTCCAGCTGAAGGTTATTAGGCTTGACCCAGGTATGGGGCGGGTCCAATCTGTACTGCTGCGGTTCAGGTGTTTAAGAAAAATGTCGAGATCATTCTTGGAGTAACTTTTAACAAGGAATCCAGTGGTGACCTTGAATGTTTTTTTAACTGGGAACCCCTACTTTCGACAACGGCAATCGAAAGAGCGGGAAATTTTGCGTCCAAACATTTACTCAGGTTATAGGTCAAGGACGACCTAGAACATCACCTTGAAGGTCAAGATCAAGGTCAAATTTAAGGTCACTACTGGATTCCTCGTTAAATTTTATTCCAATAATGACCTCGACGGTTTTCGTAAACACCTGAGCCTAATAACCTTCAGATGGAGTTCAAGGTCACCCTTGACCCATGACCTAAATACATTTTTGAACAAAAAATTTCCGCTCTTCCGATTTCCGTTGTCAAAAAGGGGTTCCCATTTTAAAAAAAAACAAAGTTGTCCTTGAAATGACCTTGAATGTCAAACTCAAGGTCAAATTCAAGTTCACCACTGGATTTCTTGTTGAAAGTTACTTCAAGAATGACCTTGACCTTTTTGAAAAATATTTTACGTGGAAAATTATTTAGGCGTATTAAACATAAGGTCTTATGTTTAATAATAACGATTATTCATTATCCATTACTAGAAATAGTTCAATTTTTGACTGAATAGTTAAATTTAAACCAAAAATATGAATTTTCATGAGTAATATTTATAAACGTTTCGGTGCCTTGATCTCAGGTATCGGGGGAAGAGCGTCATTGTTTCGTCGCTGTTCCTAAATAACAAATATATATTATATATGCTTTCAAATTGTGATTTGATAATAATAAAAATAAAAAAGACGAAAGAAATTAAAATGAAAAGGAAGGGGATTTGGTTGGTTACTTTCTCATTTTTCTTTCCTCTTTTGCTTCCTCATAGAGGGAGGTTTGTGATGACTTAAGTATTCAAATATACTTTTTTCACATATTTTGATATAATTTGACCGCAGGAGCTCGGAAATGAAGTTTAAGAAAATGTCCGTGCGTGTGATGCGTGTGTGTGTGTGTGTAATTTTTTTCTGTTCACCATATCTCGAAAAGAAAGAGAGCTACGATTATTAAATTTGAATGAAGTGCAGCTCCGATTGATGTACAGGTCTGATAGGATTCTGAGCTAGATCGACTATTTAGAAGCAGTTTTTTCCTTGCGTTTAGAGATTTGAAAAGAAAAATTTCACCTTGTTTATATAAGAAAATTTTTCTGATATTCGAAATACAACACTATGATATCTAGCGTATTTGTTCGCGTCTCTGAGAAGCATCGATCGAACTATTGGTGAAATTTTTATGACCTACCAGTACCGATTTATGAAGTTTCAAGAAATAGTTCATTCTGTTTATATGAGAAATTTTTTTTGATATTCAAAATACGACAATATTACATTTAGAGTATTATAATATTACATGAAGAGAATTTTTTCGCGTCCTTGAGACGCATCGATTGGCTTATTGATGAACCTTTTTTGACCTACCAGTAGCAGTTCATAATGTTTCAAAAAAGAGGTTTATTCTGTTTATATGAAAAAAAAACTTTTTTGATATTGAAAACACGAAAATATTACATCTAGAGTATTTGTTCACGTCCTTGAGACGCATCGATTGACCTATTGATGAACCTTTTATGACCGACCAGTATCAATTTATGAAGTTAAAAAAAATTGGTGTATTCTGTTTATATGAGAAAAACTTTGTTCATATTAGGAGTACTGCAGTACTGTATCTGACGCATCGATTACCAAAATTAAGAACCTTTCATCATCTACCATAACCTACGAATATCGTTTTTAAATTTTCCAAAAAAATTAGCTTTTTTGTTTATAAGGGGATTTTTTTATATTGATGTAATTGTTCATGTCTTCAAGACGCGTGGATTGATCTTCTCACGAACATTCGAAGACGATTATTGATTGATTAATAGGTAGTCAGAAAGTTCTCAGAAAAGTTACAATGTTTATATGAGGTTTTAATTTGCAATATAAAACTACCGTAGGTTGGAAAGTTGTTCATTGTAACATAATATATCAATTGAAATATTGAAATATTGAAAGTATCCATTTTTTTCTTTTGTTAGATAAAACCTCCCTCTATGAGGAAGCAAATACATTTGATACTTATGAGGAAGCAAAATGCTCACAAAATTATGACAAATAAATACAACCATAGTGAATACGTCCATAGTACTTCGCAGCCGTATTTTATTTTTGTACAAAAAAACAATTTTTTTTTTTTTTTAATCGCAATAGGAGCATTTTGTGGTGGTTTTCCAAATTTCATTAGATTCTAGTTTTATTTCTAGGAATTCTATACATTAACTTTAGTATTGGACGTTAAATAGGATTTTAAATTTGATTGTAATCTAATTTAAAATTCTTAAATTTCAGTTTTCTGTAATATCTCGTAGATTTTGACAACAAAGTAAAAAAAATATTGATTAAAAGTTATACAAATTTCTTAATTGTCGGAACTTTAACTTTATTCTTCATTTTCTACTTTTCTACAAGAAAATACAACAGCAAAATTAGCGATTAGTATTTAATTGTATTTTTTGTTAGATTTTGTACATTTTATTACAAAAAGTACATGTTTTAAGCAAAAATTACAGTTGTAGAAATGTTGTACTTTCTTGCAAAAATTTGTTTCCACCAGGGATGCTTGAAAGTTCAAAAAGAACATTCCAAGGACTACCCTAATATACATATTTCTTTTTCACGAATATTTTTACATTATTTTACCCTAGCTTATAGTCAATCGAAGCTTACTCGTTTCTTGTTACGTTTGCATAATACTAGAGAATTAAATTGTCATGCTGATACGATGGAAAAAAACAAGGTTTGGCATCGTCTATCTCGTGCTTGTATCTGAAAAATGTGATAAGAAACGTAAAAAAAAATATGTTCTTGGCATATACTATGTTTATCTTGGGGGCTATAAATGCGGCAATTTCAACGAGCAATCTCATCATTGTCTGACTATTCGGATCCAAAAGAAGCTGCGTTCAATTTTTCAATTCTGCATCATGAGGGCTGTAGTTATCTTCTCGTTTCTACTGCTGCGTAAGTGATGTTTACAAAATACACAAATTAATAAATTTAATTCATTTCAGTTCAAAATTAATTGAATATTTCTTAACTTTAAAATATGTGATGGGGTAAAGACATCAGGAGTTAGCCGCTTAAGGATAGGATCATGTTCTTACCACATCACGTTTAGACGGTGTAAACTCTCCGTCGCGTTTAATCGCTCCATAGCTCTACTGCCAAGTCCTATGCACAATAGGGTGGTCCAAAATTTTTTTTTCGAATATTTATGGGGACACCCCAGAAATTTGTTCGAATCCACACAAAAATAAATCCATTTTTTTTTAAGAAATGATAATTAGGGGTCCCGCAAGCTCCATAAAGATCAACATGTATTTCCCATAAGAAAAAAAAGACGTTTTTGTGAATCTTATTCAGAATCCTCAATATTATCTCAATCGAAGTAAAACTCAGCATTTCTCTTCACAATTAGCCATAGAATACGAATAAAAAATTTCACTTTTCAAATACCAACACCATAAAAATGTTTTATAGGGTCCCAAAGAAACCCAATAAGTGACTTTTTTTGCGGTTTTTTCAGTGAAAATTATTTCTGGCACATAAAGGACCACTTCATACTGATGATTAGATAGATGTTCACATAAATCGTTTAAGCAATTTATTATTGTTTTTAGCAATTTTCTCATAGAATGAAGTTAGAAAGACGCGGGTTTTCCACAAATTTTCCATTTGTTGTCCAATTTTTAACTAGAGGGAAGTGATGGTTTAAACAATTTATTATTGATTTTGATAATATTCTCTTAGAAAAATGCTACAAAATTGCAGTTGAAAAAAAATCACTTTTAGTCAAATTTTCAACTAAGATAAGTTGAGTAATTATTTAGAGACAAGAAAATTAATTGTCTAAACAATTTATTATAATTATTAATAATATTATATGTGAATAATTGTTTAAGCAATTTAGTATCATTGTTAATAATATTCTCTTTGCTTAATTGGTAGAATGTTGCGGTTTTTTCTGGAATTTTCAACTGTTTGTCCATTTTTCATTAGGCGTGACTTAATAATTAATTAGATCTAGCAAAAATAATTGTTTGAACAAATTATTATTGTTTATGACTATCTTCATCTATATCAATGCCTGATAGTTGCGGTTTTTCAGCAATTTTTACCTTTCTGTCCATTTTTCACTTAGTGAGGTAATAATTAATTAAAGTTAACAAAAAAGTTGTTCAAGCAATTTAATATTGATTTCCGCCTCTTGTTTGAAATAGCTTTGTTTTCTTTAAATTATTTTTTAAGCATTGAGAAAAGAGCAAGAATAATTCGCTTAAAACAACAATACCATTCGAAAAATCATTTTTGTTGTTGTTGACTTATTATTTGTTCATAAATGAAAAGGCGATGCAAAGTTACAGATTTTAGAAAAAACAACACTTTCTAGCATTTATCTAAGAAAAGATAGTTATAAGCAATATTAGATTGTTTAGACAACTTTTTTGTTGACTTTAATTAATTACTGACTCACTAAGTGAAAAAAAGGACAGAAAGGTAAAAATTGCCGAAAAACCGCAACTATCAGACACTGATGTAGATTCAGGTAGTCATAAACAATAATAAATTCTTTAAACAATTATTTTTGCTAAATCTAGTTAATAATTAAGTCACGCCTTATGACAAATAGACAAACAGTTGAAAATTAATTTCAGAAAAAACCGCAACATTCTACCAATTAAACAAAGAAAATATTATTAACAATAATAATACACTCTTTAAACAATTATTTCGTTAACTTGAATTCATTATCACTTCACTCCAATTGAAAATTTGACTAAAAGTGAATTTTTTTTAAACTGCAATTTTGTAGAATTTTTCTAAGAGAACATTATTAACGTTGATAATAAATTGTTTAGACAATCACTTCTGTTAACATTGATGAACTATCACTTCCCTCTAATTGAAAATTGGACAACAAGTGGAAAATGTTTGAAAACACCGCGTCGTTCTAACTCCATTCTATGAGAAAATTGCTAAAAACAATAATAAATTGTTTAAACAATTTATGTGAACATCTGATTATCAGTATGAAGTGATCTTTCATGTGCCAGAAACAATGCCCAATGAAAAAACCACAAAAAAAGTCATAATTAGTGCGAAAAACTCGCAAAATCCATTTTTTCACTTATGGGGTTTTTTTGGGACCCTATAAAACAGACTTATGTTGTTGATATTTGAAAAGTGAAATTTTATTTGTATTCTACGGCTAATTGTGAAGACAAATGTAAAGTTTCAACTCGATTGAGATAATGTTGAGGATTCTGAATAAGATTTAGAGAAACTTTTTTTTTTCTTATGGGAAATACGTATTAAACTTCATAGGGCTTGC